>VZRE01010272.1:31762-217265 GCA_013396775.1 Cephalopterus ornatus | reverse complement strand
AAGCCTAGCCATGATGATGATGATGAAGAATGGTGAGCTATTTGGCTTAATGCTTAGACTGATTTCAAAAGAACTACTGAGTCTACTGAGTAGAATATTATGTTTTTTAAGCCACTTCTGTGTGAGGAGTTTGGAAGGAGACTGTTCTCTTATTTGCCTGATATTTGGATCATCTTCTGAGGCCTCTAGCATTCAACAAGGTTGTATCCACAACACCAAATTTAGATGAAGCAGAGCTCCAATTCCACCTGGAAGTTATTGTGTTCATGGAAATTAGTTAAAATGAACTGTCAGAAGTGAGACACTGTTTACATATTTTTAAGTATAGCTCAGTAGCTGAAGAAACCTCTGGTGACACTTATTAGCTAATCATTTTATTTCAGCCTTTCCTGCAAAGGCAAAGCATGCATTCCTGATACAAAACAATGAAGAAGTCAAGTGGGACTCTTTTCAACAGTACTGATAGTGGTTAAAGTACCAGTACTTATTACAGTGCAGTATCACTGTTGAATTACACTCCTTTCCCAATTTACATTCAGATAATTTACAATGCAGCTGAGTGCCTGATTAAGTTTTTGAAAACAATTCGCAAAAGAACCCATAATATTTTTTTACAACAAGGTGATCATCTTGAAGAAGATGCAAGTCACAGAAAAAAGAATTTCACATAAAGACATTATCTTAATCTCACATGCTGCTCTGTTTATGCAGAAGTGACTTGCCAGTCCATTTTTAGCCATTCCAATAAAAATTGCCAGCACTTTGGATTACCTAGTGTTTGCATTCAAATGAACAAATACTGAATGTTTTTGAAAGTTAGGCAATCATTTAGGGTGACCATCTGAAGACTTAAGAGTTTGTTTCTCATCTTGTAAGCTTAAAAATGCTGGTGATGGTACCTTAGTAGTTGTAGCTTTGCTTTAATTAGTTTGTGAGGTATTATAGAAATGCACCTGAAGCGTTTGTGGTGATAGCTCAACATTGTAGGCAAGGACTCGAACCTATTGAAGTTAATATAAAACTCTCCTTGGCTTCAGTGGTGCAGAACTGCCTTGCAATTGAATAAACCAGCCAGCTGGGTATATTGTAGAGAAATAATTATTGCAGACTCTCTGGAAGTTCCTCATTAACATTATTGCATGTGAACTTTGCAAGCAAATGCTTGAAGCTAATCTCTGATAGCTATTTGTTAGACAAGTGAATTAATAACTGTGGCTTCTGGTTCATGCAGAGTATCTTCTGTTGGATTTTTTGTCCTTTCTTTGAAGATTTCAGTCAGTATAAATGTTTTAAAGGCTTCACTCCACTAGATGGGGAGGAGATGCTTATAGGGTAGTACTTGCTTACACTCTGCAGTTATTGATATGATGTAGTATTTTTACACTTGGGTAAGTATAGATTTTGAATAAAAGAATTTAATTAACACTGAATAAATGTTCCTCATAAGGGGAAAATTCTCTATTTCTATTTCATTAATGCTTCATGCTTTTAGCAGTTAACTAATTTAATTTTACTCCTGGTGTTCAAGGTCTGTGCTTTTCTTTCCTCCTGTGTTTCAGTCTTTCTGTCTTTTAAACAGGCTTTGTTTGTGTTTTATAGTTGGAAAGAGAAAATCAGCCAGACATAAAAGAAAGGGAAAAGTGCAAAGCATTTTTTTTTCAGTTAGACTTTGTGTAATACACAGTGGACTTGTATCTATGACTGTGCATGAAATGTATGTAAGGTGAAAAAATGAGATTTTTTGAATCATCTCTGAGATTTAAAGACTACAAATCTTACTTTAAAAGGTAAGCTAAGGGAAAAATGAGTTATTTTAAATAATTAAAGGTAAGTAGGATCAGTCACATTATAAAAGCAATCCTTACACATACCAACAACCATGCTCATTTAATTTGGCTTACTAAGGAAATTGAGTGTTTTGGGGATCAAAATACCTTTTGAGTTTTTTTTTTTTGGTGTATTTGTGTATGCAGTATAATAGGATTTTGTATAAAATGCTTAAATTCAGGATACAAAGTGAATGAAATGATGTGGCAAATGTTCAAAATTAATAAAAAATAACTGTTCATATTGTGTATCAATAAGTAAGGGTTTTAGTGTGAGAAGTCCAGGAGAATGATTGTTTTTAAAGATTGAGGCAAACAATTTTTCAGTTTTCTTTCTTTCACTAACTTGATACAGTTGTATTAAAGGTTTTCATGCAGAAATGTTAAGTGCCTGGTTTCAGTCTTTGGTAGTTCTCAATATTTATCTTACAAAGCTGGTAAAATTTTTAACAACTTCAGGTTATTTCATTCAGACCTTAAGGTCATGCTGTCCTCAGCTTTGTATGTTGCGTATTTCTAACTTGTTCCTGATTATCATCTTTCTACATTTCTACTGATTTATGCTATTTTTCATTCACTGAACTTTGTGAAGTGCTAAATTTTTTTTTTTTTTTAGTCATGCAGATAATTTACCATGTTTCAACAGCATATTTTTTTAGTGGCCTTGCCCCAAGGAAGAAGTTTTAAACAGTATTTTGGAAGTTGTAGAGCAGACCAATGTGCTATAATAATTATACTTCAAGAATTCAGAATCATACCTTAAAGGAGCTCCAGTGCAAGCTTTGTTCATATATACTTGTCCTTGATGGTAAGATTGGATTAAAAACATAAGAAAAAGAATTGAAAGAATATGGAAAATTGATTCTCCTTGAAGATCATTAATGTTTTCTAAAAAGAAGATCAAAATTAACATAAAAATCTCATTGTTAAAGAAATCATACTAGCTTTATTTTGAGCAAATAGATCTTTATCAGTATAAGAAGAGTTCTCATAATAATAAGACCTCATTCTTATTTTCATCTGAAACTGGAAAGTATTCAATGGCTGGAAAACAGACAAAGAAAAAGAAGCGGGGGGAAAAGTAGCTTGAAGAGAATAATATGGTTTGCATGGGATGACCAGCTGAAGGACAGATTCATACTATGTTGAAATATAAAGAAAAGAGGTTGCAAAGGAGCAGGTGAGAAGAGAAGGCGAGTCAACCAAAACTACAAGATAATGTTTAATTCATAAGTATTTTCTGTCCAGTATTTGACTACAGTATCTTTCGAGTGAATGAAAGAAGTTGGTATATAAAAGGAAACTTAGACAGCAAAATGAAGAGGGAATGTGAAACTTGCACTGCATCTAAACCCCTCAAAAAGAGGGGAAAAAGTCCCATTTGTAGGTTTTACAAAACATTTGAACTGTTTGTGTTCAAGGATGCCTAATTACCAATCTTTGTTAATTAGCTGGTTCACTTCAAAAATGCATGCAACAGAAATATATTCACAGAGTCATTGAGGTCGGAAGTGACCTCTTGATATCATCCAGTCCAATCTCCTGCTAAAGCACAGTCAGCTACAGCAGGTTGTCTTGGACCATGGCCAGTTGGGTTTTAAGTATCTCCAAGGATGTAGACTCCACAACCACCCTGGGACACCTGTGCCAGTGTTCTACTGTCTTTAAAGTCAAAAAGTGTTCAGAAGGAGTTTCATGCTCTTTAATTTGTGCTTATTGCCTCTCATTCTGTTAGTGGGCACTACTGGGAAGAGTCTGTCTCTCTCATCTTTACTCCCTCCCATCAGATATTTTTACACATTGATATGATTCTCCTGGACCTCCTCCAGGTTGAACAGTCCCAGCTCTCAACCTCTCTTCCTATGAAAGATGCTCCCTCCCATCCCATAGTCATCTTTGTGGCCCCTTGTGAGCCCATTCTTAGCTCTTACCTCACTTCAGTAAGTCCATATCTTTCCTGTACCAGCACTCCAGATGTGACCTTACCAGTGCTGAGTTGAAGGATCACCTCTTTGAACTTGCTGGCAGCACTTTTCATGATACAGATGTATGTCCACTTTAAGTGTTCTGTTACCCAGTCCTCCTTCAGCAAGGGTAAGTCTTCTTACAGACTTGCGTACTTGTCTCAGGGCCTTTGGATTCCTGCAGCCTGATCATATCAGTAGAGACTGAGGCAAAGAAGGCATTGAGTACCTCGGCCTTTCAGTGTCCTTTGTCAGCAGGGCCTCTGGCAGCGTGCAGGCTAATGCTGTACTATGACTGCTTTTGTCTCATTGAGAGTCTGGAAAGATCTGCCTCCTGGTTCCCTTGATTCTCACCTTCTGCTGTTCATGGTGATGGCTGTTGTTGCAGTTAATTGTTTAATTAGGGTGAGTAGGGACCCAAGGAAGCCATTCCTGCAGTGTAGGCTTGACTGTACTTGTTAGATGTTGCTCAAGATCTCTTCAGTGATGGTTGGGTTGGGAGTGCAAATACTGGTTCCACAGTAGTCTCTAAATAACCTCATTATCTCAGCCCACTGAGAGGAACAGTCCCTAAGTATCCCATACGTGTGTGCACATAATGTCTTTGACTGGCATCAGTGTTTTAACATTTATTTCACTTTGAAGTGGGTCTCATTTCAGCCAGTTATCCAGGGATGTGGTAAATGAGTACAACTTTCATCAAAATTCATTTGTCTTTTTTTTGCTTGGATCCCTTTTCAGAATATGATGGGTGCCCTACTTTAGTGGGGATGAAATATTATTTTTCTGTTCTTTTGTGACATTATGGGTCCTGTAAACTGTTGCATTGTGTTTTGGAATAGGTGGCATTATTAGGATGGATATTAATTATTTTCAGGCTGCTGATACATCACCTCTGCATGATCTATATTTGTCCCTTGAACGTTCCTCATCTCTAGCTAATTGAGGGAATCAGCTTCCTAAGTTAAATAGACTAGTGTAACACACAGAGTGTTTCTGAAATGTGTTCAGATGATTCACGTCACCTTCTTGCACATTCGCAACCACATTTTTTTGCAGTTCTGTGGTGGGCACACGCTAATGCTGCTACCTACTCTCCCATTTGGGAGCAAGGTTCCCAAATCCCCTTGCCCTGAAAACATGTAAATTCCTTTCTCTTCTGTTTCCAGGCTTGTGGAGCAAACTTGTTATTTTGTTTCTGCTTTAAGAAACATCATTTTTTTGTGTCATTTTGCTGTCAGTATTTTTCCTCTGTTCTATCCATTACATTTTTTAAAAAAACAGATATAAGCTCTTCAGCAGATTCTGTGATTACTGTTATATCAGCTATCTGAAACTGAGAAAGGAAAGAGCTTGGTTTTTTTCCGGTTGCCTATTTTGCTTATCTAAAAAAGTCTCCATCTTTTTTTCCTTTCTTTCTCTCCCCCCTAACCTGCCAGCCCCTGAAAACTGGAAACATGAGAGGCCTTGTCTGAGCATTGGATTAAGAGCCAGGAAATCCTTACTCTTTCTTTCCATGACTCATAGTGTGTGTCCTTGGGCAATCTGTTAATAGTAACGGATAAAAGCTGTGCATAGCTTTTGGCTGAAAAATTAAAAGCACAGTCCATGATCCAAGGAGATTATTTCAAATTTTAATCAAAGCATAGCAAAAGTGGACAGGAAAGAGAGGCTGCAGAAGTTGAGTACTGGGGGAACAGTTTGTTTGTGAGCTGCATAAAATGGCTGTGAAGGAAGATGGCTGATGCATACAGTAGTTTCTTCCTTGTTGAATCCTAAGGTTCTATCACATTTCAGGCATATGCTGAGGTAGTAGATGCACACACATCCCTCAGTTTGAGAGCTGGTATGTTCTTATTTACAAAGAAGTAGATAAATAAGAGTGATGGAAGAGGAGAGGGTGCACTGTTCAATAGATGAACCTGCACTTCACTTTGTAAATCCAGCATTCTAAGGGTTTTCTTGGAAAATTGGTTTGGTGATTGTGTTTAAATGTGTGTAAATGCCTGAGGTTTTTCTGTTTGCTTGCTTTACTTTTTTCACATTTCACATCTTTAAGGATGTGAATTCTTCCTCACAGTTTAGTACAAGTAACGGAGATCTTTGGAGAGAGTAAAGGTTTGGGGTTTCTAGGCAGTGTCACTTGGAGGCCCGGGAAGACAAATTACCTAGATTTCCTATGATAAATCAGACATGAAAATAACTTCCAAAAGTAACAGAATATGATATAATAGAGAAAGCTGCTTTCTGTATTGCTTGTGTGACTTTTCTGTATAAGTCTGAATACTGTGACAAACTCTTTATAGAACATGCTGCTTTCAGAGTGTATTTGCAGATGTTTTAGTACCATGTCCATTCAGTGTTCTTTCACATGACATTGTCTATACATGTATTTTGATTTTTTTAATGCATTAGTATATTAGCTCCCACTGCTGTGGTATTGAGTGCTGTAGTTTTATATTCAGCAGCAACCTATTTGATCTGGTTTAAGAGAGCCCTTCTATCTCCCCTGGCCTCTTGTTCATGTAACCTTGTCACTTCCTTCTGCTCCTTCGGCGTTATCTGGTGATGATGCAGCTGTGTCAACACAGTGGGGAGGAAGTTTGCAAGACCGTTTGCTTATTGCTTAACCTTCCACCAAAGAAATGCATACTTCTGTGGTGAAATACATTAGTGAAGGCTCCTAAGGTTCTTGTATAATCTTTGATATTTCATTTGGGGAGGAAAAAACATTGTGCTTGGAATGAGTGTTTGGATTTGAATTTTTAAATGCTTAAATATTTTTTTTCCTGTTTTTGAATAGTCATGATTTATTGAGAGGACATATATTAGGGTTCTGAAATTCAGAATCATCTGGTGGTGGTGTGGTGTGCAAAAGGTCATTGTTTCAAAAAGTCAGTCCTGCCCCTGCAGTGGAGGTTGCTGTCCTGATACCAAAGAGTGTGGTCAGTCTGACCTCTCCTTGAGTGTTAACTTGCATTTCCCACTGTTGCTGCTCTTTTAACATGCTGGGATAGGCATCTGGTGAAAAGACTCTTTCAGAAAGGCTTTAGCTCTGTATTCTGTGCTGTCAGATGTTTGTCCTAGCCTTTGTGATCAGTTTTTTACCCCATAGACTTGCAGTATTTCTAGTAGTTTATAGCTAGGACCACATGGAATTCTTGTGTTTCATTAAATTTAGCCCCCTACTATTGCAGATAACATCATGTATCATCAATTAGATAAGCTCCAACTTAAAATTACTTTGGTTCCTTGTACAGCCCTTCCTTTTGGAAGGCCGATTCATTTTCTTACAGTGCCTTCAGAAATTACCATTAATTGATGTATTCATCAAAATTTTCCAGTTCTGCCCTGATAGAAAGTATTTAAAGTTGTCTGATGCCTGTCAAGGGCAGCCATAAGCCATTTATGAGTCTAGATTTGACTCCCATAAGCACTTTACCACATGCCTCCCTTGGACAATAGAGCTGTTCCAATGTGTGTACAGAATCAATGATACAGGCCTAAGTTCAGTTCTGAATAACCATGTTCTTGTTGATGAAATCATTAGATTCAAAAGGACATGTGAATTTATCTCAGGTCAAAATTGTTTTCTTCAATATTGTTTTCAAGGAGATAATATTTTGTCATCAGTCATTTTAAAACCTTTCTTACTGTCTTGCTGATTTAATAGACTTTTCTCTCATGGGTGACTGCTGACAAGAAATACTTGAAAAGGATGCAACTTAAATGTACTGAAGTCAAAGTTAATTGTATTAAACCTTCTTAAAATGCAAGAATCATATAATACCAGGAAAAAAAAAGCCATCTAGCATGCAGAAATTACATTACTACATTTCTTCCATCAGTTGTTCTACAGGCAAGCTTTTCCATAGGGAAAGACATAAGACACTTCAATATAGTCTAGACAACTATTTTAGTTTCTTTTCAGATCCTCAGTCTAACTTTCGACTTTTGAGATTCAACTGTGCTGACAATTCCCAGAGCTGAGGACTCGTGCTGCCCATGGAGAGTCTTCCCAGTATTTCTGTAGTTAAATTTTATTAATTTTGTACATCACGTCCTCCTCTTATAAGACACCGTCTGGAGTATGGCAATAAACTAAGTAATAATAAACTTCATGCATCTTGCAACAGCTACTCCACCATAAGTCTTTGCTTTTAAAAGTCTTTGCTTCATTTACTTTTACTTTGTAGGAAATTAATATTATAGCTTGATGCAAAGAGGTTTAACTTGCAGGATTGGTGTTTGAGCACAATCTGCTTTCAAAAAAACCAAACCACTTGAGAGATTTTATCTTCAATTATCTTATTGTTGAGGGAAAATGTTCTAAAAATGGAAAATACCATATTTTCTTATGAAACTTCAAGGTCAGGAACTGTTCTTTTTACGAAGAAAACAACTGTTCTCATGAGTTTGAGCCTTGAAATGGATGGTTTCAGCTTTTGTTCTGATTGCAGCTGGCAAAAGAATGTACTCAATCCCTAGAAATAAAAATCAGTTTGACCTGGTAATGGTTGTAGGGATCTTAGAAGCCAGAAATCCACACTGTAAAAATACCTGATCTAATTTAGGAGCTCAAATCTTACCAAGAGTGGCCTTAAAATCCTACAGCCTTTAGAGGCTTTGAAAATATTTTATTACCCAGCCAGTATTAGGCAGTGTTTGTGAATGCCTGGCCTTTTAATAGGCATCATGAGATTGTGCAAAAATGGCATCACCTGGGACCAAAGGACAGCCCTACTTAGACTCTGTCCCCCTGGGAATGAGTTATAATAAGCAAAGACATTTTCCTAAATATCTCTTAGTTGTTGTGATTTTATGTTTTCTTCTGCCTGTCTCTCTATTTCACAGGATACAAATGAACGCCTTATATAAATTATTTTTTTCCTTCATCTTCTTGGTTAGTGCTTTTATTACAGCCGTACCATCTTCTAAACACCTGTTCCTGCTTTAACTCAATTCTAATCTCTTGCCAAAAGCAGAACTCTGGTAGGAATGCAGTAGTCCCAATAAGGTGTTAAAAATAAAATAGTAGTTGATACTTAAATACCCATTTATATACACAAACAAATTAATCCTCATACCTCATGCAGGGAGGTATTTATTCTCATTCCAGTTTTAACTGCCAGGAAGCAAAGAGAGAATTTAAGCAGCTAATTTTTCAAACTTGCTTTTTTTCCATAAAGTTTTCAAAGGATAACCTAATAAAGGCATCTCTTCAACCTATCTAATTTCAAAATGTTACTTAACAGCGCCACATTGTCCTTTAATCTCCTCTACCTCATTTTTTTGAGTTATGGTAGATTTGACTGTTTGGGCCATATGAACTGTGTGCAAACATGAGCATATAACCAAATACCTCTGATTAGAAAATATCATTTATTTCTGTTCTCTAATTTGTCCATTCTATATCATGCTCCCTCTACCCTCTCCCTACATCTTACTGTTGCTTCAAATCGTATGTCAGGTAGTGTTTGGGTTTGGTGTGTTGAGAAATGGATGTGCACACAGGGGATGGCCATGTCTTATACACTGTGGCAACATTGCATGCGTGACAAGATATCCCAGCAGTTTCAACATGACATCACAGCGTGCTCTGCTCGTGTAGCATTTGCTAAGGGAGACTCTCACAAACCCAGTTTACACCTGTGTACTGGTTTCTGTGGCGTAACTAACTATAAACACTGCAGGAAATGAAGAGGACAGACCATTTCTTAGCTTTCAGGGTTTGGTAGATTTTCTTTTTATATATTTTTTCTTTTTATAAATCTAACAGTTTGAAGACAAAAGCAAAATTAAACTGCAGTTTCTCCCTCCAGGCCATCAGCAAGTAGAGTATTAACCAGAAGTGGTTGACTTGTTTCTTCACAGCCACTTTGTTTGTAAAGCACCTTACACCAGCAGTTTTAATATAGCTTTTCCTGACAGTCAGTTTGAACACAGAGCAGGTGATGTCTGGTGCTGCTCTATAATTCCTCAGGTCGGTTTTGCCTTTGTCTTTTGGGGTTTTGTATAGCATTTTGGTGTAAGAGATGAGAAGGTTGTCTTATGACTGGCCTCAAACAGACTCTGAACAGGTACCTAAATTTGGACAAAGAGAAAAAGACTGATTTTCATTTAATTAAAATTCAAAGATGCATTGACCTACAGCATTAATATCTAATGTCTCTAGTGTCTTGCCAGTGCTGAATCCTGCAGGTAACTGTATTGCTATTACACTGAGAGTTATGGAGAGTGTGAGGGAAACCCAAATAATTTCTTTAGTTGATGCTTGCGTGATAGCCTTGATAATGCATCATACCAATTACATCTGTTTTATTTAGTGCAAATGCTTGCACTAAAAACTTCAGTTTTTAGGAAGATATGCTGCGTTCTCCTCCTTTTTTTTTTATGTTTCCAGTTCAATTTCTCATTCTCTTTAGGTTTCCACCATGTTGCTTCTAAAATTGAAATAATCTTAGCCTGCTATTTTTTTCCTATAAAGGACAGAGGAGTTGGGGGGAGAAAAAAGACAAGAAACTGGCATCTCCAGCCAAGCTCTGAAGGGGATTCTGGCTTGCAGATTTTACCTGCTGCTGCAACTGGGAAACAAATAAGTGGTTTTGTAGTAATATTGCTTTTCCTGGAGAAACTGTGAGAAAGACTGCATGGTGACTTTGTCTCCTACTGTAGTATACACAACATATTACAGGCTGGAGGTAAATCCTGATAGAAGGTGTATTGTGTCGGTTTAAGGGAGAAGGATTGATTGGAGTGAGAAGAAAAAGTTAGGGGTCGTGGTTAAAAATAGGAGAAAGAAAATTATAGTTACTGTTGTGAATGGTTCAGTAATAGGGAATAACAGAGAAAATGTTAGTTTATGGTGAAGGGATCATTTGAGCTGGAAAACTAAGCTGGTAATAGAAGACTATATTACTCATTTTTCTGTTTGGGACGATGCAGCACTTGAAAGTCACCTTTCTGTTTTAAAGTGTGCTATAGTACTTCATGACTAAAGAGACAGGAGGAGAGGAAAGGAGACATTTGCCAGGTTAGAATTCACCTGAGTGTGTTACTGTGTAATAAAGCCCTAAAACCAGTGCTTCTCTTTCACTTATGTTAGCACTTCCCTCTCTTAAAGCATAATACAATTGAAATACAGTAACAGGGTATTTTGGTGAGATAGGATTCTTCATAAATTATGTTGCAGAGAATACCACCAAAGATGGTATTCTGTAATTGAGAGCAACAGCCAAGCAAATGACCAGAACATTGCACATCTGGATAAGCCAACATCTAATCGAAGGCATAAGTCTTTGCTCTGATCTCACACCTGACGTGCACCATTCTTTATCAGTTTTCTTCACTGTTAGGGAGACATTTTGTTGCCACTTATCTGACCCTATTTATTCCCTCTGGAATTAGGTACAATTCACTTGCTTCACGGTCAGGAAAATTTCTCTGTTTAGACCTGTGGTGATGCATCCCCTCCCGTTCCTTTCTTTTTTAAGACACCAGACTATGCATAGTGCCCTTGTTCAGGGCTTTTTTCATTCTTTTCTTCTTTATTGCTGAAATACTGTAAGAGCTGCAGTTGCTGAATACCACAGCAGTAGCAGTATGTCATATTTCTTTTCCTGGGAAAGATACAACAGTATTATTGATGCTGGTCAGTTGAAACAGATTCCCAACAGTGCAGAGTAATCTAGTGGTATGAGGACTGCAGAAACACAACGAAAGCTTAGACTGACATGTCTTTCAGGAAATCAGCCTGGAGCAAATCCTGCTGTGACAGGAGGAGCGTGTCTGAGTGTGAAATGGCCCACTGGAGTGCAGGTCCTCAAAAGGGTGGCAGACTCACCTTTCTCTAATTCAGCCTTGTGCCACACCTTTCGGCAAGGCTGGAAACTTTTTAGATGCTACATCCTGTGTTTCCATTTGGGCTGCCAAACATTAATTTCTTCACTGTCTCTAGCTTTAGAATACATCTAGCATGCTGTAAATTGACACAGCAGCTTTCAGAGCCTTGTTTAGTTGTAGCTTATTGTGTGTTTCCCAGTTACTCATGCCCAAGCATGTGCTTAAAAAAATGTCTTTCTATAGCAGTTTAAAACCACTTGAACCACTTGATGCAGGAACATATGTGCTGCTCCAATTGCCTGATTAGTTTGAAGTTTGGCGTGGTAATTACTACAGTAAAGCCCAACATCATTTGATGTTGACTAAGACAACTCTGAATTCCGTGGGGTTTGTAGCCCAGTTTGCTTTGTATCAGTAATTGCAATGCAATATTAATACCAAGTTACATCCCCCACTATGGTTTACATTCAAGAGAGAAAGTGTATGTAGGACTAACAAAGGTGAATAATACTCCTATTTCTGTGCTTGTCTTAATGATGGGGACCACAAGAAGTAACATCTGCAGTGGAGATAAAAATAGTACAGGCTAATGAGGAAGGCTTGGCATAAAACAAAATAAAGCCATGAAGTTCTGATACTTCTAGATGTAAAGAAACAAAAGATTAATAGCTGTCTTATCCTGAAAGAAAACCTACCCAAAAACCTTTTCCTTTCTTTTTTACACAAAGAACTACTTGATCTAAAATTTAAAAAAATTGATGGTCTTCATATAAAATAAAAACATGCAGAGATTTATATTCTACTGTTTTTGCAAGCTGCTTATGGATTTTCATCTAAAGCTTTGGCAGACTTCAGCACACAACTGTTATGTTAGCAAAAAGATAGTTTGCAGTACACATGCACAACCTGGGTCTTTGGAGGTATCTCTTGCTTTTTCTCGTTTATCTCTGTCACATTTCAAATCTAGCTTCGATCTTATAAGAAAAGAATATTTTTGGGAAGGATAAGTTGAAAGAATGAATGCTGATTTATAGACTGTTTTATTTCATAAATCCTGAAGTGACATTACCAGATTGAGATATCATATTTTAAAAAATAAATCCTTGCCTTGGTTACAATTAATTTTAGCAGCAATTGAATGAAAGGAATCTAATTCTCTTTCTTCTTGGTCATTTTTGTTATATTTCTTATTTTCTCCAGCTTGGATAGAAGAAGAAAATAATTTATTAGGGTGATGTTTTAATCAATTTCTTCTACATTGAAGATTGGGAAGCTGACAGGTGGACAGTGCTTTTCACATTGTACAGTAGAGGACTTGCCTTTCCCCAGCCTTCTCCTAGTAGTGCAGGGGAATTTGACTCTTCAGGTGATAGGTCTGCTGTGAAGCCAGGTTCTCACCAGCTTTTATTGCCATCTGTGTTCCTCTGCTTCTGTGGTAGTGTAGCATGACCAAAAACGTATCTCCTCTAAGACCTTAAAGCTGTTTGAAGCAACTTGTCTTTGAGATGTGAAATTCCATGCAGATTATGTGCTGAAGAATGACCTTGACCTCCTGTGAGTGAGTTAAGAGTCCTTCAAAAAATGTCCTCTCCTCCAAATCGGAGCCCTATAGGGGTTAGTGGGCTACATTGCAAAGCTGCCATTCCACATGCCTTTATTCCTCAGTGGAATTTGCAGGGTTTTTGCTTGTCAGGATAACATAGTTCCACAAGATGTGCTTCTGTTAATTTCATTATTGCCATCACCACATGGTTCCTTGGTTTGCTTAGTCCAAAAATGCCAAGGAAGGGTAATTATATAAAACACTTTTTCATGTTCTGTTGCATACTCAAATCCAGGCTTCTCACTGCATGGCATTTAAAGCATCTTAGGAAACTTTCGCTATGCAAGAGAACCTAAAACAATTATTTTTGACATGTTGTGGTAAGTGACTGCCATTGATTGACTATGGAGGGGATATTAGAGCAGCCAAGTCTACTTACATGATCTCTGTGCCATAGGGGAAACAGGCACCCGGTGACCTAAGGTACAGCTATTATCCCAAGAGCCTGGAGTACAGAAAAAAAAGAATTAAACATCAGCATAACAGAGGACAACTTTGCCATTGGAATATAGCCAGGGAGTTTGCAGACTACCAGGAGGCCCTCTTAGGGCAAGTAAATACTACACTGTCAGATGATTGATGGATTCAGTGATCTTGGAGTTCTTTTCCAACCTTAATAATTCTGTGATTCTGTCTCTGGCTCTGCTCATTCTTCTGTTAGTGAATACGCTGCCTTCCTCTCCAATTTCCTCTAAAAATGCCTTTGCTTTCCCCAAAAGCAGCCCCAGAGGTCTAGGGGTAATATGCAACAGCTTGGTAACTTTCAAGTCTGGAAAAGACAGCTGCTTTTTTATGGGTCTGTGGATTCAGTGGGAGCAAGTGTAAATATAGCAGTTAATGTTCTCTCATGTCTCTGCTCATCTAATGCCATCTGCGTTGTGTCCATTCATTCACACTGGTGCCAAAATGTATTTCTGGAACAGGTTATTTGTGCATCAGCAGACTTGATCCCATATTGTTGGGTGAGAATAAATATATAAACTGTACTGTATGGGTAGACAGGTGAACTTTTAAGGTTTGATGTGGCTGTTTATAATAAGCCATTGCCAATAGTTGCTAATCCACAGGGTAATGGTAAGAGTCTGCATCTGGTGGGGGTGCAGGAATGGGAGGAGCACTGTTGCAGCTTAGGGAAGACCTTATTCCTCTGACTCTTCCATTCTTTTTCAGCAGCTGTGGCAACACCAAACTTTGAGAAGAGTTTATCAGAAATCAGTTATTTATGGAGTTGGGACCTACACATGGTGCAGATGCTTTAATTCCTCCCACTCACTGATCTATCTTTATGTTACGGGAGTGAGAAATGTGTCAGGCAGGGTTATGGCCACCTCTGTCTGTTTATGCACATTGTTCCTGTTATGGTATCAGTGCGTTATTAAATATGGGGATAGTGGATATGTAGGACACAAATAGGATATGTATTCACACAAACATGTTTATATCAATTTCCCTGATTCTTTTTTCAAGGTATTCTATCTACAGGGTATCTTGATTGCACTATAATTTGCAGCCACCCAAGCAGTTGTACTACCTATAATTATTAAGGACTTAAACCATAACGCTTAGCACTAGCCATAGCTTTTGTGGCAGTACAAATCTATATGTGAGTTAGACTGGTCTGAGGCTTTGAGTATGTGTTATCTTCCAAATCCAGCCGTATATGTGGAGAAAACCACTTCTCTCAGCTTTTCACTCTCTTTTCCACCACAGATTAGTCTCTCTCCTGTGATCTGCCAGCGGAATTGTTTGTGCAAGCCCTCCCTTTCTTGTTTCCAGGGTAAATGAATTCAGCTAGTGCAGATCAGAGTTTAGTGTATCAGTCTGATTTCACCAGACACTAGGTAGAAAGCTTGAAATGGTGTTTTGTTGCGAGAGAGGAATGGTAACTTGTAGCACAGGGACACCATGGGCCTCTGAAAGTAATGTCATCCAGCACAACTGGATCTAGGAGCAGAGGTCTGCCCACAGCTCTCCATGCCTTTTTGGGCAGGTTATTCTCTTCCTATGCACATGGATGACATGGCATTGCTTGGTTACCTGTCGGCCTTGAGTGGAAATAGATTCAGCGTTTGATGTTGATTGTAGGCTGTAGCCTTATGTCTAATCATGTCTAATCAACATGTCCTCTGCAGTCATTCCATCACTCCTGATTTCACACTAGCACATGCGCAGGATGAAAGCACGGCTATCTGTTTATGTACAGATTGTATGTTGCAGTAGATGTGATTTGAGGGAGCCATGTAAGTTGTGTTCTTCTAAAACACAATGTAGCATTATGAACTGTGTGTGGTAGTGTTTAAAAATTAATCTAATGTTCAAAGAAGACAACAGTAAAATGTCTTTTGTACATTTAAGCTTCAGTTTTGAGCCTGGTGGTAGAGTTTTATTCTTTGTTGTGCAATAAAAAAGAGAAACCAGAGCAGTCATATTTCAGGAAGCATTCATAGATCTAATAGGTTCATTTTCTTCTGCTGAAACTGAAGCATACATAACCACTTTCAACCCACTATTTTCCTTCATAATTATTCCAGGAGTAAAAAGAAGTACAATTCCCTCTCTAAAACTGAAGAGAAAATTCTCTATCTTCTATATACTTTTGTTTAGCTCTTAGGAGAGATGTGCTTTGTCTTCAAGAGACACACACAGAGGGATTTTTATGCACCATTCACTTGGTCTCCTTTAAAGAGAATAAAAACTTAAGAACACTTTAAAAGCTTGTGTTACAACATGGGAATGCAACTTTTGGCATATGAATTATTTCCTTTTTTGTGGAAGTAAGAATCTGGCTTCTTTTCTGGTTCTTGCAGCTGATTCAGTGATTGAACTACTTTTCCTTTGCTTAGCTGAGAAAATTTTCTCTTAGTGCTGTGTTTCCTGTGCCATCAGATCCACAAGGCATGAATCTGCAGATTGCATTTCTTTAAAGTACATTGTTTAGCTGCCTCTATCAGCTCCTGCTTCTCTTACAGCAGTTATCTGCTCTGCCTGCTCACCCTGTGCTACCATTTGGATAGAAGAGGTTTCTTTTCACCAACTTCTGCCATGTAGAACCACCTTCTTTTATCTCCTAAGTTCATTAGGTCTCCATAGTTTTAAAAATATTTTCTGAAATTACAACTGTTTTCTTTCACCTTTTACTCCTCTGCGTTTGGACATATAGACCAGGTTGCCCAAAGCCCCATCCAACCTGACTTGAACACTTCCAGTGAGGGGGCATTCCATCTTTGAGCAACCTGTGCCAATGTCTCACCACCTTCACCAAAAAAAGTGTTTCCTTATGTCTAAATCAACACTCGATAAAATAAAGTATTGTTTGAAGGTTTCACAAAAACAGAAATCTATAAACCCATAGCTACCTTCTTCCTACTGAGGAAAGACTATTGCCAGCCTCTGGTTTTGTAGCTTATACTAGAAGAGTTTTCACCAGCGCAGCACTGTTGTTTCACTTATCTCTGTGTGTATATATACAAAAATGTCACAGTCTCAGAATGGCTGAGGCTGGAGGACAGCTCTGGAGCCTGCCCCATCCAACCACACTGCTCAGGCAGTCAGCCAGAGCTGGATGCCTGGGACTGTTTGCACTTGAGTTTGAAATATGCAAAAGACAGATGAGGATTGCACAACTCGTCTGGACAGCCTGTTGAGAAGTTTGATCTCTTAAGTACACTCTCTGTCAGGAAGCTTTTCTCAATCCTCAGTGCCATTGCTATGTACTCTGATGTACTCCGGGCTATGCTTAATAGTTAGACATTTTGCACTTACTGATGCACTACCCAGAGAAGCTGTGGATGCCTCATCCCTGGAAGTGTTCAAGATCAGGCTGAATGGGACTTTGAGCAACTTGGTCTAGTGGAAAGTTCCCTGCCCATGACAGCGAGAGTTGGAGCTAGATGATCTTTAAGGTCTCTTCCAACCCTAGCCATTCTGTGATTTGATGATTTTCCTGGAAAAGCTAAGAGAGCACATCTTCTGAAACTGAACATCACAACATGGATTTTTTAACTTGTCCTGACTCCAAGAGGTTTTAACAAAGTTGCTGCTGCTTAATTGTTTACCAAAGAAATGATTTTGTAAGATATATCATTCATATGTCTGGTACTTTGGTGCTCCCTCTGTAGTGTTATCTCCAAAAATGCTTGAAAATGTGGTGTTTATATTTGTTTGTTATCCAGAGGTCTTAGCAGCTTCTGGCTCTATGGAAAACTAATGGGGTAGAGGGCTGAGATGCACTTGATACTCTGTGATAAAGTAAGATTAAAATCTTCAGAAATAATTGAAAGGAAATGAAAAAATGATGTCTCCTGTCATAGCAGTATGGATCATAGAGTGCATAAATCATTCTTAACAGTGGTTTAATACTAGCTACCCTGAATGCTTTAAGAAGGGGACAATGTGCTGAGGGAAGGTTGATAAAAAACCTGATTAGAGAACTGACTTTTTTTCTGAATTTAGTGATAAACCTTAGTTTGTAGATGAGATAACTGTTTGGCACATTATTTTGCTTTCAAAGTGCACTAGTGAAATACTGGATTGCAGACTTTGCTGAAATCATTGCTACTAGAGCTGGACGAGGTCAGTAGTTGTCTGCCTTGCACAGAAAGTATCCTGAAAGATGGAGAACTGGGGAAAAACCACTTAGTCCCACTTTCCCAACCTATTGATTTATTATGTAGAAGATACAGTTTATTGCTGTTTAGAGATACAACTACATCTACAGTAACATTATAAATAAAGAAATATTTTATATGCTTCATACTGAACTTTCGATTAGGCGAAACTTCAGGAGTTTCAATTGGTTTTGCTCTCAAATATGTTCATGGATTGCAGAGGTTTATTAAGTAGCATACGATTTCCATGTTTTTTGTTTTGGTTTGTTTTTTTTTGTTGTCAACTGAAGAAGTGATCTAATGTGCTCTTTTCATTCACATTGGTAGTAAATATAAATACAGACAGTAATAAATGATTCTTTTCATTATTTTTTGATTTATTGGGCAGTGGGAGAACCTGGCAGTCCAGGGAAACATTATGTTGCAAATAATCCTCTTAATGGAGAGAAAAATTGTGTTTCATGCATTATAAAATATAGCAAGTAGTCAGGTTAAACAAATATATTAATTCTAATGATACCTCAAAGCTGTGTAGCAAAGGAGTCTGCAATCTCAGGTAGAAAATCTGCTTAAAATTTTGAATCTTGTGTATTGAGATGGTTATTGTTCATTTTGATCTTTCTTTTTCTTCCTTGTAATGCAAGGACAAATCTCGTACCTTGTTAAAGTCAATGTGAGTTTAGTTTTTTACTTAATTGGTGCCAGGATTTTGTCCCTAGCCTGAATGATTCTTCCACGTAGGTAAAATTTTATATTTGCTAATAATTATGAGTCTGACTCTATTCATCTGAGCAACTAAATCATAAGAAAGATGACAAGCATATTGATTTTCCTTTAATTTTATGTCTTTGATGGTGGGGGTCTTTGGCATAGCGGGTAAATCTCCCTACATGATAAGTAGTCCCTAGCTTTTACAACACCCCTTAGCTGAGCTGACAGAAATGTTTTTGATGTTGCAGCTTACTGTTGGGAAATGCTGATGGAGCTGAATGAAAACACTTAGTGGGAATATGTCAGTGAGATGAGATTTTCATGGGAAGGCAGGCAGACTTTCACCCTGGCCAGCCACCTTTTTGCTGGCCAGCTTTGCCTATAGACGTTTATGAAAATGAATATTCCACAAGAATCATAAAATCATAGAATGGTTTGGGTTGGAAGGGACCTTAAAGATCAAATAGTTTCAACTCCCCTGACATGGGCAGGGACACCTTGCACTAGATTGGGTTGCTCAAAGCTCTGTCCAACCTGGTCCTGAACACTTCCAGAGATGGAACATCCACAGCTTCTCTGGGCAACCTGTGCCAGTGTCTTACCACCCTCACAATAAAGAATTTCTTCCTTATATTTAATCTAAGACATGAAAATTCATGTGAGTTTTAGTGCCAGTTTGGAAGAAGAAAAGAAATATTTGGAAATGTGGAAGCTTTACAGGATCTCAGTTTTTTCATCTGTACAAACCCTTCCATGTAGTAACATGGCAGCTTTCTAATAGGTTATTGTTGTTAGTGTTGGTGTAGCAGAAGAGTGTTCAGCAATTGAGATTGCATGGGGTTTTTTTCTATTCTTAACGAAGAATTGTTATTGTCATGTCCCATTTATGCCTTGTGGATGTGTTATTTAGACATGAGCCCTGTGTATGACTGATTCTCTGAGAAGTCTCTTAGATATGTTAAAAATTGCTTTATTTTTATTTCACTCTCTGAAAGATACTTTGGGCATAGGATTCAAAATGAATGTTTTAACTCTGTTTTGCCCTTTGTTCTGAACACTCCACTCAGTGACATTTTATGCTTTTATTCAGTTCCTTCTGGTCGATCATGTTTCATACATTCTTTAATCACAGTATTGAGTAGAGTGGTGATTGAGGGTCAGCTCTGAAAATCCTTAGTGGTAATTGATGGTAATTTGAAACTTCACTTAAGTGACTGTTAAAAGGTCTTGGAGAGAACAAAGGGGGAGTGTTTATCTCAGAATTTTTTTTTGGTCTGTTTTTCATGGGGCAGGAGAAACAGGTTAGATATTTTCAGAAGATGGTTGTGTAACCTGGTAGACTCTTTTTTTTTCTTTCTTTCTTTTTTTTTTTTCTTTTGTGCCCTTCTGTGATGGAACCTGTCCATCTGTTTTTCTGTCTCTGTGATCAGCAAAAAATATGTGAAGCAATCTCCTTGGCAGATAAGAGTCTGGATGTGTGATTGTGTTTCCAGTCAGCTAGCTTAACTTTCTGAGTTGCTATCCTGCCGGTCCTGAAGAAAGCTAAACAAAATTAAAACCATACAGGAGAAACTGCTGCGTGCATGTGACAAAGAACAAATGAGTTGGGACAGCAGAAATCCTATAGGTCTCTTGTATTTGATAGATCACCTTCCCTCTAAATAGATATTACACAGTTGACTTAGTCCACTGAAGAGAAGAGGTACCTCATTTGCTATCTTCTGATCATATGTAAGTATTTGTCTTCTCTCCTAGGGTAGGATTTTGGTTCCTGGTCATTTTAAAATGTAAGGCATTTTTTCTTTATGACTTGAGACTTTTCATTGTGACTTTGGAATCAGGATTGACTTATAGTGACAGCACTGTTCAAACAGTATTCAGACAGAACAGGGAATGTATCAAAGATTAAATCTAAGCTAGTTTCAAAATACTATCAAATAGCCTTTTAAGTTAGACGAGGTGAGTGCCTTGTGCTTTTTTATTCTGGGGGGAAAAAAGTTTTGATGTGTAGTTCAGCAACACTTGCAGTGCTTGAGCAAAAAGAAAGCTTGGGAATTTTTAGGAGGCGTACTAGGTAGAAAAGAGGTAGGAAAGTAACACTGCTCTGAAATATAGCCTCTGTTTTCTTGTTGTGTTCATGTGTTATTAAGTAAAAATATTTTTGTAATATATAATTACTGTTGATACAAAGAAACATCTTTGTTTTACCTGTACTGTAAAGACTAATCAGAATATTGGTTTTGCTTCTTTTGTAGGTTGCCTTTTTGAAGATGTGAAGAATGCAGATACAGTTGAAAACTATTGTCAAATTTATTTTCAGCAGAAATGTGTACAAAAAGCTTCCAATGGTGGGACTTCTAGAAAAAATCCACTGGCAATCCAAAAGAACATGGGTGTATAGTGTGTATTCTTCATATCTGAATGTGTTTCAAAACCAAAGGCAGAGTTGACTTTTGCATTCTTAGATGTCATTCTAAGAGTGACTTAGCTGTGACTCCTCTGACATCCAGCTAGGATGACTTGATGTCTTCATTACCAAAAGGAAATTCTCTACCTTTATCAGTGTTTGGTAGCAATGTGTATGTCCACAGGAAAGTTCACAACTGTAGCAAATATTTTAAAATATTTTATGTCATGGTTACTAATGTAAGTTCTTTACTTTCTCTGTTTTGGTGAAGTTAGAGGTCCAACTTTAAAACATAAAATCTAGTGTTTGTAAAAGTTATATGTTTCTCATATATATTGTTTCCACATTAGGGTTTACCTTTCTGCTTGTGAGGGAAGGCAGCTTCTGTATTCCTACACCATATATAAGATTTTTTAAACTGATAATGTTTTGGTTACTGGGAATAATTATTCCTTCAACTTCAAAAAAGAACCAAGCTGTTTCTGACGCTGCAGAAACTGCTGGAGGTGAAAGATACTTGTAGAAAGTCAATACAGCTGCTCTAAACTGTTGTTCTCTGTTGTGGATGCTCAGCTGCCTTCCATGGGAGTGATAGCATATATACATGGGACACAGACGCTGTTACCATTTTTGGTTTTGGAGTGGGTTATTTGCTTAGTTGACAGTAAGTTTTGCCTTCCTTTGTCCAGGGGAACAGGACAGCCTAAGTTTGCAGGCCAAAGATCAGAAAAGAAGTCTCCTGGAATTTTTGCCTCAATTCCTGCTTATTGGGATGGACTGCTCTGGAGTTAGAAGGAGGTGATCCTTTAATATCAACCATCTCTCTTTTCCCAGATATCCCAGACCCTTCCAGTGTCTTATTCCATACCTTCCTCGCTTATCTGCAGTTTTCCTTAGACAACTGCTGTTGGCAAAACAATCGGGTACTGGAATGGTTCATTTGACCTAGAGTGACAATTCTTGCGTTCTCAAAAAGGTATCCAAACAAAAAAAAAAAAGAAAAAGAAAGGGAGAGAAAAAAAAGAAAAAAAAAAGAAAGGGAGAGAGCCTGTTTATGTAGGCTGGCTGGTTAAAACTCCATCTTTTAACTTTTACAGTAAAAAGATGCTACCTTTTTGGAAAACAGCAATATTTTGGGAAAATGAATTCTAGAGGGAATATTCTTGTTAGATGAGTTTGAAAATTTCTGAATTTCAAGGAAAGTTAACACTCCCTTTACTTATTAAATGATCCTAATGTAAGAAGTGACCCTACAAAGTGTGGGACACCTGCGTTTTACACATCCCAAGACAGGTAGCTGAGGCCTCCCAGCACCCAGTCTGGATATAATTTTCCTGTTATTGTTTTAGTTTTCAGTATTAAAGGACAAACAAAATTATTCTGAATATTGTATTTAGTGACTAAGTTATCTAGCTCCAAGATATTTTGTCTATGCACAAATGTTTAGTCATTTTATGAATAAAATATTTTTTCTACATTAGTTTACTGTTTGTTCTGCTTAATTTCTGTGACAGTTTCAGCTTCTCAGAGTACGACTGAGGAATTTGCAGAAGGAAGTCATTCATATCCCACTGAAATACTCCAACTTTAAAGTCTTTTTCAGCCTCTTTAAGTGACCCCTTTTATTGTTTTGCATATATGGGGCAATCATAGGTTAGAGAATATTTGTGCTTTTGAGGTTCAGTCTCTGTCGTGTCCTGACTCACTTTATGGTCTTGTGGCCATAAAGAGTTAATCTGCCTCTGGTAACATACATGGTTCCAGAATAATGAGTTCAGACGTTCCATTGGGAGTATTTTTTTGGACAGTGCCCTCCGAGAGATGAAAGACCAATCAACCCAATCCAGCCTGATCTGTAGGAGTTAAGTGGCTCCCATTATGCTACTACAATGTCAGTGCTGCAGCAGCTCAGGAAGGAAATCCTGAGAGAGTGCCAAGCCCAGTGTGTACACTTGAAACATGAAATTTCTTGGCAGCTTGTCCTCTGTATGTATATTTAAAGCTTTTACATGTTCTTTTTTACCCTATACATTAGTGAGCAGGGTGTGCCTGGGGTGGAGTTAACATTCTTCATAGCAGCATGTATGGTTCTGTGGTATGGATTTGGGGCTCCAGCAGTGCTGGTAGCACACCAGTGTTTTGACTATAGCTGAACATTTTCTCATTTCCCCCCTACACCCACCTCTCCCAGTAAACAAGCTGAAGGTGGGCAAGAAGTTAGGGGGGTGAGGGGCACAGCAGGGACAACTGACCTGAATTGGCCAGAGGGATATTCTGTGCTGTACAGCATCAAGCATAGCAGAGAAACTGGGGAAGAAAGGGTAGGAGAGGGATGTCTTCCAAGGTGTTGTTTGCTCAGAGAGTAGCTGAGCATTGTTCTGCTTGTGGGAGGTGGTGAGTTACTGCCTTTATATCACTTGGTTTCATTTTTGTTTCATTGTTTGTTTTTTTTCTCTTTCCTTCACATATTAAACTGTCTTTCAACCCACAGGATTTTTTGCTTTTTTCTTCCTGTTCTCTGCCCCATGGTCCTGGTGGAGGAATGAGGGGTGAATGAGCAGCTGGGTGGGTGCTTAGCTGCTGGCCGGGGTTGATGCACCACAATTGAAAGTAGAATTTTGATATCACCAAAGGAAAAAGAATAAAACTCTGTTCCAGCTGCCCTCCCATTTGGGGACATTTTTCTGCCCCAGGTTCCCAATGGCCACAGTTGTCTGTGTCTATAGAAGTGGCAGGGCAAATTGACACACTTGGTGTCATGTTTCCCTTTCCTTGGTTCTAGCTCTGAGACATCCACTGACATTTAACTATTAAAATTATTGGGAAAATATCAGACCACAAATGATAATATATAATTGCTAATAGATAATATATAATTGGGGTGTTTCCATTTGAAAGTAGATTTCTTTGGCCATGTTCAGAAAAGATCTGGTCTGTTGCTTTCCCAGGTACCAGGCAATACATTCCTCAGAACTCCGCTTTCTGAAGGCAAATTTATTGGTGCTTTTTTTCCCTATTTATTATGTCACCTTTCCTACAGAGCCACTGGTGGATTAGAGGTGTGACAGCTTCATTTGACACTTTCTTGCATCCTATCTTCTTTATAAAAGCAAAACTTGGCCTTTTTTATCTTTGCAGTGAACCCTGGGCTCTCATAAAAAATTTACTTAAGTTCAGAAAAACTATCAAGTTCACCTCAAGGCTTCTTCCTTGGCCTTTGCCTATCACTGCCCTTGCCTCCATTTCTCTCTCTGTTGAATACCGTGATATTTAGTTTTACTGTTTTCTTGTTGACATCAGCATGTGGAAAAGTAGTGTAAGTACAAAGCATAATTAGTTACTGTGTTATTGCCTTTGCATCCAGAGTTAGTAGTCTAAATAACGTTTGGATACATCCATAACAGAAAGCTTGTTTCATTTTGAAGTGTGCAGACACTATCTCCATGCAGAATGGAAAAGCAAGATAGGGGCTGGCCTAGAAGCTGTGCTCTTACAAAATGTTTGGTCCTTCCTATCGTTTGCCCTCTCTCCCAGCATTTTGTGTCTGTTACAGTCTGCATTCTTCATTGAAGAAAGTGTCTTAATTTCTGCTTTCTATAGTGCCAAGCACAGTTTTAGTCCTGAAGTAATAATAATTAATCAACAATGACATCAAGAAGTCCCTAACTTGCATTAACTGAGACAGATGTGCATCCTTTCCTAATATGCAGTTACCAAATAGTGTATGGCATAAGAAGAGATTAAAAATGACGGCTTTAATTCTAATATGCCATCAGATTATAAAGCTAGCTAATGGTGTGGTGCAGAAAACATGCCTATCTGTCAGACCAGTACTGTACTTGCCATTAGCAACAACAGACAACAATTTTATTTCTGGCATTAACAGGTCACGGGGCAATTCTGTTTGTGTAGGGCTTGCTACTTTTTTTAGACAAGTTTGACCATTTAGCTGGGATAGTTAAATTGGCATACCAAATTGAGTCCCAGTGGGGCTATTTTAATTCCAAAATTAGTGTGACTTTCTAGCTTAGTTTAAATCCCTGCTAGAGCAGGTTAGGATAAACTGAATAATCATAACAAATGAGTTAATCAGAGAGGTGTACTGGTCTTACCCTGTGAGTTGAGGGGCAAGTTCTAGTTTGCCTCCATTTTACTTTTCTGTGTAGAGAAACTTTTATATATAAGAAGCAACTTTAATTAAAATTTACGATGAATGAGTCTGCTATCAAACATTCTGGGTTTAAATGGGAATGCTTTTCAGTAATTTTCTTTTTGTTTTGCTGCCTTCATTTTCGTTCCTCCAGAACATCACTTTGCGGTTACAATTCTAGACTTTGTGTCCTACCATTTCTCTTCTAGCCAACTGTGCTCCATTATAAATGACAAATAGGTTGTTTGAGGTACTGCATGAGCTCATAATGCTCATTCCTTTTGTTTTACCTCCGTGGGTTTTCTTGCTACTGTTGTATCACTGTTTCAGAAGCACTGCAAAATCTCCAGATGGACAAATTGTAGAAACATTGAGCAACTCTGTCCTTTGAAACTGCTTCAGTTTATTCATTCAGAGCATGCTGAATTGCCTCACAGCAGACACCATGGAGCGTTTGTTGACGTTCACAGAATATCGGGAATTTTCAGATCCACATGCAAATGGCTCAGTAGCAGCATTTATGTCTTCCAGTACCTGATTGATTAAAGCAGGGCATTTTTCTAACTGTGGACAGCAGTGGCTGTTCCAGATCCCATGGTACTGTGGTTCTGTGTGTTCTTCTTAAACATGGCAGTAATGCTATGGTCTCTCTGCCACATGCTTCATTCCCTTCTGATCATCTTACACATGGATTATATAGGTTTGTGTTGTGTGGTTTTAGTGATAATACTTCTTCTACCCAGTTATATTCAGTGATTATATAAATATATATCAATTTATCCAAGTAAACAGTAGAAAACTGTTTATTTCAAAATATAAAACATCAGCTTATCTTATATACTTTCAATCACTTCCTGAAGATTGCAAAGCAGGGCAGTGGATGGCAGAGCTGCACATGGGCAACGTGTTTGTGTCACTGGCAGCTCCACCAGAGGCTGGTGAAAAAGACTTTACACCTTCTTTACACCTTCATTATTGACACCAGGTAATTGCAATCGCGATGGGTCGACTCACTTGTTTTTCACTTATCTGTGTTTTCCCACCTTTAAAACTATGACTGTGTCATAAAGTTCATGACTCTCCTAGCAGTGACAAGGTCATTTGCTCAGAAATGCAGCTGGGAAAAAAGTCCCTATGTGGCCATAAATTGAGTTAAACAGATGAAGGGCAGACCATCAAGTACAATAAAGCTGATGTAGCTGTCCTGACTCTGTTGGAGCCATTGCCAATTTACATCAGCCAGCAATGTTCAGTGTAATAGGAGGGACATGAAGTCACTTGTCTTCTCCTCTCAGCCCCACTCCAGAATATAGAATTGAGTGGGCACACATATAGAAAGAGGGCTGGCTATGTCAGAGAAAGGCCTGAGACCACATCTGGACAAACATGGTGTCTGTTGCCGTCATTGTGCCATCCTGATGTGAAGGTTCAGCAGAGCTCACAAGTGAAAATGCAGAGGGACTTAGGCTGTAAAGCAAGAGGGGAGAAATCAGCTCTGCGTGATGTAGTCCTAGATTAATAGGCTTACTGAGTATATCCATGATGCAACGGCTCTGCTCTCAACTTCTTTGTCAACTATGTCAGAAGTTTCTAGTTTCTATCTGTGACTAATGGGAAGCATGACATACAATAATCCAATTGTATAGTTAGTGTAGGCTGTTTGCTCAGATTACTTGACTTGTCCTTTACCAGACTTTGATTTATGTGGACATAACATGAAAAGGGCAAGCACAGTCCTTTGTTTGAGCTTTGAAAGAAAATGGAGGTATGGACAATTTACAGCTTGTGCTTTGTTGCTGTAAAGAGGTTTTGTGAATTTGTTGGAATAAATATTTTCAAACACGTGAAGCAAGATGAAAAGGCACTAAATTAAGAGTTCCTTTTAAATTTGTGGCTATTGGGAAGAAGATACACGTTGCTGTTTTAGTTGATTCACAGTAATTATTAAGATCATATTTTGTGGTTGAGATGCACAAAAATATCTTGACTGTTGCAGCCTCTTATCTCAAGAGTACAAAGAGCAGTGTCTGTTCCGATCCAACAAGCACAGCTCTGGCAGCTCAGGCAGTTCTCCACGTAGGTAAGTAAACAAGGCATGAGTGAGCCCCACAGAGGACAGGGAACATAGCGCGACAGAGGGCTCTGTAAGATGCTTAGAGGGAAAATACATTTTGAAGGAAACATTTTTTCTGTCCTTAAAAGCGCTTTTTAGATTGCAACAGGCATATAAGCAACATCTTGGTAAGCTGGGGATTTTGGAATTGGCAGCATTATTTGAGAATGAAAACATGTTTTCTGGCCTTTTGGTTTTTTTCAATGATAACATGAACTCAAAAGAACATCTTGTCATACAGTAATGCTGATTTAGTTTGCAAATATATCTACTTACCTGTGGATTTATTAATGTATATGTTACAATCTGTATCTTCCTCCTCTTCCAGATTTTGACACTTGCACAGCAAGAGCAACCATTTACACAAAAGTCTACTAACTTTCACCAAATTTAGAAAATTTTTGTTTGAAGTAGAAACTAGTTGCAATTTGTTGTTATAGTTACCAGAAGACTAGTAAGTAGAAAAGACCTCACATGGGCTATTTATTTTGTAGTTTATCATTTCACATTTTAGACTGGATTTTTGTCTCTTACTCTACTAAGCAAGTGTTACATTATCAGTATTTAGCATTTTTATTTTGACTATAGAACATAATTTTAAAGTATTTTTGGAAGAGCTGGATTTCAGAACCTGTAAGACTTTTCCATTCCTTAAACAAAATCTCCTGTTAGAGCTGGTACTCTTCCACGTGGTTTTCTCTCATATGACTACTTTCATATCCCAATCTGCCCTAAATTTAATCAGTTTGTGGAGGGGCACGAGGGGGGGCTGCCTGTCCTGCTATCCTTACTGGAAACCTTACCTTGAGTCTCACTGTTCTGATAGGAATCTTTTGATTTCTGGGGTAAGTGTATCCCTGGCTAATTTCCACCCATTTGTTGTGCCAACAACATTCTTTAATATAGGTAGCTTTCTTCCTGGGTTCTTAAACCTTATTCTACACTTTGGGAACAATCCTATCTCCTCAGTGTTAATTTTATTAATGGTTTTTTTCCCGAAGATAGGCTTAGCATTCTAGCAAATTCTCTATCTCTGCCCATTTGAATTAATCTATCTTGGGCAGGAGTGAGCAAATTGTGCACAGAGTGTGCATCTTAGCAAAGAGACATAATGCTTGCTTGTTACTTTTGGTAATACCTCATTTCATGCATTAGTTAGCACTTCTATTTTTTTTCGAGTTTGCATCACGCTGGTGGTTCATAGCAAACACTCCAACTCTTCTTCCATTTCCAACTGTAGAGACCCAAAGAATGCCATTATTCTCTGGCAGAAAAATCCGATTATTTCATAAGTGCATGACCTTGTGCTTTGTGTGTTTGATCCTTTCCTTAGTTTTCCTGATCCTCATCTTTATTTATGATGCTTCCGACTGCCACATCAGTAAATGTTCTTAAAACATTTCTAGTGGACCATGTCACTGTGCTATGGTCACTGGTGAAAATGTTTAATAAGATCAGCTTATAGGCAAACTGCTATTCCCTGAAGTTAGTTACTTCTCTTTCTGGTTTCCACTGAGAATTTGAACCTTGGGAGTTCATTTCAGACCTCAGCAGGAGTCAGGATCTCAATACCATCATCCTGAGCCCTGTGCAAGTCCTGATCTACCAAGTAGATTCACCCCTTCAGCTGTTACTGACAGTCACTGGGCCATACATTTTCCTGACCATACACATAAGAAAAATGCTCTAGCAAATGGAGTTCCCCCTGGTCTGTAGTAAACAGGTGTTGGTGTGTTATATACTTCAACTATTAGGCAAAAATTGCAGATTATCTCATTCTTATTTAATGCTCTGTTGCTGGTCCATTTGATTTTTTTTTTTTGTGTCCTTACTGAATTCTGGAGTGGTTTGTTAATTTTAATATTTGCTACAAGAGAATGTGATTCCAGTGACAAAATGCTCCTGTAAAAACACAGTGTTATATTCTGCCCCTTCTGTCATGAATATCAAACACAACCTGATGACAGATTGAGATCAAATTATAGTAGTTGGAGCAAGGCACTGGTCAAATTCCAGTATTGTTGATGGAAAGTGTTGCTTCTCTGAGCTTGGATACTTCATGCTACAGCTTTGATATATGTGTGACTATAGACAGGACCTGGGAGATTCAAACTTTTCCTGCCTGAGTGTGCAAACTTTCAAAGAGATGTCTGACAGACCTCTGACAGATCTGTGCTTTGGTTTTTCCATATGTAATGTTATTTATATGGCAGGCTAATAATAATGCACTATATCCCATATAAGTTTTTTTTAACTACGAACTCTCCAGATCCGTCATTCTGTGTGGTGGGAGTTTGTCATCACTGTAGTGTTGGAGCAGCTTTGTGCATTCTGTAACACCGGCAGCACCTCTCAAGTGTGACCTAACCTTTCTCTCCACAGAAAGGAGGTGTAAAATGCCTGTTGTCTTGATCTTGTGGGGGTGAGCATGGAGTGGTCGCCTGCTTGTTTTAAATGTACAACCTTCTTGGTGACACTGCTAGAAGAGGCAAGTGACAGAAGCGTGCCTGGGAGGGGAAGGTGTTTGGGTTTGCCATGGTCCAGAGTTTCTATGTGAGGTCCCTCTGTAAGTGAAGAGGCCACTGTGAAAAGTTTTTCTCTTGTGGGAAGTGTATAGCTATCCTGAGCCTAGATTTTCAGGTATCTTGAAGAAATTACTTTGGGATCATGGATTTGATTCAAAGCTCCATGAGACAGCAGCACAGACAGCAGATGCTAGGTCACTGATATATTTTATTAAAGTCTAGTTGGAAGGAATTTTTTTATCATTAAGCTATGTTTAAAAACATTGAATATACACTGCACAATTTTCGCCCTGTCACTAGCAGTCTTTCTAAAACGCAGGCTGCACTGATCAGCCAAAGGCTGGTTGGTCCGTCACCATGATGTTCTGCATTCCTCTGCCTACCACCAACAACTAGAAATGTTTTGTCTTGCTTAAGTCCTTTCAAGTAACAGTTCATGTCAAGTTAGCAGTGTTCAAACATAAGCTTGCTAGCGGTAGCGGCCTGGCTTTAGGGAAGGATGGATGAATGAGCAGAGTCTCTACAGTAATCTTTTTCTGATTAGCAATGTGATTTATGTATACCCTGGTCTTCATTACCCTGATGCATGCACAACAAATGCATGGGAATGACATATGTACAGCTGCAGAAGGTATTCCAAGCTATTATTAGTTATTAATTTAATATGATCTTCTAATCAAAGATGATACAGTAATGCACAAAAGAACACATGTAAATTTATATTTGGTGTTTTCTGCCATGAAGTTTTTTGTCACATAATCTAAGCATGGGTTTAAGTTTTTGATGATGGATATGGAAAGGGTTTTAATTATTTAGAGGAAAACATTAGGAATTCTAATACTGTCATATGTTTAGACACAGTCTCCAATAAAACTGCAGGGACTGGGCTCGCTACTTCAAGAAACCATACCTTGAGCATCTGATTTCATGAAGAATTCAAGATCAAATGTAACATTAGAGCAGTGTTAATGCTGACATAATTTGTTGATAATAAGAAAATTTGGACTTCTTATCCTTCTAATAAGATGGTGTTGCACACATTGCAAATCTCTGCAATTTCATTTTCCTGTAATTCTTAAAGAGAATAGGCAAGTAACAGTGCACCAGGGCATTTTATCAGGAAATTGAGGGCCATCTTCACTAGTTTTTCTAGACAGCTTTTCTCCTTCCCTCTATGTTGTTGTTTTTCAGAATTGCATTGCTTTGGTACCATCTCACTTCTGCAAAAGGCAATTTTGTTAAATGTATTCCCAAATGCACTGATGAAGTTATAACTGTTTGGCAAAGGCTTGGAGACAAAGATGTCACCGTGAAAAATGAGTCTTGTCAACAAAAAACTGATTTGTGATCACAGAATTTGGACAACGTGGTCAATGTTGTGTTATCTGTTTGTCTCCCACTTTCACGTGTATCCACTATCCTGAGGGAGTTGTTACATGTCAGGAGTATCTATATGGACTCTGTCATCTTTTCTTTACTGTCAAATTAGATCAGAACAGAGACATTTTCCATCTTTCAGCACTATGGCTTTTGCCCAGTGTAACTGGATATCCTGGGGCTTTGTGGCTGGCGTGCTGGGATTTGGACACTTAGTTCTTTTTTTTGTGCATCTGTACCTGCTTTGTCTTTCTTCTGTGCTTACAAAATGGGAGAAAAGCAGAAAAGCATAGTCTAGTCTTGAGAAAGATGTTATTAGGAGAAACGTGTTAAAAGACTGTGCGTTTTGGGGTAAGAAGCCAAGAATTTAGTAGATAAAATGTAAATTTGCTATAGACTCTTTCTCAAAGAAGGCATATCTTGTTCCATACTAATAGTTGTGTGGCATTTTGGCACATAAGTGAAAAGCTGTTGCTCCTAGTGTCTGCTAGGAGATCATATTATTTCCTTCTCTTTACTCCTAATGCATTTACACTGCCTGTGATTTATGTAGCCAGGAACAAGAACTGAAGCACTTACACAGGGGAGATGTGTAAGTGCTTGCATGGGTTCCTTGTATGTCAGAACTGTTAAAAGCTAAATCTTCAGATCTTTAACCCATAGGATAGTGTTTCTAAAGAGAACAACTTAAACCTGTTTGTATTTATTTGTTTCACTGCTGTGTTGTTTCTGTGCTGTTTAACAGCTGATATCTTCCCATGTTTTTCAAGATCCCAGGGTGTTTATTGTAGTTGCAATTGTTCTTTCGTTGAGATGAGCAGAGCAGCTGGGCTTCTACAGCAAACAGAGACAGCAGATCTGTTTTAGTCAATGAGCCAACAGTTTATGCAAGTCTAGGAAATTCTGCTTTTTATTAAACTGCAGCAGCTTATTTATACTCTCATGGACTTGTCATTAATATAATATCCAATCTTCTTAAAATGTGCACTGCTTGTTTTATCCTAACCCATCTGTTTGAAAAACAGAAAGTTAAATGGGCTATGCAGTTTGTGTGTTGCTTTGATCACAGATTTGGAATTTCCTGCCTCATATAAAGGAGCAAGGATTAGCCTTAAAGATGTACCTCCAGTCTAACACCCAGATCTAACATTTGCATTGCAAAAGGGGGAACAATCATGTCTTTTTGAGGTATTCTAGGAGACCCCTTTTCCAAAGTAGAAAATCTGTACTTCAGATGCTCAGATAAATTGTCTGGGGTGTCCCTTCTTTTACAGACAGCTGTTAAGACCTAGGAGGGATGCTGTCTATCCTTGTTGCCACTGACTGAAGCATAGGAGGTGACTTCTCAAGTATGTGCTATTTCTGTATAATCTGAGTTTCATTGTATTAGTTGGGCTGAACATCCTACAGATCATTAGGAAGGGTATGTAATATAGGAAGGTTTAACAGAGGTGTACTGAGAGAAGTGTCTTGTCCCTCACATAGATGGTATCAGATGAAGTTTCATGTCTTTGTTGATGTTCCTTTGCTACAGGGTCCAACAGCAAATATTACATGAAACAGGCTAGAAAGCTAAAAGGCAAACTCCTCCAGTGAGCCCTGATGACTGACTGGCTGCATTCTCACTAAAACCCTACCATCCAGGCCTTTTCCTTTCATGCTGTTAATGAACCATGCAAATACTCTGATGTCTGTGTTACCTGTATCTCTTTTGTCAGTAAGAATGTAGCCCTCTAACCTCTGAAAGTCACACCAACTTCCCTGGGCAATTACTTTGGCCATTTTGTGCTAGAAATGGTTATTTAGTACTTTTTAAAGTACTAGGTTTAAAGTACTATGTAATTCAATTTTTAAATTACCCGGAATGGAACTTTAAAAGGTAACAAGTAGGGGTGAAGGGAGCAAAGGGAGAAAAACAAGACTTCAGCTCTCCATGTTCTGCATGTAACAGAGCCAGAATAACGTAGCACCCTGTTCTCTCTGTAACAGGAAAAATCCTTCAGACTGGCTCTCCTGTGCAACCACTGCAAAGGCAGTTTAAATACAGCAGAAACAGACTCACTGAAAAAAAGTTGTGAGCGAGTTCTAATTTGCAACATCCTTGTTCAACTCGGTCATCCAAAAGGTCCATGAGCAGAAGTCACTGCAGGTGAGTCCAACCTCCTGGTGATTGTCACTCGTGTAGGTGTTAGTGCTGAACACTTTCTCACCTCCTGGCATGCAGGGGGGCTTCTGCTTTGCAAAGTTTTGAGTTGTTGCAGTTTATCTGAAATTCCCCTGGTCAAAGGTTAAGGCAATCAGAGGTAAAGCTGAGCTTCCAGGCCAGCATGTAGAAGATATGGAAGGTATGTGCTCCTGAGGGGTGCCTTTCTAATTCTTCCTGGTGGAAGGTGGATGAAGAAATTAATAAACATAGATTCTATTATGCCTTTTTAAAAATAGGAGTTTCAATTAAAGAAACACACGTTTAGGAAACAGTAATGGATCCACGCACTGCTAAAAAACTGAAATAAACATGAACACTTGCAAAATGACACTTAAAAAGCTAATTTTAAAACATTTTAATAATTTCACACTAAGGCAAGGAAATTCCAATTAGAAAAATATCCAGTGTCAGAGGGGCAGCATGGAATGCTGTCGGATATCTGAGCCCCTAGCTGACAAATGGCATCTAATTTGGGGCCAAATTAAACTCTCATTTACGCTGGCATGTGTCCCCAGGATCTCTTTTCACTTCATCAGGGTACTTGAGTCTTACCCCTACATAGCCGAGACCATAAATGAGCCCTTATGAAGCTTTTTGCTACTGAGAATTCTTTCAGAGACTCATCATTATTTAAGTTCTTTCCTGAATAATGAACAGGCAGAGACAGTAGGGAGAAAAGACTGACAGGCATGGATGTGCTGTTACAGCACATATATATATATATATATAGATTTGTTTATATATATATATATATAAACTTATAAAGACTGCTATTATAGGTAGCACTGTTCAAGTTAGTCCTTATTGTTTACCTCTCACATTTTAATCCACTAAACATTGGGAATCCAGAAACTCCAGATTATTAAGGTGTTGAATGGACATGATTACAGCATATAGCATTGTGTTATTCCTGTGGAGGCTTTTCAGAATTGTCTTTCAAGGACTTATTTCCAAGCCTAAGTAAAACAGATCTTTATAGCTGGACATTCGTGGGGCATCCTAGATGTGTTCCATGTGAGTGCGACCTTCAAGCACTAGCTGTTATGGGCACATCTCTTGTGGTTAGCATGATAAATGATGTTACACTGGCTAATTAAATCAATACATCTCATTAATGTCTTGCAGTTTCTGAATTTCTTGTCACTCTCTAGTCCCATGGAACACTTTCTGTATCTGCTCTTCTCAGATTGCCATGCAATTTTTTCACTCTTTCTCAGCAGAGATACAGCAGTTTCATCTGAAAGTAAGTTTGAGAAGTATATTTAGTACACCCAATAAGAGAACAGTTGAAAGGTAACCGGTAGCACCTCCTGCTTCCCCATTAAATTTATTTTCACCATTTCACAAATGGAGGCCCTTCTGTGTCTTTTGGACTAAAGTTACAAGATAAACAATGGAAATAACTTTTTTTTATTATTATTTAATGTGTTGGGAATTGTGTTAAAGCAGAGAGAGAACAGCTGCTGAGAGATATGACATGAAAGAATGTAAAGAATCCTACAAGGATTTTCTCTGTCTTGCAGCGCTGACAAGGATCTGAGTAAGGAATATGGCAAAGAATATTGTCCCCATGCTTATTGTGTGTCTGTCTCTATGCTTCCACATAATAGAAAGCCTTTTTCTGGTCCCTTCTTGACTTTTACTGTATATTAAAGACCTAATAAAAGACGTTTAAAACCGTTCCACACAAAAAAATCTCTGTTTTTCCACAAAAACAATAGCCTAAATATCTCTTGGAATATGTTAATTGTCTTGGCTATTTTTCAGCATTTTTTGTCCCCCAGTAAATTGTATTTTCAATACCACCTCAGAACAGAAACAAAAATATTGATATTTGAGGGTTTTGTGTTCTCTATAAATTTTTTTTTCTCTTTCTCTTCCCTCCTTGCTTACAATTCTTTTTCACGGGCCAAAAAAAAAGGAAGACAAGGGAAGAAATTTCTCCAGTTAAGCATTTCTCTGGAAGAGCTTGGAAGAAGCACATTTCTACAACAGCTAACCAAGCAAGAAGACACAAAAAAGAGCAACTGCCAGTGTTTTAGTCAAGCCTAGCCTAGCAACAGCCCATGTCTGGATAGCTTGTTATGATTCAAGTGCATATATTTTAATAGGGGGAAAACCAAAGTTGATTTGAATGTACTGAATACCAGTAATTCCCCAACAGAGAGCTTCCTGGCTGTGGGCAAACACTAACCTTGGCTTGGGCTCTGTGACATAAACACGTTTGATCATCACATACTAATGCCTTTGGAGTTGCCCCCATCCCTGCAGCATGCTAGTGTGTAGGAACACAGCTTGGGTTCTCTCTGGGACTCCTGCCTTGCCTTTCTTGATTTCTAATGAGGCAACAGAAAGATTCTGGAGTAGAAGCTGGGACAACAGCCCTCCCTGCACCCCTACAGCCACTAACTCCAGACCCCTGAGCTGTGGTGCAAGTGGGAAGGGAAAGGTAAGGAATAAGCAACTGAGCCTGTAGATTCGTTAGGATGGAGATTTGCCAGGGTAAAACACTGGGATGATTACACACACAGCATCTTGCTCAAAGGTTTGTCCAGGAAGCCTTTTGCAGGTTACTGAAATCTGCTTTTTGCTGAGCCTGGAGCTCTTGTGCAGGACTTTTCCAGCCTTCTTTGCACTATATATAGTAGGTGTGTTAGTAAAGGCCTTGGATATAAAAGAAGTCCTCAGGTTCTGTTGCTTCATCTACCACTAACCTGTCACATCGTGATTTGTCCTGCAAGAATCTGGGCTGCAGATCCAGCTCATTATCCAGAGGTGATACAACACAGCTTTCACCCATCCTTTTTCTGCAGTTAATAGAGCTGTCAGCTCCCCTGTCATTTGCTTGTCATCCTGTCCCGAAACATATAGAAAGCCTTAAAGAAAACAGGTCATCCCAGGAGCAGACGCTTGAAATAAAATTGACCCTTATTCAAAAGTACATGCAAAATACCTTGGACTTTTCCCTTGGACTGCTATTTGTATTTGCTTCTTGTTCCACAGAGAGTTAACGTGGATTGAAAATATGACATTTTCCAGGAAAATATCTGTTACAGGTACCAAAGGCTGATCTGTTGTTAATGCTTTGTGATGTTTTCGTGGCATGTTTGGAAGAAAGCTTTTCCTCTCTGTCTCCTTCAGTTGCCTTAAGCCCAGCATTACTATCTCATTCAAGAGATGATAATGACTGTTCACTTGTTGCACTGGATGTTTGTGCCAAGGGTGTTTATGAATAATGTTCTAGCTGATTTTAAATACAAACTTCAGTGCCTGGAGACACCTTCATATTAAAAGCAATTGACTCACCATAGCAGGGAAGGAGAGGTTCAGCAGGTAAAGTGGCACTCAGTCAAGAAGGTGCTTGTTGGCTAGTGAAGTACAGGGGATGACAGCTGCTCTGACAAAGTGACTTTTGCATCTCCAGAGAAGTGAGACTTTCTTAATTTAACTGGAGAAGTGTCAAGATCATCTGCTGAGTAAGTTAGAAGGAAGTAAGTTTCAGATGGAAAGAAAGAAAGTGTCAAGAGGAAAAATTAAATCTGCTCAGAGTCCCTGGAAAGGACAGTCGTTACAGACATTGGTGTGGAGGAGAGGTTTTTCTCTAACAAGTGCAGTCTGTGACACATGGTACACAGGGAGACAGTGTCCCTGACATGTCAGGAGAGTACCCACAGTAAATGAGTAGTATATGGAGTAAAAAGAACCTTTCATACTTCTCCTTATAAGCAGGCTGAGTATAGCCTTCTTTGTTATGCCTTAAACCTCTTTGTTACAGTGGTGTCTATTTTGGGTGCTGTAAATAAATTTTCCCACTTGGATTTTGCTTTAACCCAGATGGAGTTAAAGCACCTGCTTAAAAACAAGACATTCCATGCTGCAGGCTGGCACAGCCCCACTAGGCAACTGGGGACGTGGTCACCTAGAGGTGATGAGGGGAAGTCACCTCTTCCTGCAGCGAGGGATCGCTCTGGAGGCTCTTAGCAGGATGCTGGTGAGCATACCTGAATCTCAGTGATCCTGAGGGAATTTGTCACCCGTGCACTTGAGCCATGCTGTGTTTTTATTCCTCTCTGAAAGACTGAACTTCTGTGTTAGGGTGAGTTTATCTTTCTCCATTTCTTTCTTTGCTCATGAGCAGCTCCTGGTTTGCTGGAGATACAAGTAGTTTACTAGCAATCATGTCAGAACATTTGCTAGCATTTTACTCTGGCTTTTGTCATAAAGCAGCAAAGGGAATTATTGCTGCCATTCCCTAAGCAAGGCAACAAAGGCATAGATGTAATAATGCGTGCCCCTAAGTATTTGCCCAGTTTTTTTTCACATTCCTCCTTTTGTTTTCCCAAGCAAAAAGCATCACTCCCTAGCAACCATTTTAAGGCTGAGGGCACGCTGAAAACAAGCTTGACAAATGAAAGTGAGATGCTGCAGCATGTGGAAGTAACGGAGCAGCCTGGTGGAATTATCAAGCCCATGCTGTGCATGGCCCCACTAGCCTGCATCCCTGGGAGTCACAAGGATGGAAAAATGGCAAGCATCCACTTAAGCTGGCAAGCAGGAGGTGCTTATGAGACAGGCTTCTGTGTCTTAGCAACTCTGTACCCTTTCTCAGAGTTAAGTGCCGTGCTCTTTTTTTTTTTTCTGGGGAAAAAAAAAAAGTGATGAACAATAGGCTTACTTTTTAACAGGAATGGAGACGTGAAAGTCCCAGTTTTAAATGCTGACTTACCTAGGAGGCACAGATTCAGACCCAACCTTTGCCTCAGGAGATCTGACCATCAGCGTGTGATGAATAGAATCATCTCCAGGATGGGGGGTATCTAAGGCAGGACTCTTCCTAGATATGGGGCTGGCTCAGTGATACCATCTAAAGACTCAGCAACAGGTGTGGCTCTGCAGTGCTAGCCACGTGGTCCTGCCCTCATCTCCGTGCCAGCTCTGATGGCTTTCTGACCACACAATACACTGCTATGATTCACAAAGCAGAAGACATTCACCCTGGTTTTGTTGGTTTAGTTTCTCCTGGAAGGGGATTAAAAAGGGAAGACAAAGGTGCTGAAGAGCAGGACCTTGTCCCTTGAGTATCAATGACTGATTGACTTGACCCTGCTGTACCATTTATGTATGATCTCACCGGTCAAAGCTCCTCACTGAGCATATCACGGATCTGTAAAATATTCCCTGAGCTTGATAAAGACTCTAGCCCATAGCTGAAATGCTTGTCTTCGAAAGATGAGACATGGACTTTCTTTTCTTGCCACGTATTTCTCACTGTATTGTTTTTTCCATTTGAAATCATACTGAACACATTTCAGTTGCATACCTGTCATATACACTAAAACTGAGATTCTGCAGTCTAAAATAATTGGCTAGGGCTCTCAAGCAGAGAAATGTTAGGACTGATTGTGTTTTGATTCACATTGTGTCATCTTCAGTTATTAAGTAAACCAAGACAGCTGAGTGTTCCCTTCCAAACTTATAAACATGTACAATTTTGAGGGGCTTTGGCAAATGTCCTGGTTACCTGCCCACAGTGTGGCTTCCTATGTCACTTATGAGTACTGAGCTAGATAAGAGATAGCCAGAAGTCTTCATATTCTCCTCTGTCATTTTGTGATCCCATGGGTTCTACCTGCAACAAATGCTACTGAAATGTATCAACCCTTGGAGGAGATGCATAGGAAAATAATAAGGTGAAGTAGGTGTCAAATGTCTAGCCAAGAAGATATTAATACCAATCCCCACTAAATAAAGTGTCAAACCTGTCAGCGTGACCATCAGGGAATGAAGTTAAAAGGTAACAAAGCAATCAGTGTGTCTGAGTTTCAAGTATATCTTCCATTTCTTATCAAAAATGGTTGTCATCATTCTTGGGGATCTTTATAGCAAAAAATAAAAAGGCTATATAAATGCCAGATTTTTTTTTCTCTGGACATTTTTTTAATGCCGGTGAAAACTTGCTGTTGCCCAGATCCATTAGCGCTGGTAGAGGCGGAGCATTTGACAACCATATTCTATCTGTCGCCCCATATACGGTTTAGAAACTTGAGTGATTCAAAACATCCACTGTCTGTGTGGATAGGCAATGACTAAAATAATTTCAGTGTCCATGACAGGCATCCATAGCAGGATGTTTGAATTCAGCCTTAAATCTTTTGATAGTTTTGAACTTGTTACAGGGCATCAAATTTGTCAATTTTTTTGGATTGGAAAAAAAATAAATTAAGTTTTATGCAAAGAAAAATATGGTAGAACTATAAAGAATCACTTTTTTGTTGTCTGGTCCCTGAGCCCAAAAATATTAATATGCACAAGGATAATAAATCTTACTGAGTTACTTTACATTTAATATGGTGATTGAGCACATTGAGAGCTTAGTCCTCTTGATTTCAGTTACCTTGTTTCTTATACTTGCTGGACTGAATCCTATGAAGCTTGTCCAAAATGACATGGTACCACTCAGATATTCTGCAGCTGACTGTTCTCCATCAAGGCATGGTCCTGTTTTGTTATTAAATCAATGCTTATTTTATTTCCTCATTGTTTGTTCTGTTTCTTTTAAGGTTCTGCAGTCGAAATAATAATACTTCATTAGTGCTGACATTAAGGGGAAATTGCCAGATTCAAAATGATCAGTGATTGAAGCCATATAACTCTCTGCTTCAGGACATATGTCTTGGAAATGAGCAAAGTTACTCTATAGCAGCCAAATTTAGGATTTTGGGAACTTCCTTTTGAAGCAACACGTTCTGGCTTCTGTTGGAAACAAGAGAGATGACAGTTCTCATACCACATAAGAAAGTTTGTTTTCATTATCAAAAAAGAGTTCACCCTCCAAAATAAACATTATCCAAGGTAACCTAAAGATGCTGTGTATTTCTGCACTTGATTCACTACATACGTATCTCATATGTGCTATAAATCTTATATGTTATATGTGTATATGTGCTATATACTTTATATATGCTATCTTAGCAGATATAAAACTATGCAAGATTTACATAGTAGGTTTCATTCAGATACTGAAACATCAGCTGATATTGCCTGTATATTTAGGTTTAAAGTATGTGTTAAAGATGCACATAGTCTGGAGCATAATATAGTCAAGTCCTATTTGGTTTTGGTAAGGTGACTCCAAATCATATTAGGAGCTGGGAAGGCAACTCCTGAGGCAGTCACAGTAATGATAGCTTTATCAGCACTCATTCACCATTTTCAAGAACAAAGGTTAATAAACAGGAGATAGAATATTTATTCTAATATAGGTCCCTGGGGTACTAAGTCATCTTTAATGAGAAATGAGGTAATTACCAGTTCTGTCACCTTTCGTCTCTCAAATACACTTGAAACTGTTTAATATGAGGCCTATGTTGTTCAGTGGAAAATAAAGAAGTAGAAATTATTGTAAAGCATTTCAATATTACTATATTAAAGACAGTGAAGCCTGAATATCAAATTTTATATTTCAAGGCAATTTGAATTTTTTTCTTAACGAGAATGGAAGGAGATGTCAGGACAAAAAAATACATCAATTGCCCTGGTCTTCATCACCCTAGTCATCACAGACTACTAAGCTCCTCAAATTGGAGGTATTTTGGGTTTGAAATCGAAAACATAGTGAAAGAATTGAACTGTGACAAATTTTGGAAGGACACATTTCTAAATTTGCATCACCTGCTCTATACGCAGAAAGCTTGTGGAGAGTGATATGAGATCAGCTAGGATGAGACAAAAACCAATATCACAAAATTATTGATTAAGAAGAAAGAACAAGGAACAACTGCCACAGTTAAAGGAAATACAGACTTCTGGAAGGCTGCAAGACTAATCTTCACGTGCTTTGCTGTATTTGCTGGTTCAAAGATTCTTGAAGTGGATTTAACTGCCTGTCCCTTTTTGCAAAGTCAGAGCAGTGGAAAGGAGACACGATGTAGATGAGAACCACGTTCTGCAGAATTAGGTTATAGAAAGATAATTACACAAACAGCCTTCATCCACATGCTGTGCAGTGCAGGCAGGATTAAAATGGTTCAAGTTATGCAGGGTAAAATAAATAGTCACTCTCAGGTCACTGGTGCGTCAGGGACACAAACACAGGACAGTCTCCTCCAGCCATCTCTGCACCAGGAGAGCAGCTTGGAGAGAGCCTGAGCAGCAGTGAGACTTGGGGTTGCTGGCACCTGGCTGCTTCCCATGGCAGAGCTGGGAGTAGGACAGTGGGCTGGACCCCAGCTTTGGCTGTGGTCATGGCTTCCCCTGCAGGTGAGGTGTGTCAGGGGGATGAAGACGACACAAAACTGGGTGGAGTGCCTGATGTACCAGATGTTTGCACCACCATTTGGAAGAACCTTGACAGACTGGAGAAATGGGCTGACAAGAACATCGTGAGGTTCAATACAGGGAAGTGTAAAGCCTTACCTCTGAGGAGAAATCACCAGAAGGACAGGGTAGGGCTGCCAAGCTGGAAAACAGCCTGACAGGAAATGACCTAGGAGTCCTGGTCGGTACCAAGGTGATCATAAGCCAGCAATGTGCCCCTGCCACCAAGAAGGCTGATAATGTTCTGTGCTGCATCAGGAAGGGTGTTCCGAGTAGGTCAAGGGGGATGATCCTGACCCTTTTTTCTCAGCACTGTTAAGACCACACCTGCAGTGTGTATCCAGTTCTGGACTCCCCAGCACAAGAGAGACATGGAACTACTGGAGAGACTACAGCAAAGGACCTCAAGGATTATGAAAGGACCAGACCGTCTCAGTGGAGCTGGGGCTGTTTAGCCTGGAGAAGGGAAGGCTCGTGGACATCTTAGCAGCGTATATAGATACCTGCGGGGAAGACAGAGCCAGGCTCTTTACAGTGGTCCCCGGTGACAGGACAAGAGACAATGGGCACAAACTGAAACACAGAAGGCTCTGTCGGATCAGAAAATAGTTTTTTACTGTGTGGGTGACCAAGCACTGGCATGGTAATTGTCTCTAGGATATGATGACCTCCAGAGGGCCCTTCCAATCTCAACCAGTCTGTGATTCTGAGGAAAGCCCATTACTGTTGGAGTAACAGCACTGCTGGCATTTACCACACAGGCAAAGCCAGGAGGTAAATGTTCACCTTGAAGACATGATGCTCAACAGGACAAACCCTCTGTGGCTGTGTTTGCTCAGACTGTAAATGCCAAGCGCAGAAACAACTAAAGCATGCCTGTGAAGCAGGGATGCTGGTGGGATGGCCAAAGAATGCAGAGGGCTGAAGAGGAGAGGAGAAACAGGACACAGAACACCCAGATGAGGAAGGGCAGAGTTTAAGTGGCCATTTGGCTAAAGATTTGGGGAAAATGCAATTTGCAGGCTCCTGTCTTTGGAAGAGGAGTAAACATGATTGTGAGAAGCTGTGAAAATATCTTGGGTGGCAACAGCAAGAGAAAGGTCTGGTAGCCCTGTTGTAACCTGTCAGTGGTCAGCCCTGCAACTTTTGCAAGGGCATTGTGGGGATCTTTGACTTTTTTGCCCCCATGTCCCTGGCCCCAGGAAAGGAAACTTACAAAGGGAGCAATGGAACAGAGAGCACTCTTTGAAAATTCAGGTGTATATCCACAAAGAAGTTGTGTTGTGTGCGCTTCCACATATCCCCCCACTCCACCCCATCCCCACTTTTCTTCATGCAAACATTTATTTAGCTTTAAAAAGTCACGGGAAATGATGTTGTTGTTCCCAGGTTACAGTTGCTAAGCCAGCTCCAGGCTTGGTTCATTACTGACTAATGACGGCTTTGGATCTTCTTGTTTGCTATTCAGTAGTTGTGCTCTTCAGTGAAAGTGCCTATTGACCTGAATAAAACAAAACTGTGTCTCCCATCAACTTTCAATTTTTTTAAAGCATTTCTCTGTTGAGCTGGTTTTCCCTAATAATTATTGTGTTTATTATAGGTTTCCCTGACAACATAACAATATGGAAATAAGCATTTGTACTAATCCCTTCTGCTCAGTTCTAATAGGCAACACTAATTTTTACATCAACAGCCACTATCCCTTCAGTACCTTCCCTTCAGTGTAAAGGTGAAACTGCTCTTCAGCATCACTAGTGCATCTCAGATTCTCTGTGTCACAATTTCTCAGTTGCTCCTTATTCCCATTCGATAAAGGGATAAATAACATCTCCCTCCCTCTGCAGGTGCTGAGGCATCTGTAATACGTTGGCACCTACTTTCAGTCTCCTCCATGAAGGCAGTTTCCAGAAGTGGTAGCACTAGTAAATCCACTTGAAGACACCAAGAACTTTCAGACTCTAATCAATCCACCCTTCTTTCTCATTTGAAGGTCTGGAAAGCTCCATGAAAAGTTTGGGAGTGTGTTGTTCCTTTCCTCCTTGTGGTGCAGTAGTTTGGGATTAATTGGGGAATTCGCTTTGGGTGGTTAGGGAAATGCCACAGCAGACTCCCAGTTAAGTTCTTGATTTGATACCTTTTCCATACTGCAAAATCAGCAGGTTGGTTGAAAACTGTGCAGTACTGTTCTGCACAACTTACTGTTGTTATCAGTGGCTTTGATCCTTTACAAAAACTGCATACAGCACTTCTGAGTGTAATTTGGTGTGGTTGGTTTATAACCTCAGTAGGCAGGAGAAAATTTTCCAGACCACTCCATGCAAGGTTAGCTGTTTTGTTGCAATTAATTATTTCGTGTTATTTCATATTCATGGGATAGTGCAGCATAAACAGTTAGATGTTAAGAAATGAAGAACATAAAAATAAAATGAAAATCTCCTTTTTTTCCAAACTTTATGAATTCAGTTTTTTTAAAAAGGCTAGAAATAGCTTCTTCTAAGAACAATGAGTTATTAACTAAACCAACACATTTGGTCAAAATGTTTTTTAAAATTTGCAGGATGGCCACGTGGTGCAGGAACTTAAATACTTAGTTTCAAATTCCAACATATGCTTGTTCCACTTCAAAGCCCTCTATAAACAGTCCCAATCACTGCTAATTGATTTAAATCTCAGAACTCAGTAGGAAATCACAGATGTTAACTGCTCAGTGATGCACTAAAACTTCCCGAGTTTCTCATAAAAAGATTTGGCGTAATTGCAAGTTATCTTTTGAGGTACAAGGCTTATATAAATCTGTTCCAGTGAGAGATGTTCCATGGAAAGCATTGATGTAAAGTTTGTATGGTTTTAAGAAAAATAACTTTATTTCGGGACCTTCACCCTGTAAAAGATTGAGAAAAATCTCTAATGCTTTTGTACTGCAAAGAAGAGAGAAACTCGTTTTTTGGATGCCCATGAAGGATTTCAGAACCCTTTAAAAGAGAAAGTTGGCCATTTTCTTGAAAAGCTTAAAAAAGATGTGGCAGAAAGACCTGAAAAAATCTAGTCAGCAGAAAATAGGTGTCCTGAATGATACGCAACACTGAAGCTTATCTTATAGGACAGAGTACAAAGGGAAAATGTTCTAGGAAGATTTGATTGAAGAAGTGTAAACATTGTTTATGGACTATCTATGAGCCTAAAGTTAAACAGTGGACATAAATGCATAAGCAGGATGTATTACTACTTAAATGTAAATGGAGATAAGCTTTAGTAACCAAATTACTTCTAGAATTGTTACCTTCCTCAGCCACAGAAACAACTGCCATGGCATCTTCCTCCAGTCTTCTCCTTACTGTTTGCTCCTTCTTGGCAAGTCTGCTAACCTTACGGGCAAGGCCCCTGGTTTACTCTGCAGCCTTTTCCAAAGGTGTTGCCTGGTCTAGAAGAATCCCTCAGCCTCCATGTGCACCATGCTCCAGTACTGGGATATGTTTTATATTGTGTCCTTCTTAGATTATAGTTTTAGGTGTGCAAACAGAAAGAGATCCATTGTGTGTGTTGTCTTCCTATACATCCTCTTAAAAATGCAGATGAGAAAGCGAAGATGGACAATATTTATACTGAGAATAACAGCCCGAGAATCAGAAGTAACATATTTGCCTGTGCTGTTATGCGTACATTTCAGAAATGTTATCCTGCTGCTCATTTAATGAGATTGTACTGGAGAAAAAAGAGGAGGGATGCAGACATGGTGAATGTGTCTAGCCTTTAAATTGCTGAGTGTTGATAATAATGTGAGCATGGGTTTATTGCTCTGCATTTTAGAAATACATTTTAAAAACTTCTAGTTTTACTAGGCATTTATTTGCATACAGGCACTTCTGCCTCTACTTTCTGTAATTTTATTGCTACTTGTAATAGAGATTTTGGAAATCAAATGCACTCCACTACATTTCAAGGCTCTTCCTATGCTTCTGTGTGATATCTGATATATGAAAAGAAGGCACTATTTGCCCAACCCTCCGTGTATCTGATGGAAAAATAAAGTAAATTGAGATTAACACATCCATTCTTTGTGCATGTGGGTGGATATAAGGGAGATGCAGATTTTAGTCACATAGAGGTTTTTCCTCTCACCTTATATGAGCTTGAAACATATTATTGGATTTTTGTCATCTTTTATTCTCCAGTCTCATGCTGGGTGCTGATAATGGGATGGTGGGTTTATTTGCCACAGAGTCTTCCTTGATATTGTTCCAATTGCACCTTAGTCCTCTGAACTTTTCTGTCATTCCTGACTTCAAATTAAACAGAGGATGGGAAGGGAGGAGCTAGCCTCTCCTTCTCCACTGAATTGGCTGCTGTCATTACACAGCTTTCTTTCAGACTCACTGACAGTCCTAGGATCTGTTATTCAGAAAATTGCTTTCCAGTCTGTATGTTTTCACTAATTGGAGGTATTATTCTTGGAAGCAACTCAGATCAAATTATTTTTGTATGTTTTAAGTCCATTTTAATTTGAAAGTGACACTTTAGGTCAGATCCTCCCCCCCTCCTTTTTCCCCTGCCCCCACTGCCTGTATTGGAGGTATTAGAGGTGGTCTCTATGGAAAAACCTTGGCATTCTGGATTTAAATTCGTGTGTGAAAAGAGAAAGCTTTTGTTCTCCATCCTTGCCAGCCTCCTCTGGGAGTAAAAATACTTGGTGCTGACCAGCACCCTACAAGATGACTCTTCTCTCAATTTATTTCTGGTTACCAGACAGTACTGGATATAATTTCATTACCCATTTTGCCTTAAGTCAAACTCTGATTACTTGATTTGAAATGTTATCATGTGGTTTCTGAAAGAGCTATTTTTATCAAATCATATTTAAGCAGTGGAAGTAGAGCTGAACAAGCTGCAAAGAGAATGTTATGCTGATAACAAGTTAAGAAGGGTGTTGATGAAGATAATGTCTTATAGAAAACTGGATAGATTGAATAATAACCTTGTTACCTCTGGATACTACCTCTGGTTTTGTCATGACATTACATAGCTATTACAGAACTGAATACTGTCTTTCCCACTGTGAAACAAGAGGTAAGAGAAACAAAGTTTTAGCCATTTTTGCATTTCATTCACAAATGGTCTTACTTGAAAATGCAGTTGTCTAGACCTGGGCAGTAGTGAGATACCTGTAGACAGGAGCATAAGTCTCCTTTCAATGATTTGTGTAGATGGGTATTAAACATGGAAAATTCCAAACATACTTGGCCATGTGCTGTAGGATGAGAGTGCTGGTGATGGTGTTGCTCAGAATACCCTCTGTGAGAACCATACAATTTCATGGCCGTGTAGCAAACTGCAGCCTCCTATTGTTCAACTAGTTTACTATCTTCCAGAGGAGCCCAGTACTCAAGAAAAAGTAATATCCATCTTATTTCCAAACTGCTGTAGCTCCTTAGGCCTTGCAACAATATAGAAATGTTATTCTCAACCCTGAGAATAATTTTAATCTACCCTTAAGATACCAGTGACTGAAAGTAATCCCATAAATATTATTATACAGCTCTCCTTCTTCCAATTACTTGCCAGGGATACAGTTATTGCAAGCAGGGAGTGAGGGCTGTAACGTTCACATCCCCCAGTGCATGACAGGAGGTGGTCCAGCGTCATGTCCTGACACTGTTGCTGGGGGGCACGTGGTGTGCGAGCACCATGGACATGGATGCTGCTCGTCTGAAGATGTTTCTAATATTAGTTTTGTGTTACTGACCTCTGCTCTCCCTGGAGTCAGGAAAAAGCCTACTGCAAGAAGCGAATGAGAGAAGTAAGGCAAAACGTAAAGAACAGGCTTGTGTTTGCTGTTAAAAAAGGCTGCAAAATGCTTGCTGTGAAGCTCAGATCATCCATGGGAGTGAGGAAAATCACAGTGGTATGGGTGTTATGCAACCACTGTGGCTCTGCTTTGCTCTTAAAATGAGCAGATTTGGATTATAGAGAAATACATGCGATTCTGAGGCATCGTGCTAACTGAATTTCTCCCCAGATGTGTACAAGTATAATGGAATATATCCCTCAAGCAAACTTGCGTCATTCCAGTCATGAAAAGATCCATGAAAGTTCAAATACACATTACCAATCCAAAAGCAGAAGTCCATGAAAGGCCTCTGAAAGCAGAAATGGTGTTTAGCTACAACTTTTTAATTAAATATTAAAAGCCATGTTTTAGGCTTGAGTAACTGCAGCATGTTCCTTTGTTGCCACCAGCCCTACACCGGCACACTGCCACATGCAACAGCATGTACGAGCAAGCGTGCAATGAGGCCACAGTGGAGACTTGTAAGATGTCAACATGGGCTATGTAGTACAGTGCTTCCAGCCTGGGGTCACAGTGTGAGGATGAAGAGGACATTACAGCTCACGTTTCTGTCCAGGCTATTAAGTCCCTGCTGTTGCTGCTGCATGCAATACTAATACTGCATAAGGCACATCTGAAATCTTGGTTGTTTTAGTGTTGAAATATCAGGAACCTCTTTACCTTTTGACTAAGCCTCGGTTGTTGTTAATATAATCAGCCCAGAGTCAACAGACAACAATCTCTCTAAAGAGTTCAGGTGAATCAATAAATGAATTAACCTCTCTGGGACTGCAAAGAGACCTGCTTGGACTTTGGGTCAGAGGCTATGATTGCATGGCATGGTATGTCTGGCTCAGGGCTCCTGATACTGGACTCAAAACGATACCGTGGGTTGACATGGTATGAATTCACGCTGTGATTTCAGATTTGTTACAGAAAAGTTGAATGGGCTAACTTTGTACTGAGATGCCTCATACAAGATCAGGTTTCAGCTGTCCTCTGCAGCCAGTGCTCCTGATTCCATAAAGCTGGAATAAATCCCTTGCTGTTTGTGGGGGTGATTCAACATAAATATGACCATCTCCCTCTGCCTGCTCTGGATCATATTTGTCCTATTGATTAAGCTGATGACACCTTGATAAGCGCTAGTGATTACAGGACCATGGTCTAGAGGTATAAGCCTGAAATTAAAAAACATCTTGAATTTGTTATTTCCCTTAGCATTAGCTCTTCTCCTGTTGTTTCAGATATCCACTTGAAAAGGGGCAGGGGAACATTAAAACTAAAGGAAAAGAGTCAACCTAGCTTTTTTTCCTGCTTGACTATCTTGCATATTTGTGAGAAAATGATGCCTTGTACCTTCCTCTCTTCTCCTTAATACACAGATGAATCATTAAGACTCTGCTAATAAAGTCCATTTGGGTTGCCTGGGCATTTTCCTATGCATTTAACAAAGGGACAAATTCAATCAAGCATCCATTGGTTAGATGACCAATGTTGACTGCAAGCAAAAGAAAGCAACAGTGTTCTGCCCAAAAGCAAACCATGGGTATTAATTTCATTGTTGAAAGTGCAGTATTTTACAGCGCTATTTTGTCTGTCCTACACCAAAGGCGTCTTTAATAGTAACTTGTCACAGTCCTGCTGTCAGTTATCTACCTCTAATTCTTACAGAGCACTGAAATTTAGAATGCTACGTTAAGCTTGATTCATTACCACTCTCCTTAGTTCACTCACAGCAGTCCTATTTAAGTCAACAAAACTTCATGAAAAGCATTGCCTGTTACCCCTAGAGGGACTGATGGTTGTGTTCCTTGTACCATGGCCCTGTTTTTCTAAATAAGATTTTATCTACAGCCATTTCAGCTTTTTTATCTGCTCCTTTGTGCTGATATAAGTCTAAAATTGTAATAAGAACTTTCCAGTGTCTTTTTCTGTTAGGGTTGTTACTAGGATAAAGATAAAATATTCCTGGGTCTTTTTCTAATGAATATTCCAAGTTTGCAATTCTTTATGATGTGATTTGCCTAATGCCAAGGGGAGAAAAAAGAACACCAGGCAACGTGATGCTGCAAAGCTGAGTCTAATTTAGCAGGCCGAGCAAGGGACAGGCTCCGCCAGACACAGCTTTTCTTGTACTCAGACACCTCCATCAACTGAGACCTGTCTCTCTCATCTCTTCAATGAGTTAGCGATGCTCCTTCCAGCTGGTCACAGCATTGAGCTTTGAGCATTGGCTGGGCTGGAGCTATGATGGTGCCAGCTCAGATGCTGCACAGTGTCAGACATCCATGTGGCAGTGCTGCCCTTGCAGCAGCCCTGGGGGTCATTATAGACATGGGTCAGCAGTGGCTGCCAGTCCCTCTGGCCATGTTGACATCCTGCTTTACTTCTGCAGTGGCTTCAGACATGCTGTCTTGTCAGACATTGGTCCACGGCCCACGTAAGGCTCATGCCACGGTCTGCATCACCCTGTCACCTATGGTCACCACACTCAGCCTGTTTGTGCCAGCTCTTGGCCCAGGTGAGAGCACAATACTCCTTTCTCACCTAAAATTCTGGAAAAGAACTTCCTGCAGTTAAGCTTTGCGTCTTTTAGGACTCTGGGCCTAAATCTCTCCTTTTTGATTAAATGTAGAACTGATGAAACATATTTATGTATATTATTACTGGCTGTTGTATTTCAACAGACCAGACCAGAAGACTGACTAGTAACAAAGACAAGTGAATATCTCCTTTATACTCTCTCTGACACATTGCCATTTCACTTAATTTCTGTTCACATTTCCCTTCTCTCAGTTGCAAGGACCCTTCTGCTTGACTGGATGAGTACAAGATTCCTACAGTTTCTGGGACAGTGACAGCTGCCATCCTTGACAAACCTTGGCGCAGTTGTACAGATAAAAACATGACTGGCTACCTGGGTCCTCATAGGCATGTCTCTGGCATCTACTGGAAGTCCTTCTAAACTCAGAAACTTGTGATGGCCAGTCAGGGAGTCTGTAAGACTGGTCGGTCTGGTCAGTCTGTTGGCCTTTAAGAGAAAGCGTGTGGAATGTGTTTGTGTAAAAAAATACAAAGGGAGAAACAACCAAGAAAGAACTTCAGAAACAAATCCCCTTTCTTGAGTGTGTCTTGAGGAGCAGCTGGCTGCAAATGCTAATTGTCCTCTATTTAGGAACAATAAATTAAAGCAGAGTGAGATGAAGACAGTGATATTTCCAAAAGACCTAGTTGATAATTTGTAAGGGCTTGTAATCACTGTAATTAAAGGTATATTAAAAATATATAACTACAGTATGAAGTTGATTTTAAATGACAATTTCTTTCTTCCATCATGTATGTCTTAATGATGACTTGAATTTGATGTAAGTTTAATTAACAATGTTTGTGTTAAACTATACTCAGTACATACTTGCCTCATGAACTTGTCAGATTGGGTAATGACATCCTTTTCAAGAATATCTCCAGACCTTAAAAGGACACTGGGAATTATGAGCAAATTCATATTTTATATTGTAAATATCTGTAGGTGCAAGACTGTCCACAGCAGAAGTAGATAACAAAATAAAAATTCTAGCTTTCCCCTGTACGTTTGCAATGTTGAAGAGCAGCTTTCTGACTCTCAGAGAAAGGGTGATTGAGTTCACTTTAAGAGGTCACTGTCTGTCACATTGCAATGAGGCATAGCAAAGCCTTGTTTTCCTTAATGATGTTCCTAATTAATTGCAGAGCACTGTATTGAATTAAAACCTCCCAAAATGGAGATCTGTGAGCCCGGATCCCTAAGAACAGCAACAGTCCCTGGAAATGCAGTGATAGCATTTCTTGCTCATGAAAGCTAGTTTTAAATCTTCCAACAAATAGTCCCCCTTTGCAGCTGCTCAATGGTTAATTATATCCCACTGTTAATTTCTCCTGTTTCACAGGGGGGTATGTGTGTGTGTCTGAGAGCTCACCTTCCTCCTTGCTTCGGAAATACCTGAGGAAAGTCTGCTGAACTATGTGTTAGCTGGAAATACAGGCCAGTTTAGTGCTCTGAGAATGAAAGCTAAGTAAGAATAATGTGGCACACTTCTGGAGACCTTCCAGCAACCGGCAGAAGGAGAACCAAACCAGTATTTCGGCCATGAAAATGAAGGTTTCTAATTATTAGTGCCTAAATCCTGCTCAAATGCTTTGCTTAACTGTTGCGTCTAAGTGGGTTGCTGAAATGTTTCACTGAACAGGAATAAAAGGAGAACAGAGAGCAGATAGGGCTTCAGTCCTGTTTCTGAAATTCTGAGTTTGATGGAAATTCTCTTAGGTCTGAGGGATTTAGAACGCAAACGTCCAAAGTCTTTTGCTGAAGCTTAGCCATGGCCAAGAGCCAAAATCCCACCCAGCTGCTCACTTCACCCCTTTCAGTGGGCTGGGGGAAGAAAATAGGACTTGAATGGGGGAAAATTAGTTTTAATTTATTGCCAATTAAAATAGATTAGAGAAGGAAGAAGCAAAATTACAGACATTAAACTAACACCTTTCCTTCCCCCTTCTTCATGCTCAGCTTTGCTGCTTCACACCCACTAAGAAGTGCAGAGGGGTGTGAAACTGGTGTCCATAACTGCTTCTCTTTGTTGCACCTTCCTCTGGCTGGAAATGCCTGTGCCTGGCACAGGGCAGCCCCTGGCCATTTCTTGCAGGGGCCACCCCTGCACACCCCCAATGCCTTGATACCTGTACCCGATGTAATGCGTTTGCAGCGGAAGGGTAGTTTTTGTGCTTTACTGAATTGAGACCAAGGTCAGAAGTCAGAGCTGGTATTAGTCTCTTACCTCATGCTGAATAGTCACCCAGAAAATTAATGGAAACCCTTGGAAAATGAAAGACTCGCTGTGCATGGTTAGATAAGATCAGAAATGCCAGCAATGTTTTACTTTCCGACAGAGGAAAACAATTAGTAATGAAGTACTTCAAAAGATGCCAATGGATATGAAAGAAATGTTAACATGAATGTGAGCAAGGGAGCAGGGGCAAGGGTAAATTTTCAGTGCAGTGAGAAAATGGACATTTCATCTGAGAAATGGGACAAAGAAGAACTTTTGTGATTGCCTGATTTTAACCAGCCTGTGTGTGTCACCGCAGTGAGCTGGCATTTCTGAATAACACTTTGTCAGATAGTTGCATATTACAAGTACTAAGTATATTTACCTGAATTACATAATTATGTACCATTATGCAAGTCAAATAACTGCATTAGAATTTACAAAATTCTATATATGTGCTCTATCTCTAATGTAATTCTATCAGAATAACCTGAACACCCACTGAAACACTGAAATAGGCACGTATAGGAATATTTTCCACCATGTATCCATATGTTTCTATATTTAAATCACTGCTAATTATGTATATGTATGTAATTTCTTTATTGCTGTGAACAAACAGGAAGAGCTCTGTTAATTTTTCAGGAAAAAAAAAAGAAAAAAGCTGTCAGACTGAAGTGTTTATTTTCATATAGGTGAATAAAGAAAATGTTAGTAAGCATCTATCAAGGTTTATATTTGATGTTTCTCATTTAAACTTGTAATTTTAAAATATCAGCAGTTGCAATGGTACAGGTATGACCTAATGCTCTTCTCACTCTTTCCACCATTTTAGGGCGAATGGTGACCGTAGTGAGGGCACAGATGACTCTGAAGACACACAGCCCTTCTCCCTCTCTCTTTGGGGAGAAGTTTTAATAAGATCTGGATAGGTCTGGGCACGGATGAGGAGTGGGGTCAGGGATAGAACTTCTTTCCTTCCCTTTCCTAAGACTTGCTTGTGAAATGAATCTGTGCTCCTGCTCTTTAGGAGCGGGACTAAGAGCATGTCCAGAGGTATCCATTACAATTCTCTAGTTCCTGCAGCAGAAATGGCAGCAGCAGCTTCTGTGGGGAGCAAGGTAGGGAGTGGGATGACCTCTGTGCCTGCTGGAGAGGGAGGAACAGGAGCACCCAGGCAGGCATACGATGAAATGGGAAATGCAGCACATGACTTCCAGGCAATTCAGTGGGGTCAACGTAATCCTTTGGAGGTGCCTGTCCCATACAGTGGAGGGCAAAGCAACTGTTTCAGGTCATAGGTGCCCTGTCTGAATGAAGAATTTGGAATCTGACCCCAGAGCAGGTGAACCAGATGCTGAGTCAGCTTACGGAACACTGAAACAGTCTTTTTTTCAATCATTCCAAAGGGGTGTAATGGTGAAAATGAACTTGGAAAATGTGAAACAAGAAGAGAAAGGTCAAAGATGAGGGGAGGACTGTGCCTCCTTCACTTCTTGGATTCAATCTGAGGAGAGGCATCTGGAGGAGCCCCAGTGAGTTGTCACTGGGAAGGCAGGAAGTGGAGTACAGCAAGGCTTCCCAGTGGCAACGACATTAAACAGGAAAGACCTGTACACAGCCTTTGAGCCAACAAGTAGTAGCTTTTACCCCATTACACGTTTAAAGAATAATCTGCTAAAAATATACATTTCCTTGTCTACAAAATTCAAGGGAAAATGAATTCAGATGTCTCTTCAGTGAGGGTGATTGTTAACATGGACATCAATATTTGTCTAAGCTTTAGCAATCGAAGCATAAACTAAAATGCTCTTAATTTCCTCTCAAACAGGTTATGTGCAGTAACATGTACTGCTAAGCATATTCACTGTACTAATTATATTCTCTATATAGAGAGTGTTTTGTTTTGGTTTTTTTTAGACACCTTGCTGAGATTGCAAAATGCAGGTCTATAGAGCTGTGTAGACAGGATGAGATTAGCTGGAGAGTCTACAAACAAGTGAGACAGACAAAGGTAATATGAACACAGCACAGGAACAAGACCACTTCCTCACATCCATTTACACCAGAAAATGCCAAAAAGGTTTGCCCAGTCCTTTATGAAAAGGAGAATGGATTCACTGTTAGAGGTTAAAGACGTTAAGAGAAGATGTGCTTGTCAAACCAGTGAATATGACATACACTTTCTGTCCATTTTCTAGCCTGTGCTGATTTCAGCTTTAAGAGTTTTTCTATCAAGTTAGTACAGACTTTAATATTACACCCCAGAGGACTGGCAAATGCCAAACACTTACTCATATAAAAAGAAAGGCCCCCCAAAAAATCCCAGTAGTAATGGCCTTGGCAATTATGGACCAGTAATTCTTTCTTCAAGAAATTATAAAAAATGTTTGAAACAATGAGAAATTTCATGGACTGTTCACATATCACTCTTTAAACTAGAATTTTTAGATATAAAATAGGATAGTGACAGCTCTCAAAGAACTAGGACTTTTAAAAAGCCTGAGACAGAGCCACATAACAAGGAGTCACATAAAAGAGTGGGGCACAGTCCTGCATACCTCTAGCCAATTTCCCTTTAAACATAGAATTAGTGGAATAAGTTTGTGGGGAGTACAAGATAGAGAGGATGACACTGCCCTGCCATCCTTCCTTTGTGTGCAAGGGCATACCCGTGGGCCAGTGCTTTTCCTCCGTTACACATTGCTCCGAGAGAGTGAAAAGGACAGACACCAGTAGTGCAAATTCATCAGCATTTCTCCATGTGGAGAGATGAAGGTATCTCTGAGGAGTCATTCAGAGTCTGAACAACTGCTGAGCCAGCACCTCAATCTTGATGCCTTACCCTCTCCTTGATACTAACTGCAGAAATTTTCTGAGTTACCTTTAATAAATGGGTCTTGAGAACTTTTCCTATGGCAGAAAAAAATCTAACAGATGATATCTTGACTGTTTCAAGAAAATACAATGGACCTATCTTTGGACTTATCTTTTTTTTTAAAACACTGTTTGTCCTGAATTTACTCTCACATATATGATCAAAGTTGAATAAATAATGACACTTCTAATAGTGGATCAAAGGAAGAACAGAATAACTGCTTCACAACCATTTATTATCTGCGTAATTAAATAAAGGCTGTGAATAGAATTTTGTTGAAAAAAAAATTTTTGGGGGGATGTGCATTTAGAAAGGAATGTAAAATAACCCTACACTTAAGTCAAATTCTGTCTTTTGTTTAGGAGATGACTAATTAAGTCTTGCTCTAAAAATCTTGCTTTTTCCTAGGTCAGTCTGATGACTTCGACTACATGTATTTCAAACTTTTTAAGGTTCTTGGGGAAGAAACCAATGGAAAATTGGTTTGCCTGTGTTTGTTAATGTCCTCAACATGAGCTGCTCTGTATCGTCTCTGTACTTATGATCAAAACTCCTACCTATATGTATCTACTATAGCAAGAAGGTCTCTATTACAGCATGTTTACAAGACCCCTCCCCCGCACCAAAAAAAAAATAAATCTCCCTCAAACATCTGGAAAATTCAATAAACCACCCATATTTAAAATTATTCTACTTGGAGAACAGCATTAAAGCATCCAAATTTCAATTAACATATTTGTTAATCTTGTGCTTTGAAGAAAGGTTCATGTTGGTGCATGCAATCAAACCACTGTCATGCTTTAATTCCATAAGTGCATGTGAGTTCTCATGGCTAAAGGATGTTTATTTTAGTTTCTGTACCATCTAGACAAGGCTCCTCAGGGAGAGTGACTTGCCTAATCTGTGTGAAGAGCATCAAGATACCTGGATGGAGATGGTGGGGAGAAAAAAACCCAACCACACCAGCTTTTGCTTTGATCCAAAATGCAAGGAAGACTTTGATTTTACTGGGCTCTGGACCAGTGACTCAGACCTTGTATCAGCAGGATTTCAAACATGCCTTCCCTGCACGCCTTTTGAATTCGTGAGCCAAAGCAGCTTTCTGAATCCAAGCTTAAATTAATATGTCAGACAAGAAAGTGTAAGGGCTAAACAAAAACAGACTTGCCTTTGGTCCTTCACAGCTACCACGCAAAACCACTCTCCAGGGAACCTAAGCAGAGACAGTTCTGCTTTATGCAGGTTGCGGGAGGTTACTAGGGCACCAAAGAACTGCTGATGTGCAACGATCTTTCAAGGCTGTCGTGTAATGCTCATGGTACAGAAGAGCTTCTTTCAGTGTTTGAGCTTGAAGAAAACTTCTCTTTTAGCACAAATGTGACAGAATATACATGATGGGTCTATTTCTCAACATTTGCATTGGGTTGTGATTCCTGTCATTAGCATGATTACACTTGTTATGTGTTCAGAGATCAGCAGTGTTTGTTTTCTCATGTACCTAAAACACTGGAATGATGCTTAAATGCTGCATCCTAAATATCAAGTTGCTTAAATCTCAAGTTTTTACAGAAACTCATCACTTTCTTGATCTAATACTTAGTATTTTTACAAGTTTGAAAAATCACAGTGCAGAATGTTAGATTTCCCAGCATGTGTAGGTGATATTTAAAGCCAGAAACGTTTATAAAAACAGAACACATGGGAACCAGCAAGTAGCAGCTATTTTACTTAGTGCAGTTTGCTTATTTTACACTTTCTAGTCCAGTTCCCTTCCTGAGCAATCCCAAGGTCATCACCTCACGGCTTTGAGCAGCAGGTCATTTGATCTCCTTGCTTCTATGAAATATGAAAAGTGATTTTTTTAAAGCTTGATTTAAATTTATTTTTCTTTAACTTTCATTTGTGTTCTCCTTATCCAATCTTCTGAACTGAAACTAAAAAAGAAGCTTCTATTATCACAGATATTTATGATTTTTGTCATTTCTATTAAATCCTTACTTATCAACATAGTTTTCTAACTTGTTCTTATATCTCATGTCTTTTAATCTTGGGATTATGGCTGTCCTTCTTGGTCCTTTCTGATTTTTCACCAAGACCTGCACTTGCAATAGTTTCTTGTGGGGGGTGTTATATTTCAGATTTGGGGGATTTTGACTCTTTTTTTTCCCCTAAAAAATACTTTCTAGAAAGAAAAGGAAGCCATAGGTTTGATCAAAAATAATGCCCAGTATAGTGTCCATTCATATTTTTCTTTCTTTAAACAGAAGGATCCTGGGAGAGGAATCTTCTTTGGAACATGCAGTTTAAATATTTAACTTTTTTTTTATAAGGTACCACTTGTGCTTTAGTTGTCTCTTTTTAGGAAACTCAGTAACAACCCTATATTTAGGGTATTATGTGCTGTTATAAAAATTCTTGGAGCCTTTTTATAAGAAAGTCTAATGTCATTGTTTGTGTCAGGCTTTTGAGGTCTTCAGCTGAAGACAAATGCTTGCGGTTGATAATGCTTTTTCCTCTCTACTTCTGCCCATGAAAATTCATCTATCTTTAGTGGAGATTCAGATTGTTAAATTGCTGTTCCATCCTTTCACTGGTACTCTGCTAGAAAGCCTTGGCATCACATCAAATTAATAAGAGACAGTCCTTCAGCACCAGTGTGACGTTGCTGCCTCTAACATTACGAGGAGGGGGGGAGCCAAGAGAGGGGCTGGTGAAAGCAAACCCAGGAGCTTTGGTTTCTGCTGATCTGACCTGTGCTCCTCACCAAGGACCTCCCTCCTTCCTTGACTTTGAAGGAGAGAGAGGCGAGCCTGATTGGTTATGAGAAGCTTCCTAGACCCTCTCTCACCCTTGGTAAAGTTACCCTGACGGCCAGCTGCTATCCTACAAGGTTAAAAAACAGTGATGATGACAGACAAAAAGCCTTTGGTGAACTGAAGTCATTTGGATTGCTGAGCTGCCTGCTGTGTGCCTCCCAGCCAGCTCCATGGGACAGCTGGTTGTGTAATGCCCTGCTGGGCACTCCCACCTCCCACTGCTAACCTGTGGGAGGTAAAACTCTGCTTGCCTCTTCCAGTAAGGCTGAGTAAAGATACCATGAATCCATTAGCCCAGTTCTGGTCACTGGAAAAGGCTCTCCTGATTTAGAGGACATCATTTTCTCTAAAGGAGACCCAGTTTCTCTCTGTGGGAAGTTTGCTTTATTCCATCCCACTACGACTTCTTCACCCACTGTTACTTACAGGATGCTTAGGTCTCACCCCCTAATATCCCTGTAATGTGAAAAGGGGAGATTTCCTCTACCTTTAGTGTTTGATTTTGCTGATCAGTGCCCCAGGAAAGCTGAGACCTTTGTGCCCTACCAGTCTGTCAGTGTCCCGTTATTGGGACCCTTCACTGAACAGTCCTACTGGATTGGAGGACAATTCTACTAACTTGCTCAGGGACACACACCAACAGCATAAGGGAGACTCCTCAGTGGGTCTTCCCACCTTGTGACCCCTCAGCAGTTCTTCCACTTTCTTCAAGTATGTTACCCACTGCCAGCGACTGCTAGCACAAGTGAAGGACTCACACAGTTTAGGGAGTAACACTCTTTAGTTATACAAAATATGAAACTGTGACAGGTTAAGGTTCAAGAGTTGCCAGTGATAGTACCTGACTGCAGAAATGTATTCAAAGCAATACACAGGGAAGCTCTAATCCCCAATAAAAGTATTCAGCACAGAGTATGGTTCGTACCCAATAGGTGTCCCTACGGACAGGTTCAGCCTGTTGACTGATCCCAGCAGTTATGAGGGACTCTTCCCTAACTTTTCCCTCATTCTTGACTTATTTTTATACTATTTCTTTATGTTTAAATGGAACTTGAGCGACTCTAGTCATACATACCTTAGTTACTGATTGGTGTAAAATTCTCTTGCTTCGCTCTTAAACATACAGGCAATTTAATATAGGGCACATGTCCAGTGGGGGAAGGTCATCCCTTTAATTTCTGTACCATTATAACTTCTGTTAGGGTGTGAAAATAATTTCTCAGTTTCCTGTAACTTTACACCCAGCCATCTCTCTACAATCCCTCAACCTCCAGGCTTCGAACCCTTCACTCTTTCCTACCTGGTGGTTGCAAGAGAACCTGCCTTAAAATGAGCCACTTTGTGCTGTGCAGCCAGCTTTTTATTCTCAACCAGGACATGTCACATGAACATTGTCAAGGAAATCAGCCAATAGCTCAATCTTTTTTTCTTTTTTCTTCTCACAAGCACTGAGTTAAAGTGTGTATGAATAGTATTTGAATTTATGTTTTGCGGGAACAATTGGGTTTTAAATTTTGAGAGCTTGTTGCTTTATATATATATCTATTCTTAAATGCATAGCTGATCTCATCTGCTTTTAAAATGCTGCCAGGAAAATTTCTTGACAATGCCCTCTGGAGACAGAGGAGGAAGGGAAGGAGGCTGTTTGCAACATCTCCAATGTTTGGGTGGGCTTTATGTGCTAAGAGGAGTGATGTGGGGCTGGCAGGCTGCAGTTCTTCACCAAGACAGTGCTTAAATCTGCCTTGTGCAGACCCAGCCCTTGTAGTCTAGCTATCAGCCTTCATACATCTTTCTTGCATGTAATATTTCTAAGTGCTAATGACTTTTATGCACAGCATTAACCTCGTGTCTGGGTTAGACTGTGACTCCCATTGAGCCGTTTTTGCTAGTGTCAGTTTGAACTCAGAGCGGTGTTGAGCAGAGCATAAATCACACCGTAAGATACTGAGACACCCGTTTCTTCATTTGTCTTGTGACTGGAGATGAGAAGTCTGAAACCAGTGTTTTTCCAGACTGTGTGGCTTGACAGACTTGTTTCTTTTCCAGCTCTTTCAGAGGAGATGAATACTGGGAGGGTAGGCATAAGGCACTCTCAAAGAGGAAAATCCTAAAAGCTCATGTCTGTCACTAGACCTCAATCCCCATAAACTTTTCCTGAGTCAAGGTGGTAAGAGACCTCACCTTACAACCAGTGTTGCTGATGAAAACATGATTTTAATTGATCAGGATGACTTTTTAGTATGTATGACCTTGCTTGCTTGGGACCTTTGTGCTTTGGACAGAAATGGAACTATCAGAAGTAACTAAAATGAAATGAAATGAAATATTTTTCTCAGCATATGAAAAAATTTCTTAATTTCTGAGCTTTATGTACATTTTTACTTCAAACAGAATATTTTTTACAACTTAAGCTATCTCCTCTTCTTCACCTTTTTTGCACTCAGGCTGCAACATTTCTTTTAATAGTATTTTCTTAAGACCTCTAGCTTTTCAAAGGAAGGTCTATACAAGCAGCTTCAGCAAGCCTTTTTCCAAGGAAAATGCTAAGAATTCCTTTGTAATAAGCCTTATTCCCTCTCTTTTAACACATCAGTGGGGCTAGAGCCTGAATACTCTGGGGACCAGTGCTCTAAAAATACCTGTGATGGATAAATTACAAACTGCTACACACTAGAGCAGGTTTTACTTTTGTTGTGCAGTGAAGGGCAAGAGAACTAACCAAAATATGCACAGGGTTGCTGGTGAATGGAATATATCATGAGAACTCGGTTTGCCAACTCTTGTCACAGCTATTTTCTTTACCTAAGAACAGGGATAAAAATATAGTAATTACGGTTCATAAATGCCACTTCATATCGCTGACTACTGTAATTTCCAAGGACTCTCGTTGCTATATAATCATTTCCAGTTTTGAAAAATTACATTTGTTAAATGAAAATACTATTTCTAAAGCAACCATACCTCCTGAGAAGAGAAGGTAGGGAAGGAGACGTATGAAGGGGAATTTCACTGGGGTTTTTCAGAACCGTGGAGAACCCAGGTGTGCTGCCTGCCGTATCAGTAGTCAACAAATAACCCAAAAAAGAGCACTGATTGAAACAAGCAGAATGGTTTAACATGGATGCAAGAAAGGCTGCTGTGAAAACAGGTGGTGAGCTTCTGGAGCTTGGCACCACTGGACATGAATGAGGACATGTCAGCAGGTTGAAAAAACAATTAAACACATTTATGTCCAACATGTATATAAACAGAAACCATCAGGAATATGCAAGAATCTGGTAAAAATAAAGTATGAGAAAATGTTGAGGCTCATGTGCTCCCATGAATAACCTCTTTCATTGTCACAACTGAGACCAATACTGGGTGACACAGTCTGTCGGCCTAATCCAGCAGCACATTGTGTCCTTCAAAACTGGAAAACACAAAACTGATACTTCTGCCACAGATGCCAGCACAGAAAGCTTTGGTATGTCCCCCTGGAGCAGACTGTGGAGGGGAATTGGACAACCAGCATTAAGTCCGCTTAAATATAATGTCTTAAATATTGTCTGACTTAAAAAATAATTTCTAACTTAAAAAAGTCTGGAAGCACACATGGTAGAAAATCACACTTCAAAAACTATGAGGGTTTACTCTGAAGTTCAGCTGTTTACCTGTATGCTCTATTTTTACATGTATGTTGCTATTGCTGTGAATTACAGCATAGAGTTCTGTTCTTAAATTTTTGTTTTTGTTTTTTTTTTTTTTCATTTTATCTTTTATCTTCATATGTTTAGGGAATATGACTAGAAAAGAAACCCACTGAGGCAGTTCGAACTTAGGTGTCCAAATTTGCCCGCATTACCTTTCAGTTGCCTTCATCTGTATTTGGATCTATTTCTTTCTCTTCTCTTTCTTAGAAGTCTTGAGGGATTCAACAATGACCAGAAGACACAAATATAATTGCAAGAAATCTTTTGTCTAACTTTCCTGTCAGACCTGTTCGCAGTGGGAGGTTTAATCTAGTTATCACTTTTTGCTGAGGAAAACACATTTTTAGGTTTTGCTTTAATTTTAAAGTAAGCTTACGTCCTCTCCTTGTTGAATTGAAAGCACAGTCTTTTTTCCTTCGATGTCATTCATCACAACCTTAACACGGAGAAACCGAAGACAGATTCCACTGGGAGACATCTGTGCAAACATCACTGCTGCCTTTCTATCCATCAGGTTTTAATCTGGACCACTGCCTTTTTCATTTTTCCTTCACTCCTGTGCTTCTCAGAGCCTGTGCAGCAAGCTGTGGTTCTTTATTTATGCTCATCATAAACTGCCCAGAAGCCACTGTCATTGACTGAGACCCCATTGTGTGAGAGAAAAGAAACAGCTGCTGCCTCCAAAGCTGTTTTGGGGGTGGATTTGAAAGCGCTTGTGCCTTCAAAACCCAAAGAATAAAAACAATGCTTTGCATATGGCTGTTCAACTCATAAAAAGTATTTCAGGGTAAGTTAGGGCTCATCTCATGGAGTAGTCACTCAGGTGAAAATGCAGAACTCTCTTGTTATAAGAAAAAGGGTTGAGTCCAACTAACTGACTATGCTCCATTTATAAAGCCCTGTGTTTTCAGTATTTTGTTTAGTATCCAACTTTAATACTGATAATAGAGTTGAGAGGCAGAAGTAAGGAGTAGGGCTTACTGTGTTATTCTGTCTTGTTAAAAACTCGATAATCTGCAGAGATGAAACTTTCCTCAGAAATCTCAGTTTTCTTGTGGCAATGTCCAAGCATTGAATTTTGTGGAATCCAAATTGAAAGCTGTATTCATAAATGCTTGAATCATCAGAAACATCAATGCCCACAATTTGCATTAGCTTCACAAGGAATTTCAACACCTTTCTGAAAAAATACCCAAACCAGAATGTTAGTTAGACGTCTAGCTTATCATCCAAATTCATGGACCGAATTCCCAGTAACTCCAGAAAAACACACTCCTCTGTGCCTGCAGTACACAAAGCTAGGCAGTTTCTGCTGAGAACTTTTTCTCTCCTCTTGCTGACAGTGGCTTTACGATTCTAATTTATTCTGAGCTTTAGCCTCTGTACTTTTTAGTCTTTAATAGAGTCTTATATTGTAATCACAGCTGAAATCTGCAGATTATGCTGCCACAATAAATTATTCAGATGGGATACTTAGACTTCATTTTACTAAAATGATTCCATCTCTGACGGTGATTGACAGTTATTTCTGAGCATTATTTAGCCTTTCACACCACAAATCAGGACTCCTGCCTATTGCCAGCTCCAGCTTCTAGTGCCAGATTCCCATCTGGCATTGTAACAGGGAGTATTTGAGTAGGACACGCTGCCTTTTTTTAGTATCAAATCCATAAGGCTCACAAAGGAAAAACAGCTTCCTTTTTCTACTGAGCTCAGACTTACGTATTCTGTAAATCATCTTAACATCTCAAACGTTGAGATGACTTTAATAGCCCTAATTGAATGAAAACTGAGTTGAAACTTAGATGTCAAGTTGGAACTCTCAATGAGGTACAAAGCATCTTTTTTAATAGCCTCTCTATTAAGAAAAGAAAGTTAAGCCCTATGTTATGCAGACATTTCCGACCTGAACAGTAATTAGTTCTGCTCCTGCCTGGTCATCCAGCTGGGGCTTTGGGGAATTACAGAGCTTTTCAGTAAGGTGTGAAGACCCACACCAGCTACCAGCATCTGTGATGCCCTACCAAGTTCTTTTGGCAGATGCAGACTCTTCTGACCTGTCACATCTTTCATGAGGAGCCCAGTGTCCCCGTATGTGTCTCCCTACTCTTGCCTCCCATGCAAGTACTTGTCTACTGTGCTGGCTGGATGCATGGCCAGGGCTTTTTTGCAGTCTGACTGTGAGGTCCCTCGAGTGAGACCTTCATGTGCCCTTGTCTGGTGGCTTGTTAGCAGCATATGTCTCGTGCCCAGGCAGCTGCTGGGCCAAGGCAGTAGATCCTGGAGAGATCTGTGGGATGTGCTTTGGACTGTATGGGTAGGATATGTCTGAGCAGGGATCTTGCATCTCCAGTCTAAGCTTAGTGTGCTAAGCCCCAAATCTCTCAGCCCTCATTGTTATCACATATATAACAATAAACAAAGAAAGCAGTCAATTGCAAGAAGTTTTAGAGGATCAGAAACTTCAAAGCTAATTTAAAAGTGATTGCCCAAGAAACAAACAAACAAATCTCTCAGATGATTCCTTTGTGCCTAGTTTTTTATTAACCCAGTTTTTATTTTTCATGATTGAGAGAAGTCACTTTGCGCTTGTGTGTAATGGCATTTTTTGGTTTGCTATCACAAAATTATCTCCCAGAATATTTCCCTCTCTCTTCATGCTGAAGTGTTTTACAAGGCTTTTCTCCCTTTGAGGGAGGTTTTTTTGCTAGTGATTTTCCTTAGGAAATAAATGAATGCATACATATTGTCTTCTGCTGTCAGAAATTCATCTGTCATGTTTCAAGAGCAAATGCAACCTGACATGGGGCTTTTAAAATGCATTGTATTAATGTATCTCCTCTTTTTTTTTGGAATTGCTTCTAAAATTCAGTGTCACAAATTTATCCCTGAGAAATCAAAGCAGGTATTTCAGTATTTCTGTCATGATTTGTTCCTGCTCCTAATATCTTTACTAGACACCTGGAGAAAAAGTATCAGAAACAGTTGATTTTACAGACAAGGTTTATGGGAAGTGTGAGAAAATTCTAGCTGCCCTGACTCTATTTCTCATTCTTGCTCCTACCTGAGCTAAAGAGAACACCTCAATTTTTTTTTTCCACAGCTAACACCTTTCTCTGCTTGCTTCTGTCTGGCTGGAGAATTTCTCTTGCTTCATATAGGTGGGTGGGAAGATATGGATTTCTACCACCTCAGCTAAACTATTTAGTATATCATTGATGCCCTGTGGGAGAGGTGGTCCCTATTACATCCATTCCATAGCTGCTTCCAGACTCAATACTTTGTGTGACGAGTGACACAGTCTCTGCCAACAAGTGACTGACTTGACATACGTACAGGGTAAATTTATACCTGGAGTGCATGATGTCAGTTTGGACACACACATTTGATGTGTCATATATGAAGACATACTAGCAAGAACCAGAAGTCATTGTGCATCTTTGATATTAATGATACTGGGTTAACAGTAGCCTTAAACAGCATGAATTTTTGTGTATTTAGCAGCGGAAGCAGCAGCTGACAGAGATGGAATCCTAAGGATTAAGGCATTTAAACAAATTCATATACAAACCATAGCTTATATACTTAAATAAGTGGTATAGAAGTAGGATTTGACAGAAAGCTGGGATGATGAGCAAGGAGGAGTGCAAGGACAACTTCTGTGCACACAGGTGGCTTCCGAACTATTGATGACTGCTGCTTCTACAAAGTATAAATGTATACGTGTGTGCATGTGTATATGTGTTTAGGTACATTATGTTTTCTACTGTTCTTGGGCATTAGAAGGACATGATATAGTTCACTTGAAAGAATCCTGACTTGTTCTAAACAAATTAAATATCTAACGTAATGCAATTTATTAAAATGAACTATGCTGCCAACTCCACCGTTGCAAACTCTGCAGTAACTCCATTGTCTGGTTCTTGCCAAGTGAGAACAGCATAGTTGTTTTGTCATATTGTATTCTATTCACTCTGCAACCTGGCATAAACAAGCTCATGTTCAACTTTATCCCAAGCAGACCACAAATTTGCCCTTTGTTTGACCATCTGTTATGTTTGCAGTTCCTAGAGAACAAATTCTAATTATAGGATGCAAGTCTTCATGGATGTAGCCTTAAATGGCTGCGATAACAGACCTTACTCTATTAGAAAAGGCTTTCAATTTTCAGATTTAAAGCTGTGTCAGGTCTCTGACCTAAAATTGTGTCATTATTAAAGTCACTGAATGACTAAGTGCTGTACCCCAGGACTTTGATAAGTGGTATGTTTTACCCAATTCTGCAAGAGAGATGTTGAGGGCACTGAAGGTCAAAAGGGCAACCAAGGGCCTGATTCTTATTGATATTATGCCCCATCAATCTGTGAAGGAGCATATGGATAAAAGGAGGAAGAAATTATATTTGAAGTTTCCAGAGAAATAACATGTGTCATGGTAGACTCGTTTTTTGCATAAGCACGAGTAAAAGTCTTTGTTAATCTTGTTGCCTCTTTCAGAATTAAGAAAAGGAAAAACAAGTTTATTCTAAACTAGGATGCTTTCCCTTATTATTTGACAGTGTATCTTTATTGCCTTCTAGAATTTATACAAATCCACTGTGAATATTTCAGTGGCCTCGTTCCTCTGATCAGATGTTAGCATTTTATTTTCTGCACTAACTGCAGTCTGCTGATTGTTGTGACTCCCGTGAGTAGGGTCCATCCAATGCAAATGAGTCTTTTCTAAGGAAAGCTGCCCAAGGAGGATTGCAACAGGGATGACTTCCACATCTGAGAACATGTCCAGAACTTGCACACGCACAGCCAGTCAGCAGTGTCCTGACTTCTGCCTGCACAGAAAATGATTTGGGGACTATTTAGATAATAAATATTCTTTGGTGGGTGAGCCAAGTTAACTGTGCAGCTGACTGTAGAGGCCTCCTGTACCCTCACTTTCTTGGCTCACGCTTGTTATTGGCAATATCAATGAGCCAACCTCCCTCCGCATTTATTCTCTGGCAGTAGGCGCACTCAACAGGAACAAGGACTCCCTTAAACTTTCCTAGCCCAAGGAGACCATTGTAGAAATCAGCTGGAACATAGGGCTGTCCTTGCTGAGTAGTTTCCTGGAGAAAGGTTAATACTGATAACCGTTTCCACATTTTTTAAAACAACAACCGGGTTTAAACATTTTCTGGCCATCAAGAGGTGTAATGATAAATCCCTGCTGCCACAGTCAAAGGAGAAGTGTAAGTATCGGCCTCACAGCAAACTCACAAAGCCTTATGTGATAGCAAAGAAATGGTGCTGGACAAAAGACGATGCCTTGATAAAAGTAGACTTCTTATTTGTGCTAGTTTAAAAGTAAACTCGTGGGAGAAATGAAACCAACTCAAGAGAGACTACAAGACAGAGTTACAATTCGCTAAAAAGATTACAATAAATACAATGATACAGAGAAAACTGGTTTTAACCCACAAAGACAGATGTATAACCTGGGACAAGAACAGAACAGTGTTTGTTATCCCCTGTGCTGAGCACCACGTGGCCCCCTGGGGGCAAAGTAAAAGGGAAAGGAAACCTGTTGGTCTGGATAATAGTTGTAGTTCTGTTGAAGTAAGGATCACAGTCTTGTCAAGAGTGACAGTTGCAGTCCTGATTGAAGTTCTGGACTTCCTCTGGAGCCTACAAGTGGTACCAGAAGTCCCAAAACCCCAAGATTATATGTGCTCAGGTTCAGGTGCAAATGTCCAGTACCTCCCCCAGGGCAGGGAGTTTCCCAATACCTGATTTAATTCTGTGAGTGGTGATATATTTTTGGAATCTTTGATGGTCTAGGTCATTGCAGCTGCCTATTATGCCAGTCCAGTATGGCCCATTCGCAGAGGTGACCCCTCAGGCTGGGTGTGAAGGTGCTAATGCCTCCCTGGAGGGGAATTATCACAGCTGAGTCATTGGTGTGAAGACAAAGAAACACTTCCCTTCCTCGCAGGGTTCTTTAAGACCCATCTTGTAGCCTGAGGTGTCAGATGTGCCCTGGGCAGCCGCTGCAAAAGAGCCATTATCAACAGACCATCAGGAATGACACAGAGGGTGTAGAATACACAGTTTTGGTTATACCCCCATAGTGATAATCTGGTACTGGTCCCTGTAACTAGGACATTATTTCAACAAATATTTGAAACTGTTAGAATATGAAGGGACAGGTGTTTACTTTGGTTTTTGATGGCATTTTGTCTAAAGGTTGTGATTCTCAATTCTTTGCTGGTGACAACAAATGATACCAGCCTCCCATGTTGCCAACCCCAAAAGCATGGTACTGTTGGTGACACTGGTTGCTTCCCTCGGCCAAGTGAGACCTCATTGCTTTGAGGCTCACCTTGATTTTTCACAGGATTGAAAAGAAGACTGGTATAAGGAATAAAATCCTGTGGAGGCTAATGATGGCAGCATGGAATTCAGCTGGTTCATTCTGGGTGTAAAACAGAAAAAAAGTTGTTTCCATGAGTGCTGCTTAGCTGGGCTTGAGCTACAAAGCACTCCTGGGTACTGGAGGGGGCTGGAGCTTTCCTAGAGTCTCATCATAGGTGTGATGGGTACACATGGAGTCCAGGAGATTTGTTCTTTACAGTCCACCTTGACAGCTGCCCCTTACACTCAGGGAGCTTCTCTGACAAGTACAAATGTCATATTTGGGCACTGCTGGAGCTGCATGCTAGTCAATATTGGACTGTCACTTTGTATGGTGCTTATGAGAAACAAGTTGGGTTTATGCTTGTATTATTATATTGTCATGCCTGCAAGCTAAAATTTATTCTGTCTTGAGTTAAATACTGTCTGCTGATGACACTTGGAGAATGGCAAATATCTGAGAAGATGGAGATGGTTTTTTTCTAGTGACTTATATCTTCTTTAACAGGTGTAGGTATCTTGTTTAATAGATTTACAGGATAGAAGCATGAAGAAAAGGTTACAAACCAAAGCAAAGGCTGGCTACCTAGCCTCATATTCCGGTTTTATGCACATCTGTCTGGCATCTTGTGTGGGAATAAATGCCTCACTGGGAAACTAAACAGGAAAACTACAAAAAGATTTGAAAGCTGCCTCAAGATCTTATTGAAGAAAGAAAAGAAAGAATACAGTACTTTCCAATACATTTATTGCTGACTTTAAATTTTTTAAGCTTAATTATTCTATTCTGGTTTTTTTCTGCTATCAAGAGGTAACATTAAAAAATTCACTTTTACAATACAAGAAAGGAATCCCAAAAATAAAGCATCTCACATAAAATACTCTAGATACATCTGAAAAGCAAGAAAAGGTGGTTTGATTAAATATTTTAAAACTAATTTGCTGTAATTTACCATAATATATTGCAGACAGTTCTCTTAGTTGCTGTTGTAGCTGGAAACTTCTGTTCCATCATTGTTCATTTTTTTGTTAAGAAAAACAACCCCTCATTTTTTTGGTGATGCTTTATACTCTTTTTTTTCCTTCATGTAGTTTATTCTAACACAAAATAAATGGAAAATGTCACACCTTTCCAACAGAGTACTTTGTCATAACAGAACTCTCTTCTGGGAATTACTTTGGAAAAGACGAGGACAACAGTGAATTGATTATTTGGTGCAGCGCCTGGTCTCACAAAACATAGATAATTTAGGTTAGAAACAGGGTTTCCAGAATATATTATCTTCCAATCCCATCTTACCCCATCAGAAACTTCCCCACAAACAGTTACCTGAATTCATGTCAGCATAAACTGTGTTAATGGTTTTTAAGTCTTTTCGTCTGTCATGGCTAGATCACAGTAAAAGCTGTTTGAACATATGTGAAAACAAAATGTCCATGCTGTTGAGGAGCATTCTACTCCTTGAAACACATTTTGTCTTCTCTGTTTGTACTGTCCAGATATATCTAATAACATCATAGAGCTAGTCCCAGAGCTACACTCTGACTAAATTTGGCCACCGACTGGTGATCCCAGCTGACCTTGGTACTGGCTTCAGTAGATTAATAGACTTACTGTGTAGCACTGAAAAAGTCTTGTAGGATAAATTACGTTTTTCTGGCACTGGAACATCCACGCAAATATGTTCAGGTTAGTCCTTAATGAAAAATAGATCCCATAGTCACTTGGTTTGAAACAGAGATGAGAAAACATAGTAAGGAGATGGACCAAGAGCAGTGGCAGAAGCACCATAAAATGCTGGTGAGTATGTTGGAAAAAGTCACTTCTTGTGGGCATCTGTGTTCTGGATCTATGACCCCATTATCCAGGCCTGGGGCTTTCTGGTTTCTAGTCTGCATAAGGGCATTGTATCATGCTTGTTGGAAATGAAAGATAAAAATAAATTCTTTTTTTTCCCCCAAAAAATATTAAGGTTCTGCCTCATTATACTTAGTGTATCCAAATAACTGATGAAGTAGGGAAGACCGGAATGCAGTGTTTTGTTTGTCCTGGTGTTAATGAGCGTTTGAAATGCTGATGTGTAGGCAAATCTAATTTTGTTTTAATATTTTGCATATATATTACTGTATAATGCCTTGTGGGGGGAATAGGAATTCAACATCTAAATATATTAATATTCAACAAATAATGGTATGTACAAAATAGAAGGAGGAACGATTTTTTCCCCTTAGAACATAGCAGCCAATGTCAGTTTGGCTTCATGCAAGCTATTACAATGTTTGTACTAATTCATCTCTCCAATTTAGGGTGGAAAGATGTTAATTTTTGAATGTGCACTGGCAGAAATGGGACTGGTATCCCTTTCAGTTTGGCAGTCAGAGATTTCTCAAGTGCCTGAGGCCCAATCAGCACAAACTCCTAGAGGAAATAAAATGCTTGCTTTTAACATGTTGTAGGCAACCAGAGTTACACAGCTGCCTTAGCTGCTCTGGAGTCCCGTGGACTGAAGCCTTTAATCAAGCCTATGTGACCCTCTAGAAGATTCATGCTGCTATCACCTTATGACGTTGATAACAGAGACACAGCAATAACTGGATTACGTTCCTCATCCTTATGAAGACCAGAACACATGAGTACAGAGATTCCTTCTGCTCTTAAAATATGTCAGTTAAGCAACTTACTGGTTTACTTCACTTGATTTAAATTATAGAGGTATTTCTATATTCAGAGTGGGAAGGAAGGAGAGAGAGAGAGAGAGAGTTTTAGGGTCAAGTGAGAATCAGTGATCTATCAACTGGTGCTATGATAATTGCTTAACTTTTAGTGGTGCAAATATGACATCATTTTCATTGGGCTTTGTCATCTGCTGAAGTTAACTGTTAGAGTTTCATACAATCTGAAGGGCACTCCTATCCTGGGAAGCAGTTATCCAAGGTTTTCATGAGCACAGTGGGATTTGGTAGGAATTTTGCTGGCATGAGATTAGACAGAGTAGCCAGGTGGTACACAGGGTCCTCAAGCTCAGACTGTAAATTTTTAAAGCCTACAAGGTATGTTCTTAGCTTGCAAGCATTTAAAACACAATACACACTGAGCTCCTCCTGGCTTTCTTTGCCAGGCTTCTTCCTTATTCTCTCTTATATTGGAGCAACAATTTATCATGCAGTCTGCTTATCTTCCTCATTAAAGAGATTTCAGTTTAACTCATTGTTGCCCTCACACCATTGTATTTCTTTTCATAATACCTTTTGATTCAGGAAATCCCTTCCTAAAAACATGCAGTGCTGGGATTTGTAAGTATAATAACCTTTACTTATAAGGTTGCAATGTTTTTTTTTTTCTCCTCTAAGTAGATTTAAACCAACACAATTCAGTTAATTTCTTTCTCGAGTCTCTGTCAACTACACTAAACTAATATTCTAATATTGCAGTAGGGTCTATAGCGTTGTTTACTGTCTTGGCACAGGGGTTACTCGACAGAATGTTGTAGATTTCATCCTGTGCAAAAAGGATCTCCCTTCTACCATGAAAGCCAGTCATGCCCTAGATTTGTACTTTGTCTTTTTGCCGGTACTGCTGTGTGCCAATGTAGTAGTCTCACTTCAATATGTCTAGACACCTCCAGTTTTCATTTGTAGTGTTTTGGTAAAACGGAACCTGCTTTGATATTTACTTTAGCTGGTGGTTGGAATACAGGTTTAGAAATTTAGAAGTAGACTTCCTTTTAAAAACTAATGATTTGAGTGGAATGTAAACACAAGCAAACCTTGACATACATGAAATCCAACAGCTCCAAGACAGTGGTTTGGTGAGTGTGCATAGACACTTATTTCCTTCTTTTTCTCCCCCAAGTGGATGTTTTTGTGACTCTTTTGTTCCCTTTGGGACTTCTTTTTACAAAACCCAAATTAAAATGAACAATTCAAAGATGACTTTAGAATATTTTTTCTGCTTATGCTTTCTACTGGGATATAGTTCTTCTAGAGCACTGGAGTGTTATTCAAAGAGGAAAACAACTTTCTAAAATAATTTTTCATTAGTTTTTATTGTTTAAATTGTTTCCAGGCGATACTTTTCACCAGATGTTTTAAAATCAATATTATTTTAATTTCTCCTGATGTCAGCTTGCACAACTCCCAACCGCATGCACATTTTTTCACCGAATGCAATAAAATGAGTTAGATTCGGAGGGATTTTGCTCTTTTTTTCTTACTCTTAAGTTATTTCTTAACATTTCAAGATTTCTTCCACTTTTAGAAAGTCTCAGACGGAGCAGGAGAAAAATTAAAGTTGTAATTAATTACTATTTTAACGCTGTTCTTTTCAGAAGTTAAGAGAAATTGAGAAAAAAAGAATGACATTAGAAAACAACAGGCATTTGGTGATAGAGAGAGGAAATTAGGAAAGAATAGAGAGACCTTGCCCCCCAAATTTCATGGTTCTTTTTCAACATCTAATATTGAATGAAACCAAAACTGTGAAGTTAAACAAATTGGAAATATTTGTTTAAAATACTCCTTTGACAAACATCGAAATGAAGCTAAAGCTACCTAAATCACCCCTAATTTGGGATTTGCTTAGAATTTAGATGTCAACCTGTCAACCCTTTGCAAAATACTTAAGTAGCTGAAGCATTTCAACTATGAAGAGGACTGAACCCATATCTTCATCCAGATGCTCCCTGTTTATCCTGAGAGAGGCACCTTTCCAAACTGTTGGCATTCAGAGCATCACATGTCTGGAAACACAGTAGTTGAGGGATAGATTTGGAGAACTGATGTGAACAATCATAACTTAGCCTTTGGTTAGGGCAGGCAAACAGCTATAGCTAAAATGTATATGCATTTATATTAGACCATAATTAAAAACCCAGGAAATAGTTCTGAGGCCTTAGACAAAATCAGTATTTTCCAGTTTTTGTTTGTTTGTTTTTGTTTTAATTTGACATCACAAAGCTGTCAATGAGTCTGCATTCCCAGCATGGATTGAGAAACTGGACTGAACCAGTTTTCTAGTTAAGGACTATAGGGCAGAGAAATGTGCAGTGCTCACATAGCAAAGTGCTGCTGGCGGTCCAAGAATGGCCACGACAGAGGAGGCAAGAGTGACTGTGAGCTGGAAGTCACCCAGCACAGTGCAACTTGGCTCTTCAGTCCCTGGAAAAACTTCTCATGACAAAAAAATACTTCAGATTCCAAACAAAGGCATTGAATCGGTAGAAACAACATACAGAGAACCTCAAGTTAGAAATGAGATGCAAGAATGTAGCTGAGTGGTGAAATGCCCTTGAGTATGTAATGGATTTCGTGCCACTCTAAGTCTTTAAATTGAGACTAAACCCTGTGCAGACAAATATTCTGTGTGTGGGAGAAGTCACCCAAGAGCTCCAGATCGTACAGCTTTGATTCACTGTGCCATCTGAGCACAAAATGGCAGACGAGGACTGGAACTGATGTTTTAGTTAACAATGCCGTGAATAATGACTTAATTTTAATTCTTTGGCTTTGAATTCTCTGCCAAATATACTCACTGTACACGATCAGCCAGAAGATATTCGGGGCAACAGCTCATTCTTAGACCTGTGTGTGGATCCATGGTTTCCTCCACTGCCATGTTTTCTTCATGGTTCTCTGTCATGGAGAAGAGCAGAGGCATAGTGCTGCTGGTGATATTCTGAAAGAGATTAGATTGAAGGAGCTGCTAAAAGCCTCATAGATCTTCCATATCCTGCATATATTATTACAACAACTCCATTGTAAATGTAACATTTGGTATGTAAACAGGGAGAACTAGTGGACCATTAAAACAGGATTGAGACTAGGACCAGAGAAACTACCAGAAGCTACTTATTTTGTGATAGGTTGTGAGGTGGTGAGAAAATCTGCCATCCTTGAAAAGATTTGGAAGATTGAGAGTAAACATTATTGGTTTCATCCACTTTTTCCTGTATTTGCTAAAGAGAAGAGAATAAAAATCCAGGTGCTTGGATCAGTCTTGATGTTTATTAGAATAAAATCTTAGCAGAGTGCAAAGCATTTCTGAGAAATAAGAAAAAGACAGAATGGCAATTCTGAAAACAGAATTGCAAAAAAAGGTAATATAAAAGTAATGTACAATTTGGTAATAGTGTGCTAAGTAAGTTATTATAGTGCAAGAGTCTTGGAGAAAGTAGATGTATTCTCAGGTCTGTTCAGTTTAAAAAGAAACATAAAGGTTCTGTAAAGAGTGCTAATGTGTTGCATATATTATCTTCTACCTGAAATGGGAATGTTAATGATTTGCAAAGGAAGTTATTGTGAAACTAATTTATTTAAAAGAACTCTTTGAAGCTTGTGGTGTGGGCTGATGTGGAGCTTGATTTAGGATGCGCAACCAGGACAATTGCCTCCAAAGAGGAGCTTTGCAAGCTTAAAATGGGGGATAGAGGAAGAGAGCCTGTGCAGGCTAAAAAGAATATGGCCATCACTTAGCACGTCTAATGTCAGTTTTAAGAAAACTCTCATCATTTCCTCTTTTCTAGTGCAAAATGCTGAGTGGTGGGTGTTCTTTTTTCTTTTTCCTTTTTCTTTCCCCCCCTTGTTGTGGTTGTTGGGCACTCCAGTCACAGGACTCATCCCACCACGTTGCCCTTATGCCAATGGTGTCAAATCTCTGGGACTAGGACAAAGCTTTTGAGCTGTAATTATGTAGCCTAAGTAGAAGGCTTAAATCCAATGTTCTGTACAGATCACCTGTGTCTATTTAATTTAGAACTATGATTGTTTATCAAACCACACAAAATTTCTTGACCAGCTTGACATTTCTTCCCTACTACCCCATGTTCCCTTTCCCCTCACATCCAGATTCACTTGGAAAACTGCGGTTCAGAAAAAGTAGCTGAGGCTTTGCAAGCACAACCTGGTAGAAACTGTGTTTGTTTAAAGGTAAACCAGCAGGAGAAATGAACCCAACTCAAAGAGATTATAAGTCAGAATTACAATTTAATGAAAATAATACAATAAATACAATTTTGCAGACAGCTGGTTTTTTAACCCACAACACTCAGTGCCCTGGGGCACGAACAAAATGGTGTTCGTTGGCCACCAGCCGAGCCCCATGTGGTCCCCCTGAGTCTAAAGTAAAAATAGGAAAAACCTGTTGGTGAGACTGGGGCTCGCAGTCTGGTTGAGAGCGGTGGTTGCAGTCTGGTCAAGGATGGTAGCTGCAGTTCGGTCGAGGATGGTAGTCGCAGTCCAGACGAGGTTCTGGTCCTCCTGCCTGGCTCCCAAGAGTGGAGTCAGAAGTCCCCAGACTCCCAGATTATATACACCCAGGTTCAGGCAGGAATGTCCAGTCCCTCCCCCTGGGTGGGAAGTTCCACAATGGGTGATTGTGAGTCCTGGGTATGAGGACAGGAGCATCCTCCTATCTCACAGGCCTCTTAACACCCAGCTTACAGCCTGAGGGGTCAGGTGTGCTCTGGGCAGCTGCTGCAAATGGCCTGTCGTTAACAGTTTCTGGGGAATGGCACAGAGGGTATAGAATACACAGTTTGGGTTACACCCACACAGTGATCAACCACTCCCGGCTGCTTTAACCAACTGGGACAGAAACACACTGGGAAAAACCACTGTATATTTTGGCGATATGGTAGTTTTATACTTTCTAACAGGCAATTACCAATGACTGCAAAATTACTAACTTTCTAAATCTTCTGCAGCTGATGCTGCTGATGTCAAAGAATGCTGCTGATGTCTTCTGCAGCTGATGGCAAAGAAAACATACTGAAAACCTAGGAAGAGATGCTGCACTCCCAAGTAACTACAGTGCCCCTGAGATAGCATGTCTTCAAAAAAGAACTGAACTCTGCTTACTTCTAATATAGTCATCCATACTGAGGGATTAAGTTACACTAATGGGTACAAGTAAAATGGAAGCTTGCAAATTGAGATTTCAAATATATAAACAGGTTTCTGTTGATGGCAACCTAATAAAGGAGGTAATTCCCTGAACATATTGTTCCCATTTTGTTTCTAATTACAGTGAATTACAAGGTTAGTTCTGCTCTTTAGGTATACTTTAATTACTCTCCCGATGTTGACTTTCTACATTATGATTCCTGTAACATGCCTTAAGAAACAGACGTTTCATTATCCAGATGTCACTCAATAAATCTTAACTTCTACTTTGAATCAGAAAAGCCGATGTTAATGGACATAAAAGCACGGGGATTTCGTAAATAATTTACTTTTTTATATTCCTTGAGCTCTTTGTTATAGTAAGGAAAATGTCTGTAATGAAGGAAAATTAAACTGATGTTTGTAAGCACTTAATTTAATGAAAAAGAGCTCCACAAAGTAAAAATATGATTCTAACATTATGTAGGTGTTGATGTTTCATAACAAATAGGAAAGGCAACTGGCAACAGTGAAGTTAGCAGTGTGGTATGACTATAGCCAGATGTGTTGTCTCACTTGCTGTACTTCACATCATCTTGTCTATACTTATTTATGAATTTATAGAGTTACATGCAAACCCCATATTATACACATGCATTATTATACTCATACTGTGGAGACCTGTGATGAATGGCATCCATCATGATAATGGTGCACAGCATCTCAGTGCACCCATTAATCCACCACTTGGAGCTTCCTGAATATTTGCAGCAGCCTTTAGGCCAAATGAACACAGCCAGATTCTCAGGTTGGTGACATCCTGAAACATTTAAGTGCTTCAATAGCTGGATGATCTCTTCAGACATGTTATTCCACTGTTTCTAGGAAAGTTTTTGGGGCTCTCCACAGTAACTTGCAGCAGTACAGTCCCTTTCCCTGACCTTCTCTTCTTAGGGTCAGTGTCTTGTCAGACACCTCAGCACGAGCCCCATTCCTTAAGCAATGTTGGTTTAAATTATATGAAACTCTTTACTACAACCACATCATTTTTCCTTCCTCCATTCCCTCAATGTCAACACTACTTTAGCCTTCCTTTGCAATGTCACTGAATATGACCAGAGTCCCATAAAAGAGTACAACGAGGCATGTTCTTCCATTAATAATTGCAGTGCAAAACTCCTATTAAAATTAATGGGCACTCCATGTGAACTGGAGAGTAAAAATATCCCCCCTATTCTTACATGCTATTTTAGTCTCTTCATTCTTTCTAACCTATGTTTCCACTTCCATTACACCTAATGAATGCCATGGGAATGCAATTCCTCCCCGTGAGGTTAGTGGCATCAAAGCTGTCTGTCAGGCTTGAGATTCATAGTGTAGCTGCCCAGAGTCTCTTCTTCAAACCGGAACCAGGCACATGTTCTGTAGCTCTTGTGAGACCATATTTTAGCATTTTCCAAGAGTGATAATGTATGATAATAATACTGAATCTTTTTAGAAACCAACCTAAATAAAAAGCTAGTGACATCAGGAAATATGCTATTCCTGAAAGGTATCTGTCAAGGATTAATTGCTTTTCCAGTCTTGGTCTTTGTCTCTTTTGTAATGGCCAGCCTACTTTTTGGCAGAACAAGGACAGCTTTTAAAAGTTGGCCTTTCAGCTGAAAGGTACCTTTCTGTTAATCTGGTAAAATGACTGCTAGTTCTCTTCTTACACCTCCAGAACAGATTTTTCCATAAATTCTCTATGCTTTGCTTGGAAATAGCAGCAGTCAATACATTTTATAAATAGTATGATTCCATCCAAGTGACATAAACAAAGAAAGTAAGAAAAAGGAAATTAATTTTGTGTATGAATCATTAAAGCTAGCATGTTTGATAAAGCTTCTGAAAACTGGTGAGAAAATATCACATAAATATCTCTTTCAAAATGTGATGAAAATATTTCAGATGGGCATCCACAGCCTCAACACAGCCCACTTAGAAGATAAAACCCCATGATTCAAAAAATCTTTAAAGAAAGATTTTGCTTAATTGACACTACCATGCCTCTGCATTTGTTAGCATGAAAAACATGAAACTTCTTGTGTAATATCTCCTGCTCTGAGTTGTCCAAAGGCAGCAGTGACTGAGTGAGGGCTCAGTGAGAGCTGCTCCCAGGAGAGCCTGCAAACCCACACTGTAGCACTGGGAGGTTGTGGCTGCTGGTGCAAGGAGAGGTAATGCAGCCTGACACTGGCTTTGCTCTTATGCTGGCTGCCAGTGAAACATCAGAAGATTGAAAACAGGGAAAGGAATCACAGGAGCACTGTCAGAGCTGTTTTCTATCCTCCTGAAGAAGGATGAATTTTTCTGTCATGTGGCTGAAATCACAGAGGAGCTCTGGGCATGCACAGCCAGAGAACCTGGTGTGACTCCCTGCATGTTCCCAGCTATTTGTCCATGCAGGGGAGGCAGTGGCCTGTTTTGGAACAGTGGACTAGCATGAGGCAGGATGAGTGTCTGAACTCCCAACTCCCTTCACAGCAACACAATCTGGTAACGGGCGAGAGCTTTCCTAGTGGGACCTTCAGACAATCCTGAAGACCCTACTGCAGCTCTCTCCATGCCTAGACCAGTGGGTAGTCTGGGTGACCAAACCTGTTCTCTTCTAGGGAGACATTGCCTCTGAAGTTTATGTTGAAAATTTTTCATTTTTGGTGTATAAAAACAGATTACTCCCAACTGATTAGAGCTCTGTGTTAAACTCCAGATCGACAACACCATTTCTGGGCTGGAATTTCCTGCCCAAACCATGTTTCTTACTTCCACCTGTTAGCTCTCCTAAAGGAAATTGCTCTTGAGTTGCTTAATTGAGCTCTGAGTTTAGGAAGGCATTATCCATTCAGAAACCCTCCAGTGAATTCTCATTTGTGCTAAATTGACCAGGTGACTCATCACCACTTTTTAAGATAAAAATTCCCATAACAGTACTACAATAATAGCTTCAACCGATAAAAGTGAATAGTACCAGGCAAACTAGCCATTCAGTGATGAAATGGCATTTCCCAAAAGACAAAGTTTTGGGACCATACAATACCCTCTTTGTATGTATGTCTATCTTACAACTGTGCCTTTCCCTGCCTCTTGAGAGCTGGACTTTTAGTAGGGGTTCCCATCTGGATGGCTATGCTGCTTTATAGCTTAATAATATACTTCACCTGTGCCATCTTAGAATATGTGAGGTGCCTTATAACTACTCTATAATGACTTATTCACCTCACTGAAATCTAGTAAAGCTATCTGCAAAACAAGAATCTTAAAGCAGCTGAGATTTTGTAGCTTTCTTTTTAGCCAGTAAATTTCCTACCTCAGAGAGGGTCTTCCACTTTTCAGGAGTGCTCTGTCAGGTGCCAGAGAAAAGGAAGGGAGATGGCCACCCGTAAGGAACAAACAAAAGCCATTGATTCTGGAACAAACCAAAAAAAATGAGATTTTAAGTTGTGTTTCTTCAGTAAGAAGTAATCACCCAAGCTACAAGCAGGTTTCTAGGTAGCGTTTGCTTCCTTGTGAATATTCAGTTTGTGTCACGTGTTGGATGGAGACCTGCACTTGTCTGACTTGTTAAAAGTAACTCGGCTTATTTCATAACATCGTTTATACATTTCAGCAAAAGTTAAATACATAAGAATTAATGAATTCAAGGAAGAAAACCATCTTCACTGATCTTGGGAACAGTGCTAAAGTTAGGACTGATAAATATGAATGTGAAGCCAGAAATTAATAAATGCAGTGCTGTATCAGGATTGTGTAGCAAGGTTTTGGTAACAAGGGGGCTACAGGGATGGCTTCTGTGAGAAGCTGCCAGAAGCTTCCCCTATTTCTGACAGAGCCTATGCCAGCTGGCTGCAAGACAGACCTGCCACTGGTCAAGGCTGAGCCCATCAGGGATGATGGTAGTGCCTCTGGGGTAAAGTACTTTAGAGACTGCGGAGAAAACTGCAACAGCCTGCAGCTGGGAGAGAGGAGTGAGAATATGTGAGAGGAACAGCTCTGCAGGCACCAAGGTCAGTGAAGAAGGAGGGGAGGAAGTGCTACAGGTGCTGGAGCAGAGATTCCCCTGCAGCCCCTGGTGAAGACATTGGTGAGGCAGCTGCCCCCCTGTAGCCCATAGAAGTCCACAGTGGAGTAGAGATCCACCTGCAGCCCCTGGAGGAACCCACACCAGAGCAGGTGGATGCCTGAAGGAGGCTGTGGCCCTCTAGGAAGCCTGCACTGGAGCAGGTTCCTGGCAGGACCTGTGCAGAGAGGAGTCCACGCTGGAAAAGCTTTGCTGGCAGGACTTGTAACCCCATGGGGGACCCGTACTGGAGCAGCCTGTTCCTCAAGGACTGGGCCCCATGGAAGGGACACACTCTGGAGCAGTTCATAAATAGCTGCAGCCTTTGGGAAGGACCCATGCTGGAGAAGTTCATGAAAAACTGCCTCCTGGGGGAGGGATCCTGTGCTGGAGCAGGAGAAGAGTGGGAGGAATCCTCTCCCTGAGGAGGAAGGAGCAGCAGAACCAATGTGTGATCTGACCAGAGCCCCCATATGTTGTCCTATCTTGAGACGCTTGTGGAAGGAGTAGAAAATTCATTAGTGAAGTTGAGCCCAGGAAGGAGGGAGGGGTGTGGGGAAAATGTTTTAAGATTTGCTTTTATTTCTACTTACCCTACTCTGATTTGATTGGTAATAAATTAAGCTATTTTCTCTAAATTGAGTTTTGCCTGTGTCGGTAAGCACTGAGTGTTCTCTCCTTGTCCTTACCTTGACCCATGAGCCTTTTGTTGTGTTTTTCTCCCCCTGCCCAGCTGATAGAGCAGCTTGGGTGGGCACCTGATGTTCAGCACACCGCAAGTGTTAACCAGTTAATCAAAAACCAAAGATGGAACTCATGCTGCCTGAACTGACCCTGAAAGAAGTGAGCAGAGACATCATGGTTGCTTGGTCAGCCATGAGATTGGGTCCCCTTTCCCTCCTGAAAGCCTGTTTAAGAGGTGGTTCTTTTTGTTTTCCAAGTCTTCTCTGCTTTTGGTTTCTGTTTCAGAAGGTGTATTTGACCATCATGGTACCTTGTGCTGCACTGCAGTGAACCATACAGCTAGGGCAGACAGTAAAAACAAAGCCTTCTTACATGACCAGGCTGACAGGAGCTTGCCTGGGCTCAGGAAGGATGGCAGGCTGAGTCCTGGGCTTGTCTTCCTCTAGGAGTAAGTCTTCCTCTGGTAAGAGAACTGTCCAATGGAGATGAATTTTTCTCTATATTGTTGATTTTCCTGTTCTATTTTTTTGTGGGTTTTTGTCTTGCTCTGTCTTCAAAAAAACAGAACTTCTCAAAAATGACACAAATAACAGAAGTTTCTGTGCACCTCAGCTGTTTCCCTTTTCCTTTATCCCCAAAGGAACCTTCCATCCATCTTTGATAACATCTAAAATGACAGTTAGGGGACTTTAGGTCTTCTGTCTATCTTTTTTTTAAGACAACCATCTCAGCATATGGGAGACTTCAAGGAGGAGGATGTGGTTTCACTTGAAATACGTATGGTATTTTGATTACTCCCTAATATTTATTCATCAATAAGTGCTTTTCCAGCGACCTTTCCTAATCATATTCTTAGACTATCTGAAGAGCACTCTTTTGCTCCAATAAACAACATTTGCCCATATGTTTTCTTTAATTTCCTTAAAATTGAACAAGAAAGTAACATTGTTTTGGGCTGTGGTTTTTTTTTATTTTATTTTTTTTTAATTTTATTTTTATTTTTACAAAAGACGCTAGTGCTGTTGCATATTTGAAATAGCTTCATGAGTTGTCCGGGCAGGTGCAGGAGATGGGGAATTTGTCAAGAAGCACAGAGTCATTCACCTTTTTCACCAAAGCCAACTGTTGAATGATCAGCAGCAGTGGCATTGCCGCCTTCTGTGTTCCTGAATGACCACGGCAGTTGTTTTCATGTTCAAATGATGATCAATTGCCATTTCAGTCATGCTGAGTAGGAAGCTGCAGCTGTAATCAGTGGCAAATTTTTAACTAACAAGTTAAGTACTTCTTATCAGCAGCTGTTTGAGAAATAAGCCAAGATTATTTAATGGGTCCCTTGTATCTATGAAATATTACAGTTGTGTTCTCTGTCTTATTGTGAATGCTGCCATCATATCTATGCACTTGTCTATAATCCCATATCTCTGTAAAATGTGTAAGATCTTCTTGTACATATTGGCGTTAAGAGTAAGATTTATAAGTGTTTGATTTATATGAATCAGCCCATAGATAATTTATTTACTGAACTCCTATATAATAGTAATGAAACCTTAGGAGCGGTTTGTCCTAAAAGACATTTAGGAAGATGAAGATTTGGAGGGAGAATAAATAAAAGAATCAGGTAGTATTTTAGCATAGTAATATGCCATTTGTCACTGAGGAATTGATTAGTTTAACTTTCTTGATTAATAAGATAAGTGCATTTATTCAATCTAAAAAAAAATCAGAAAAGTATTTTGATACAGATAGTTCTTCGGTTATATTTGCTTTTACATACAGCATGTAACATCAACATTGCACGTTTGGGGTGTCAGTATGATCCAAGGATCGTTCCCAACAGGAAGGTTAGGTGCACCCAGGGCTCAGAGGTGACAGCATAAATGTAGGCCACGCTATGCCAGAGGTTATCAAGAATTGGAAAATGGCACACTGCATTTGGTAGCAAAAAGAATGTCTTTACTTTCCAGGTCTAAGTCTATTTCCTCGTGATTATTTTCATTATTACTCTTAATTAAAAAATTTTCCGAATATATACCAAAATTTTTTATTTACTTGAAAAACAACTTTGCTATACCTAGAATCTACTTTTCCTTTTCTAATGGAAATTTGAGACCTTAAAGTCACTGCATAGCTTATCGAGCTGTCTTCAAGAAAATCTGATGAGCAACTACAATAGACATTATCCTCTTAACACTGAGATATTTAGTATCTCAGATTCAGAACAATCTTCCCTCTATTCATCCAAGCACTGCTTTCTGCTTTAGTTGAAGGCATTCCAATGGAGAGCAAACAGCCACTTCTGGAATGCCCTGTCTTGTCATGTTTCACAGATAATGAAAAAAATTCACCCTCATGTCCCGCCAGAGTGCTGCTTACAGCTTCAAGTAGTTCTAAAAGTGAGATTCATGACACTTTGCCATAGGTGAAGGCCTCTTCCTTGCTGCAACTATGGCTTTCCTAATGTCTGAGGAGAATGCCACAGTGTGGCAGGGAACAGAGAAGGTTATTTAGTAGCCTGGATAGTTTGGTGAGGGCAATATCTGAGCCATAGTTTAGGTCATGCCTTTTGTCAATGGAGATAAAAAGACATGATGAGACATTATTTTGTCTCTGAAGTTATTCATGAAAATTGTGTCTGTGGTCTGCTGCTGCAGGTGGAGGTATTCTGAGATACAACATTCAGAAGGACAATGATCACTGGGGTGGGCAAAAGGTGCCCCCATGCTTGGGCTCATTACACATGAAGAAAGATGTTTTCATCCAGGGGCTGAAGTGGGACTGGAGAAAAATGGTCTGAGTATTGACATGCGGGAGATAAAAACACAGCATGCCATTCTTCCAGCCTGTATTATAGTGTCTAGAAATCTTAATCAGTATGTTTGCAGAGTTCAGTTTACTTAATATAATAATTGTGGCCACTGTTTCTGTATGAAGATGGTGGCTAGATAGATATCAAGATGAGCAGAAATAAATAAAGAGGAGCCCCTGTTATTCTTTCAAGATGGCTTTGAATTGGCAAGATCCCCCCCGGGTCCTGTGCTTACCAGGTACCCTGTCCAGATGTTCTGACCTTTCAGACAGTCTTGTGCTACTTCAGTCTTCCCAGTCTCCTCCTCTTCTGCCTCCGAAAGTCTCCAATCTCCTCACATCCAAGCACTTACGAACGTGAAACACCCTGTCACCTCTCTGAAAACTGAATACTTCTTCCTAGTAATGGTAAGGCCATAACTTAACTCCAAACTCTGTGGCTAGTAGATAATATCCATTATTTATATATCGGTGCCTTGGGGATATTCTTTGTCTCGAACAGGACATTTTTCTGATGATCTGGGTAGGAGTTATTCTAATTGTGAACAAGTTTAGACAAGTGTCATTCTCTCAATTCAGTAAATCAAATCAGCCTGTAGGTAGACAGCTACTGTATGGAAACACTGTTTGCATCTCCTCTTCATGCACCAACATGCCATTTTTCGACATATTACTAATTGCAGAACCTGAAAAATACTATAGGGCCAATTGTGTTCAACAGGTCATGCTTGTCTGTTTTTATCAGAATCACAATTAAGACTGAGCAGCTTTTTCCAACTAAAATAAAAATAGAGCTAGAACTTTGCCTCTTCTCAGATGAAGCCTGTCTTGAGTTTTGGGAAGATTTTGTCAAGTTTTCTCATCCATTTTACTGTTTTGTTTTTCTGCATGCCCTCATAATGGGCAAGAAATGCAAGTGAAAGCATTCAAACACTTTTCAAGTGATATAAGAGAAGTATTTGTAGCCTGGACATAAGAGTATTAAAACAAAATAGGAAAAGGGAGCTTGTTCCTTAAAGGCATAAACTGGGTTTAGACAGCTGATTGATGGAAGCACTAACCCTCTGCTATTCAATGGACACCATTTCCGGTTTTGGCTCCTTTTACATGGTTTTCATAGAATCTTTAAGAATTTTTGCCTATGTTGCTTTTTCCAGGGCTTCATTGTGCTTTCAAATACAATTCAAGCACTGAGTTTGAGAACTGTACAGTTTGTGTGCACAGTCCCTGTACACTCCAAGCTGCGTGTGCCTTCACACATGGCTCCAGCCCACCCCAAGCAATGTGTACTAGCATGCACAGATCCAACCTGCACCAGTCCTTTCCTGGTTTAGATCATTGAACTCTAAGCTCTCTGTATGGTTTGCAGTATTTTATCTTACTTGCTTGAGAGCAACCTACTTGTCTTTTTCCTGGGTAGCTTTTATTTTGTTGATATTTGTGCTCTTAATCTTTCTGATCCTTATTATATTATCATTTCAGCACTGCATGGTTTTGCTAACCTCTCCGTCTTAGCACTGCCTATACGTGGAATGTATTTGATGGATCCCCAGCAAAAAGTGTTTACAAGGCATTGGTAATATTTACAGATGTGTCTGAGCAACTAGGAAATTAAACTGAATTCTGATTAGTTTTAAACACCTACATTTTCTTTCTCAAAGCCAGCTCTGATCCCACTGGATTTCAAATGTGAGTATTATGCCTACAGCTTCAAAGGTGTCCCCTGGGATTTTCTTTGGTTTTGCTCCATGAAGAGAATCAAAATCTCAACTTCTAAAGGACTCATTCTTTCTTGAAATATTGTCAGACTCGACAGTATTTTTTTCTGTATCTCATCATACAGCTACTGCCATTTTATCATGAAAACTATTTGTTATCCCTTATTACAGTTTTTTAATCTCTTCACAAACCATTTGTTCATCTTCTAGCCAATCCTGATGTAACCTTTTTGTAGATTTCATACCACTTTTTCACGATTTGCAAAATCAAAATAACCCATCAACCTTATTCCTATTTCCCATTTATTTTTATAATTTCCTCAAGCACAACAGTCAGATTTCTGGTGTGATTTATTCCTTAAAAACTCACTCAATTTTTTATCACATATTACATTATCTTCAAAATAACTACCTGTGTATTAAACTTGCAATGCAGATCTTGATCATAACTTTGGAATTTCTATCACTAGTAAACTAGTGTATAAATAAAAGGTTTTTGGATTGGAAAAATCTGCACTTCATATGCATGTATGCATCAGATGCTACTATTTTGGCAATAATATTTGAAGCCTGATAAAATGATGATGAATTGCTTGTTTCTTAAGTTTTTTGATTTTGGAGGTTTTACACAACAATTTTCAAAAGCTGCAGGAGGAAAAAACACACAAACAGTGAAGACGTGCCAAGTAGGAGAACCGAATGAAAGGCTAATTTCCATAGGGTGGGAATCTGCTCTCCCTTCACCATATAAATCTTCTATACTGGGGCAGAGGAACTAAGAAGGTAGGCACTTACAAGGAATAGATAATGAGTACAGGATATTCCAACTTAGGGGGAGAGAGGAAAGGGAATTAGGGATTCTGGTTCTGCATCTACTGTGTGCCTTCCCTTACCCTCAAAAAAGAGCAAACCTTTTTAAAAAATGGGAAAGATGGAATATGAAGCTCGAGGCGAACAGTTTTTAATGGCATACCCTACAGGGTTCTTTTATTTCCTCATCCATTTTTCTTCATGTTCCTGTTTTTCTTTACCAATTGTTTTCAATACTACATTTTAATGTATCATTTTCCCCATGGCAGAATAAACTCACTATTTTGCATATTTAATAATAATTTTCAAATAAAGTGCTGTGTGTTTAATCTGACAAGCACACTCCTCAAATGTCCTCTGATCATTCAATGCCAACTGGGAAATTCCTGGAGCAGGCTTTGGTTCAGGATGCAGCTGTTCTCTAGAGCAGGGCACATCTTTGACACTCTTTGACACATTTGGGGGGCTTTAACTAGTACTACTTTGGCAAAAAGGGTAATGGGTGTGAAATTTCACATGACTCAGTCACAGGCCTCAAGGCTGTTCAGGGTATTTGCACAAGCAAGTAATAAGTTTGGAGCTTTAGATTGGAATTGTACAACTATACAGATCTGAAAAACAGTCCCTGTGAGCCAGGCATTCACTCGATCTGCAGTAAGGAAGAGAGGACAAACATTTACATTGATTCAGTTCACTCTCAGCACAACAGAAACCACGAATTATGTTTTTCCAGGTCAGTTTCTAAATATACACACTCCCTCCATTATTCTCATGTGCATTCCCCGGAGGCTGTCTGCAAGCTACCCCTTCTAACACTTTATCCCTGTAGACTCCTAACCTAGATCCCATATCCTACTTCCTCTACCACAGTGCCCCTAATTCCCCACCTCAGCCTCCTAGATGCAGTTTGGAACTTGCTTTAATATCTTGGCAGATGTTCCGAGTTGCTGATTATGCACAGGTGAATATGTCATGGAACACAAAATGATATAGTATAACTTCTAAAGTTTGAATTCAATTGTATTTATTAGTGCTTGTGGCATGACAGGCACACTAACTTTAGAATTTTATATAATTTACCTTTAGCTGATATTTCTCTTACACATTGAACCAAGCATGTTTGACCCCTTTTCAAAAGGATCCAAAATTGCTAATAAATCTCTGAGACTATTTGTCAGTGTGAGCAAGGATGCATGCTAAATTACTGACAGTACTCGCAAGCATGGACGAAGAGGTGTATCCAACACTTAATGAATAGCTGATTCCCACCACACAATAAAACATATGTAGGAAAATTAAATTCTGTGGTCATTGACAAAGACTAAGGCATCTCTGAGAAAGTTGCAGAGCTGCTTCTGCGGTTCTGTGACGTGAGTGGGAAGGTGTGAGGTCTCATGGGGACTGCACAGCCCAGGCAGACCTTGTGCAGGCCAGCTGTACCCCACAGGTCAACCTGACTCTGGTTTACTCCGGGCTTGAAGCACATTTGGGAATATTCTCAGTTTCTACATTGCTCCTGTTCAATGACTGGGACAAAGAGAGAAATGTTGAGTTCTCTCTTACTTTAAACTATGTGTTACAAATTCCCATCATGGCTAGGCTTCGTGAACAAAGATTTGTGAAGGACTCTACCCACGCTTGCTACAAGTGCGCTGATGGCTAAAAAGGCCAATGCGAGATAGACACGTCCGGTTGCAAATTAAATCTGTAGTAAAGGATCTACAGTAAGAGGTGCTGTTTTGCTCTAGTTTCTTGAGTTTTGGTTTCACATCTATTCCCTGGTTGTGGGATGAAGGGCAAAATGTTGTGACTGCTGCTGATAAAGCTGGTACGTAAGGTAGCATTATAGTGCCTGGCTTGGGTAGGGATACCAACCAGGTGGTCACGTCATGTGCAGGTCACTGTGGGCACCCTGTCCCACTCCTCACCTGGGGTCCAGTGCAAATATTGCATTCTGTGCTGAGCCTGGGCCGTTGCAATGCTGTGGGTGCCCAGGACAGCTCTCTGCACCTGTATCATGTTGCAGGCACAGACTGGACGTGCTGTGAAAACATTGGATCCAGGTGGTGGGACATCTTTTCAGCAAGGGAGGGAGAGAATTTATGTGCAGGATGAGGACAGGTCTTGCATGAAATGTACTAATCCAGGTTAAAGCTGATAGTATTATCAATAAAAATTGCAAGGACTATGAAGAGACAAAAGGCTTTGCAAAATCAGAAGTCCAAGCCTTTAAGAGGAAGAGCGTTAGTAGAAAGTGACTCTGACATTTAAGAAAAGGGACAAATGGCTTTCCTTGTTTAGCATCACCAGAATAAACTCAAATAAACAAATGTGTTTCTGCACAGAGCCTTTAGCTACATAATTTCTGACTGGGAAAGTAAATAAAAAATCCCTGCCTTCTCCAAACAAAGGAATATCTCCCTATAGAACTTACCCACCTATTTCACTGTGCCCGTGGCTTAAGTAAAATTTAAAATATAACATAAATTACATTTTTGGATTTTTTTCCCCTGTTTTGCAAGCCATGCATTTCTAGAAGCATTACCTACAATATTTTTATTTTGCATGGACATCTTTAAAGTTTTTTTCATTTGTATGCAATGCTCCATAACTGGATTTTGGGAGAGGAGTTCACAACTGTGCGTTGGAGTTTGGGATTTCTTCAGTTAACTTCGTAGGATCACGGAACCTGGACCCCAGAAGGAGGTCAGCTTATTTCCTCATTCAACAGTGGATGCAGTCACAGATGACTCAGATGAATCATTACAGCAAGATCTGTGAGTGCTGCAAGCAGCAAGGGGAGAGGCTGCTGGCAGAGGGGACCTGCACAGGCATCCTGATTTACAGCTCTTCTCTCTGCTGGGACAGGTTCACTGCAAAAAGATGATGGCCTTGTCAGCACAGCATCAACAGGAGTGAGTGTTTGGTTTGGTGAGGTGAGCACTGGAGGGGCTGCAGCCAGTGCACATGTTTCTTTTATTTTAAGGGCAGGGAAAAGGGCAGTGTTCTTGGGTATCACCATCCCTGGTGTCTGCTTGAGACTGCTGGGTTGGGAAGCAGAATAAATGATGACAATTGCATAAGCAGAACAAGGGGAACTATTAGTGTACAAAACAAAAGCTCTTCTTCTGAAAGTGCAGACATTTTTAGTTTCACTGTCCCAGAAATGTCAGCGAATTAAAGGAACTACTTCAGCCACAGCTCAGCTCCATTGTCATTTACATGTCAGGTTCTCACACTTTGCAAACTGAAGGCAATGGAGGTGGGTGTGAAACAGATTCTTAGAAAAAGCTTTCAGCAAATGGGTGCCGAAAATTTAGACCCCCCCAGCTCTGCAGAAGCTGATGGATGTTTAGAACTTAGAAAAATTCAGCCACTCATGCGCATCCTGATGTGGTCATTAGAGACCTTTCAAAAAGAAACAATCATGTCCTCCAAGACTGATTCATCCAGTATCCCTTTTAAGCTGGTGGTGCCCAATTCTGCTGATTCTCCACAAAAGCAAAGGCAGAGATTATTCAGTATCTCAGTGGCTGAATTTTTATCCAAAGGCCAGAATACTCACCCTTTGTTCGAGAGCTGGTGAGAATCAACATCAAAGTAGCATCAGTAATCTCAGAAGAGAGAGCAATGTTTAGGAAAGCTGGAAAATTGAGTTACTTCTGTCTGAGGCATTGTTACTTCAAGTCAGATCAAAGGCATGTTGAGAGGAGTCGATAAATAGATCCTGCAAAGCTGAAGCCAGCATCTAATTACTTCTGAGCTTTGTTTCCAGGCTCTTCCAGTCCAACATTTTTTGTGAGAGTTATAATAATTTTAGGATAAAATTACAAATATGAGACTTAAAAAGTGAGGAGAAGCTTATGCTCATTTTTGAGCTGATTGCCTCACCAAGGGTTGTTTCTGTGAGCATAGAAGCTGTGTTGCTCCTGATGTATTTGGCTGAAGTGAAGTTTCTCTGCAATTTTAATGAATTGCAAAGCTTGAGATTAAGATTTAATGGATGGTTAGCAAAACATATTTTTGGCCTTGTAGCATGATTTCATGCTATGATGACTACACTGATTGGTTAGTTACAAACTTGCTTCAATTCTCCTCTACCAATAGGTTTCTAATTAATGCAAGTATGGCTGAAATATTGAAAATCTTCTCCTTTATCAAAGAGATGCAGCACCTATAATTATTCTTCATGTTTTCTCCCTTCCCTCCCCCACTCCTGGCCCTTTTCATTCCCAGAGAGGGGTTTTGTGCTCATTCTCTCTGCAACCTCCAAACCTTCCTCAACTTTTTGAGCATTGCACTCACCCTGCATATGGGTGATTTATTAGAGCGCTGAGTCCACAGAATTGCTCATGCAGAACACTAACACCATCATACATTTTTTATTTAAAATGCTTTACAGGCTGTTTATGGCAGGATGACAACAGGGCACCACTGATTACAAGAGCTCAGGGATCAGTCTGATCCAACTTCTCACTGTGGCTGATGAAACACAATGGTCTTGGTGGAGGCCACTTTGCTTGTCTAAAGGGTGACTTTGCATTGCTTCCCAGGGCCAGGTGTGGACATGGGCACCCAGTGCATAGATGAGAAGAGTGAGCAGCTCAGACTTCCAGACTCTGGAGCAATCGAAGGAGAGAGGTAGCTTTGCATTGCCAGAGAAAGATACTTAACTGTTCTGTGGCCCTGAATAGCAAAACTGCTTCAGGCAGCCCTGAGCAGTGGGACTGAACTGCTCTGTGAAGCTTCGAACATTGATGCCATGACAAGTTCCCAGAAAACAGCTGTAAAATCTTTTTATCATGGTGCATTTTAATCAGGGAATGCAGGAATGCATTTCACTTTTTGAAGTGGTGAATTGGATGATTCATGAACTCCATTTGTCCTGTGTACTCTTAGGCCGCTGAAGTGGGGAAATACTGTTTATAGGGCAGTAGCATGACCTGAGCCTAAAAGTGCACTGCCCTGAAAGGCAATTAGACTGTGTCCTTGACCCAGCCACACTACAAAAGGGATGACAATATTTGTGCTGGACAAAGAAGCACTGAAGCTTCAAATAGAAATGTTTGGTGCTCTGCATGCCATGATTAGGGGGACACATCTAGGGGGAGAATCACAGCAAGGAAGAGTTCAAAACCTGTCCTAAACCACAGCTAGTTTAGAGAGGACACAAGGAAGGGAGAACAGCCCTGTGCCACTGTCATAAGCCCATGATTCAGGTATGTCTTTAGTGCTCTGTGCTGTTCTGATCCCCCTGGCTCAGGAGGGATGCAGCTGGGACTGGAAGGAGTTGAGAGGAGGGTGATCAACACATTTTCTGTGTGAAGAGCTGCTGAGTGAGCAAGGACTTCTCAACATGGAACACAGACAGCTGAAGGGCAATATGACAGAGGTATGTAAAAATTCAAGAGGCTTGGTGGAGGATGAATGGATTGTTTTCTGTCCCAATAAGAAATGAGGACACATCAGGTGAAGCTAGTAGGAGCTAGGATCAAGACGTACCAATGAGTTAGTTCTTTGTTAATCAAGCAGTAGAAGAAACATAAGGAATTTACACCGAAAGTGAGACAAAATCACAGAAGAGATATGCCAAATACAATTGGTCTGGAACTCCTGGAGCTTCAAGCAATTGGAGGCTGGGGGTTGCTGAGCGAACATCTTGCACGTGCTTCTTTTTTTTGCTACTCTTATATTCCAGACATTTGCCTTTGCCCGCTTCCCAGATAGAAAAACCTATTGAGCTTTTTCTGACTAAAAAAAGCTAGAGTCCATGTTTGTGAGAGAATCTTAATTCTCATTGGAAATCTGATACACAGTCACAGAAATTAAATTGCAGGGACTGTCACCATGTATTCAGCTGAAGCTTGTGTATCCCTATTGGGATGGGCTGAAGCAGCACTGGTTGCCAGATATACATGCAGAATTACTGAGTGGAAGCATCATTTCTATGCTGTGTGTCACATATACTTCACTATATGTGACAATGACTGTTATTTGCTACCAGTCCTACTTCTAACTTGACATTTTGAGTTCAGTGAGAGAGGATGAAGAAAAAAAGCCCTTTGGCTATTGTTACTTTTTAATGTTAAGGATATGCAGCTGTTGCATGAGTTGTGTTTTTTCAATTTTATAACAGTTAATAGAAAGCTAAAATAAAAAACATCTGCAGGTCCAATTTTTTTGAGCCAATGCTCAAACTCTTTCCCCATTGCAAACAAGAGATATAAGGCCAATAGGAATCTTGAACTTTGTTTTTCCATTCTGCTTCATGCAAAAGACCAGCATTTTTTGGCTTGTAGTGATTATTCTGGCTTTACACTACAGTGCATGCAAACAGAACTGTCAACTTTACAATTAAATGAATATGGATTGAGGAATGTTTGGTGCTATTACTCAATAGGACCATTTTGGTGGGTGTTCAGGATTGTAAAAAAATTCCAGTGAATCAACACTCCATCATTCTGTTATCCATTTTTGTCACTCTACATCCTGGCAGAGGTAGCATTAGCTCTGCATTTAAATGACTGCGCACAGCTAGGAGTTGTGTAAAAAAAAAAATGGAAGGGTAGAAATCCTGCTGTTCCACTTATCAGCCACACAGAACTGATTTAGGGCTATGCATTCCTAATCTTCTGTTTTGACAGCCAGTGGTTTCATATTTTCATTTGTAAAACCTCAGCAGGAGTTATTTGATTTGTAAAGAAAAATAATATCACAGCTCTTGCAGAAGTTTCTAAAAAGATTTTCATCTGGACTAACCTAAGGGTTTTCTGTTCAGTAAATTCACTACTGCCCTGGAAGTCTCTGATTTAAGCATCCTTTGCTTTTAAGGCATATTGTTAATTTTTAGCTGCCTGTCAATTCAGATTTGAGAACTATTGGTCTTGGAAAAGAAACTGAAGAGTTGTCAGCATATGAATAAATGCCACTGAAACTTGAGTTTCCCATATGAGCGATTTTGTGGTACTCTGCATTTGAGTCTAGTGCAGTCACATTTACTTACTCATTGGCACTGAGGAATAGTGGCAATGACCTCACACCTTCTAGTTGTACAAAACATGATGTGATGCTCCCCTCTCTCCTGTGGTCATTTCAGTCATTACAGCAAGTCTGAGCGACAGATCTCAACTGAAACATCGGTTGCGATATTTTGAGGGTGACCAAAACGGGCAGAGCAGGGTTGCAGCTGTAGTTCCTTAGATGCTTAAGTCATGAAAGGCAGTATATATTTTGGAGTCTTATAGATCAGTGGGAACACTGATATTCCTTGGATTATTTTTTTGCTCCCTGCCATCAAGTGTGTGTTTTTTTCTCATAATCCCAGTTGCCAATGAGCTCCTGATACACTCTGTGTTTCTGAGGCAGAGCTGTTAGCATACATATCAATCCAGTGTTTTCCAGCCTGCCTACCAAAAGCGTGTGCGTTCTGTTCCTACCGATTTGCAAAGCCTTTCTGATGATGGCAAGCCAAGTCAAGAAGCCATGCACACCACCTTCACTTCATGGTGCAAGGCAGAGACTGACAATCCTATTCCCTGTCAGATATCCGAGCTGCAAATGTATCACTGGGAAAAGGGAATCGAGGGAATAATGGGATTTAGATGAAACTAGCGTGCAGGAGACGTTGCCTTTCTGGAGGAGTTTCATAGGAATCAAATGTTTGGGTTACCTATTGTCGGTAGAGAGATAGAGTACTTACACCAGAAAAAGACTGAAAAAAAGTGAAATGCTGCTGGAAAAGCCTGAGGGATCTTGGAGAGGAATATCGACACAAACCTTTCAAGGAACTCTGGCATACTGTGAGTGACACATAAACCCTGACCCTTTAGAGGAAAGCCTGCCATTGTAACATTGCTGATGAAATCATGGTTCTGTTCAGCCTGGTGTCAGAAAGCATCCACACAGCAGCTTGCTTTCTTGAAATTAGCACCAAGGAGACAGACAAGAAGGTCAGCTAGAAAGTGTTTATCTTTACTAGTGTTTTTCTTTCCTCTTTGAATGAAAATTCAGTATTGCAGAACGTAGTAATCTTACCAGAAAGCAATATTTTCCTGCACCTCCCTTCTCTGCATTCTGCTATCATACAGTGTTACTGGATGGCAGAAATGGCCCGAGGACAACTCCTTGGTTTTCCTTGTCATTTGGTGTGTGCCTGCTCTTTGTTCTACTCAAGTTGACTAATCATACAAATAATCTTGTGGCCTTTTGAAAATGGAAACAAAGTAAAGATTAAAAAGGTTAAAATCTGCATCCATACAAATATCACCTGCACCTCAGGGAATGGAGCAGTGCACGCGTCACAGCAGTAACTCAAGACAAATTAGGAAATTGTGGCTGCTGCCTCCTCTGTCAAATGAGGCTCTGGTCCTCCCATGGGCTTCCCTGACCACTCTCTAGGATATCTTAATTTTGGAGAATCAGTCCCACAGTGATGATCAGGACACAGCATGAAGGAAGTAAATGTTCTTTATCTTCCCTTCTCTCTAGTCTATCTGCCCATGGATGCTACTGGGCTATGGGGACTGATCATGGAAGTGGGTCTCTGGGTTTTGGGCCAGAGATGGAGTTATCTATGGCTGAGCAACGTACACTTAAACCACTGCAGTCAGTGTGAATGATTTTCTCCAGGCTGCATAACTGTATCATGCCTTAGTTATGTTGCTTAAAATTCTGGTTCCATCATAAACCCTGTTTTCATGTGCCTGTAGCTTTGGAAAATTTTCATCCAGGCTGAAACTCCCCATACCATACCTGTGGACTTTAGGCTGAATACTTTCAGCAAATTGTGTCATTTTTTTAAACTAATAATAAGCCAGGGGAATAAAGGAAAAATGCTACTATCAGTAATACTTACTGAAGTTGCTGGATTCACTTGGCATGCTTCATTTAAAATAAAGTCAACTAATTCACTGAGCTAATTTATGAAAGTAAGTGGCTGAATCACCGCAGACTAATACAGGAGCATGTGTCTGCAGGAACAGCCTTTGTGCAGCTGTAACCATCTCCTGTGGTAAGAGAGCAGATGCTGTGCAAGCTGAGCAGCCACTCAGGATATATCTTCTTCAGCTGCCCCAGAAGTCTGTCCTTGGTCACCTCTGCCCAGACAAAGGCAAATGGCAGACTCCATAGCAATTTCCAACTGTCTGAAAATAAGGCTGTTTTTGAGCATGGGTTTGCACAGGAGTGTTGGAAAGCTTGAGCACAGTTGATGCTGGAAGCAAAAGACATCAGAGAAGATGGTGCTGAGGTTTATTGAAGATGAATCCTGGACCCATGGTGGGTCTACAAGGTCACAGTCTAAGCAAAAATATGAATGAAATGGTTAAAAAATCACACCAGACATCCTGCATGCTAAAATAGGTGGTGAAAAAACTGTGGTGATAAAGCTGCAGTCATTGAAGAGTGTGTGCTTAACAGAAGAAAAGAGGAAGGGAATCAATGTTACACATTCAAAAAGCTGAGTATTTGACTGCAGACTTTCCTTCCTTCTAGACCTTTTAGCTGTAATGTAAATGGATATTATCTAAACTCCAGATAGTGTCTGTTACCTCCTAGCTTCTTGGAAAGGGTGCTTCCAAACATACTTAAATAGAATAATCTTTATTTTTATGAGTCTTTGGGTCCCTAGAGCATTTCTTCTTTCCCAGAACAGCGGAAAGAGCATATCATGTAGATATGCCTGGAAAGTGTTTGCCTCTTTTTTATTTTTTTTTAAGGACCCTCCATCCTGTTGATCAGATGTTCTGCTTTTTAGTCAAAAAAAGAGCAGAGCTGTCATGGCATTTTTTGCTTGTATTTTAATATTCCTTATAGACTGCTCCTATAGGGAGCAGCTCCTTTGTCCCCCTATTGCCTTTTTGGCCTTTGCAGAGGATCCTTGGCAAAATCCTGACAGTAAAAGGATCCACTTCATACCATAAAGAAAAACATTTGTTTCGACGTTGTCCATTCTACTCTGAGCCACACCTGAGGAACACCCCATCAGACTGATATGCCATGGGCAGATGTCAACTATTCTCTTCAAGTACAACAGAGAAGCCCCCCCTGGTGCAAGTAGGACTCATACTGCATGCTCTCTCCCATAAACTAATCCTTCCCTGTCACCAACAAATTGCCATAGCATGTCATCATAGACAAAGGAATGGTGTTGCTTTCACTTGTATTCCACATCAATTGTTTTCTTTCCCATTCTGGTGCTGGATCACATTTAGAGGAAAATAAGACATGAAATACATTTTCACTTTGTGTATCCTGCTGTCCCAACAGCATTTCAGACTACCACTATCTTTTTCTCATCAGAAGTGAGAGGGTGCGATAATGTCCCTAACCCTGCACCCCAGGTTTTCTCCCTACTTGTGTCACAAGCCGTTATTCAATCACAAGAAGTGCCCATTGCTGTCCCAGCAAGGCTCATAAACTCCAATCAGTGTTGTGAGGCTGAAGAAGCCCAGACTGAGCAGTTTTTACATGCATTTGCTGCCTGCTTTGTGTTACATTGATTTCCTCTGATTACTTCTCTGCTCGTCAATAGTTACAGATACATGGAGAGCTTTAAAGACAGTTTGAGATCCTAGACTGGAATAAGGAGCCCAGATTAAAGTGCAACGCCCTGGACACACACGTGGAAGCTGAAACCTCATGTGTAGCTTAGATCAGCCAGAAAGCTGGAGAGGGAAGGAGAAAACTAACAAGACTGGCCAATACCATCACTAGAGTCAATGGGAAGAGGGAGGAGACCAGTGGGAGAGACAAACACCATGAAAGACTGTGGTGGACAGCCAGCTGAGGGGAGGCAGCATGGGATGGAGGAGCCATATATGACTGTGCAAGAGCAGCAGAAAGATTAAGAGATTGCTCAGGCCCTGGAATATAGCCAAGAGGAGGCTAGAAACTCCAAGTGTTTTGTGAAGACTGGTAAAATAAAAAGGAGGTTGGAAGACATCCAGGCCAGAGCTGGAAATGAACGTTGCAGACTAGGGTAACAGCTGAGGGTTTGACGAATTTCATGACCCAGGAAAGAAATACAGTAAAATGGCAATGGGAGACATGGATTTCCAGAGCAGGTTTTTTCCTGAGTATTGTTTTCTGTGAGAAGAGAGGCAGAACCCAAACTGTGTGGGAAAACAGGACACGAAGAAAAATTAAATCAGGGAGGATGTGAAGAAAACAGTAAGGAGGTCAGATAAAGAAAATAAACAAAGTATTTGATTTCAGCAAAGAGAAGGGGAGGGTGAGCTTCTTTCAGGTGTGCATGGTAAAGATACCATTATGGATCCTCTGAAATTTTTTAACAAAATTGTACATATAGGTTTAAGTAGTTAAGGATGTGTCCAGCTTTGATTTGAATGGGGGCTGTGCAGTAAGGTAAGGGTGCAGTGTGAGACGGGAGCGCTCAAACTGGCTAATGGGGAGAAAATTGATGGAGAACAAGTGAAAGAGAGCTCTGAAAAAGAGTACTGGCAGAAGAGAAGAGCAAAATCTTGTGCTGCGAAAAGATACGTAGAATAAATCTGTAACTACAAGGAAAGGGAAAAGAGACAGCAAAAAACCAAAGGACTGGGGAAATCACTGTGGAAAGGAGGGCAAGAAAACCTGCAGTAGGAAAGGCTGAGCAATGGAAAATCTGATACCAGTCTGTGAGAAGGAAAGGGAAGATGAGGACATGTAGAGCAGCGGCCAAGTTTAAGACAAAGTTATAATGGAAGTCATGGTGAAGACAGGTATAAACATGGCCTAAAATGCCCTATTTGCATTGCTGACTTCCTGATGTGTCCCTGGTCTCTCCTGCAAAAACAGAAGATCAAGCAATAATTCCTAGCTGAATGACAAATAGGAAAAAAGTGTACTCTTTGGAAAAGTAAAAACATCTTCTTTGTCCTTTTCTCATCAGCCAAGTATTTCAGTGGCTGCTTTTTGAAAAAGTTATAGTTAGAGCTACCTGAAAGAGATTAACCATGGCCCTTTTACTTTGCTCATCAGCTATGCTTGTGGCTGTCAGATAAATGTAAACTCCAAAGGTGGCCTCCTCCGTGGGAGGCTGTGTTGCTCTCCCATGGATTTCATGCATTAAAACCTGCCATGCTGTGAGAGGCAGGGGAACATGTAAGTGGTGGATGGCGGGCTTCTGTGGGGATCACTGGGGATGAAGGCTCCTGGCCTGTCTCCACCATGGTAGTCCCAGGTTACCACGGTGTCTCCCTCTGGGAGGAATTTTGACATCTTCAGTCCAGGCAGTAGTCACTCAAAGGATAGTAAATGTGATGATATGGTTGGAGGCAGCAGTGATCCCCCGATGCAGCACCTGTTGTTAGACTCCCTGTGTCCCCAAAACTGTAGTGTTTCCAGAGTTTTTCTGTAAGCAATTTTAGATGGGCAAATTCTAGTTATCAGTTCAATTTGGATCGTCCTCTCCAGGTATGAATCACTGATACTGCAGCAATGGTCCAGCCAGAAGCTCAGGCCAGAGCTGTGCTGCAGTAACTGCTACTTGCCTGCCTCAGGGTTTGTGTGTCTCTGGGGACAGGTCACACCTCTGATGTCAGTGGAAGTTAGTGGGAACTGCAAACTAATGAAGTTTAATGGCTGTCCCTGAGCAAAAAATTACAGGTCTCATTGTGACTAGGTACAATTCAATCCAGGGGATTGAACAGGTTCCAGTGGCATTAAATCCACGCCTATGTCTTCATTCTTTTAATAACCTTGAGATGGAGGGGGAGGTGGTGGGTACCCATGCTCATCCTACTTGCAATGCTTGGGAGGCAGAGCCCTCAGATCTCAAGAAATGTTTGCTAAGCATGTCATTCCTACATTGGAAATAAAATAATATAAGCCTGTTCACAGCTGCGTCAGCTGCTATTTCTTTTTCTAGATAAGAGCTACCCTGTGCTCCCTCTTTCTCCCTCTCTCTTGCTGGCTATCAGATGTCCTGGGATTCTCTTCTGCTCATGCAGCATTCTCTCCCCTGTGGAGTAAAGAAGCATGGAGTCTGAAGGCTTTAGCAGTTAACATTTTATATCCGTCTCCAGATCATGGCTGGTTTGCAAGCTGCTGTTAATTTTAATTATAAAATGATAGATTTTTGTTGACATTTTGCAAAATAGTTACTTAAGGGAACAGCAGCAGTTATAGAATTTATATTTTTATGTTACACATTTTGTTAATATATATCATAGCCATTTGTGTAGTTGCTATTTATTTTTAAACATCTCAAATTTCATGCAAAGTGGTCATGTGAAAAAAGTAGTGTTTTGCAGAAAGGATTGAGCCCTTAGTCCTGTTGATTTCATCAGGATGACTGACATACTACTGAAACAGAAACTTTAAAACAGATGAGATTGAGAACTAAGTGGTTAAAAGCACAAGAGAATTACAGTGGTCCATTCAAGTTCTTGGCACTGTGTTTATTAATGTAACTATAACTTGAAAAATATTACAGAATTTGTGCACCTTTTTTATAATTCTTATATATGTTTTATTTTTTTCATGCCTGTATCTCCTCTTTTCTTCAGTTTTAATTCTGGCATCCTTAACTCTTTTTTCTTCTTTGCTTTAAAGAAAAAAGACAACAATAGCAAAAAAGACTGTCATAACACATACTTTCCTTCAAATCATTTATCTTCCCATCCTACCTCTGTTGTTCTTCCCTGTGATTTCTCTGGCCTGTGGTTATGCCTGGCCCAGCAGAGCCCACCCAGATGGATGGATGCACAAACCCTCTGAAGCTGCAGATGACCATCAACCCAACGGTATCAGCTATTCTGGAGAGTAAGGTAAACTTAAGACACAAAAGTTTCCAGGGCTTGTGTTTATGCTGTCTGACTTATAACAGTGATTGACATGTACACCTACCATGAGAGCTCACCTGCTCTGGAGCCAACCATTTTGAGGTTTATTGAAGGTAGAAGACAACACACTGCAGCATCCTGTAAACAGAGTTGTATTTAGGATGGCAAGGCTCTGCTTGCTGCTCCCCAGCCTGTCACTACCCTGCGTGGAATCTTTTCAGTCTTTGCATCTCCACTTGTCATCTCACCTATCTGTCCTGGAGGTTTGGGCTGTGATACTGCTGGCACTGGGATATAGCTGGCATCACTGCCAGCTCTGGGAGGACCGTTGAGACTGCTGAATCCATCCACAGGGCCTCCTACCCACACAGAGAACCTCACTCAGGTGTCTGAGCAAGCAACAAAATCTTGCACGTCTCTGCAAGCAACCAGGTCAGGCACTGTGGTTTGCTCCCTTTTGATGTCTATTTATTTCCTTGTTCTCTCTCCTTGGCCTTATTTGTTAGTTTCCTCCATCTTTCTCCAAATGCCTAAATCCACACACTCCACTCAATTATGCCAAAGACCTTTTTAGGCTCTTCTGAATGCCTGACTGCCTTCTCCATATACTTCAGAAGAACATGTCAGCCCATGGTTGATGAAATCTATGTTTGTGATGAAACAGAGTGACCCCAGAGAAGTGCTATATGGAAACACTGGAATCACAGAGCAGGTCTGTGAGCAGGCAGAGTTTTCACATCCCTGCTGGTACCCCAGAGGTTTTTTGGGTGGGAAGACCAAATGCATCATGTGGCCAGGCCCTGGTTTGGACTTTCAGGAATGTAGACCTGAATTTAAAATTCAGGGTCTAAATTTAAAATTAAAATTAAAATTTAAACTTAATTCATTCTGTAAGCCTTTATGCATGGAAATGTCTCAGTAATTAGAATTATCTTGGGGCCACAATACAGAGAACAACTTACTGCTGAAGGAGTATAAAGACTTTAGGCTGATGCTGGACTTGTTCAAGTTAAAAAGCTGCAAAAAGTAGAAACTGAGCTGACTAAAAAATAGGAAATCATTAAGGTCTCATACGGGCAAAGGTCCAAAAGCCAGCTTGTTCACCAACAGCAAATGCATAGATATGAATTTAACTTACATGGAATAAGATAGTCTTGTATGAATGCTATCTGGTTACATTATACAGATTAATATTACTTTTATTAATGGAAAATTTTATCTCTGAGATACATTCATAGAGCTTTGAACCTGCCACATACAAATGCCTTGAGAACTTCTTTGAAGCCGATTGTCTGCATTTATATAAGCTGGGTCAGATTTCTTTCCTAACAGGCTAGCCAGCTTGTAAGTTTTTATAAAGAAAAGAAGAAAAGCAGTCAAAGTATCATATGAATTTGTTCCCGCTCTGTAGTCTACAGCAGTGCCCTTTCTATACTGCAAAACGCTGACACACTAAGACCCTTCCTGTGGCATACATGAATGGGGGAAACTTTTTCCTGCCCACTTCGAAGCAATGAAGTGTTGGATTCATGAACAACAGAAGAGGTTTCATTCAGTGCTATCTGTTGAATATCTGGTGGCTAGCCAAGATGCTCAGAACTTTAAATTGACAAAACTGCAGTAAGAAGGAATGACTTTGGAGATTGAGAGCCACATACTGTTTGCTCTTCAGCAAATTTACAAGATCCACAAAGGAAAACTATGAGAAAATTAAAGAAGATTTTTTTTTTTTATGTAACTCAAGCTTCTTATTTTCACAGCCATGGAAAAGCCCAGAAGGGAGCTGCATAAAGATGTACTTGTTGGCTCACTACTGTAAACCGCGGAACTGCAAGAGCATCTGTAGTCTCAAAAACAGAAGCTTTGATCTCAGCATTACTGCAGAAACCAGAGGGGTGAGAGATACGAAGTGTCTTTCTGCCTCCTCTCTCCTCGTCTGCCCTAGTCCTGGCAAGATGAGAATTGTGTGTGGACATTGGTGCACACACCAATGAATGGTGCGTGTTGGAGCGGTTACACTCTAAGCTGGTTGTGTTAATAGAATAATGAGGCATGGCAGTGTTTGTCTTTTGCATGGTGTCAGGGTATAACCCATTCTAGCTATCCCTTCTTCATAATGTTTTCTGGCTAGGGGGAAGCCCTTGGGTTAGGAACCAAATATTCCAAAAGCCCTCTCTGTAAGAATGATAAAATGCAATTTGAATTCTAGCAACTTGGCCTGGAGTAACTTCTCATTAAAGAGCCACAATGACTGTAATTATGGTTAGGTAAAATTAATAAATAATATAAATTCTCCCTAGGATGTACAAAATTATTAATGGATAAAGCATAAACTGGAACTAAAGTCAGCTGCTTTTTTTGAGCATATAGTCGAAAGCTAATAAATCCTGCAGGCAGATTAGTTGGAAAAAGCCAATAAAAATTATTTACCTAACCAGGCAGCCCACTTGCTATTTGGTTTGACAGATTCAATTTATCTTCTCCTTTTAAACTCGTTTTTTCTCTCTTTATTGCAACAGTTTCTTGGGTTTTGGAAACAGCTGAGATGGAGTGTAAAGTTGTGCTTGTATTTCTCACAGGGTCTATTATAGGTTGGGGAGCAGTAAGCACAGACTTTAAGACTAGATATGATATATTGAGCAACTGAACAGTTTATGTGTGATCTAGAGACAGATAAGCTGAAGTGACTCAGGGCTTAGGTCTATATCCATGATCTCAAAACATCATATTTCAATGTTCTTACATTTGTCTTTCCATTCACACAATGAGAATACAGAGAGGGAGTGATTAAATAAATGTTTGTGGGTATAATCTGAGCATGCCAAACACTAAATCATTTTAATCCTCTAAGAGGTTATGGCATGGGTCACAGGAGAGACTATTTACAGACCGTTGACTTGTTTCAACACTGACCCGGAATGATCACTCCTCAAGGTTAAGAAAAAGGTCTTCTTTCATGAATGTGAAGTGTCATTTAAATGTGACTGAGTTATTTTCACAGACCAAGGTCCCCACTGCTTCACAAATAACCAAAGGGTCTTCTTTTTGAGAAAATCACCTATTTTACACCTGACATTTCATTTCTACCTTCCCACCTTGTGAGGGAACACATTTGCTGGCAAAGACCAAAGTTAATCTGCAGTGTTCTTAGTCTGTGGGGCTGGAGGACTTAAGGTTGCAGGTGAGTAGGAGTAACTTGCTGTCCTAGAAAAGCCATGAGTCCTTGGAAATCAAAGCAACCTTGTTGGGCAGCAGTTTGCACCTAAGAATCACTCTAACCGGCACTGATGTCAGCAGCTGCAGAGTTAGGCTGGGGTTTGGCTGATCTGCCATTCTCAAAAATTGGCACCCAACATCCACTTTTGGAGTGGAAAAAATGCTCAAGTCCTTCAAAATTGCAAATCTTCCCATAAATCAAGCTATCAGCAGGGAGAGTGCTAAGTGGGAAATTAGCATTCCTGACAGAGAGTGGGTGAGACAGATTACTAAAATCATGATGATCCCTCTAAAATTAGTAACCAAGGATCTATCTTTACCACTTTCAATTGTTTTTAGAAGGTGCGTGATCTGCACTTGAATAAAAAAATTAAGGTGAGAAAAAATTGTAGTTTACTTTCTCTGTCTAAATTTGCTGTTCCTTAAGATGTCTGGCAAATTTAATTTCTGTGAGGCATGAAAGAACATGCATCAAATTTCTCTTATTGTTGGCTCAGGAACAGCTTGCATACCAAGGTGCTCTTCCTTAATGCGCATCAGAGGAGCTGATGGGGTAGGTGGGAAGAGATTCCTGAAAAGCCATGACTGTTCCATGTGGAAAAGGCTAAGATGACTGACTCAGATGTGTTCTCACAAAAGGCAAGAGAGGCTTCAGAGGGCTTTATAATTGCATTGGTCTTGGTCACTTTAATCCTTCTTGTGTCTATGTGTGATTCATGTAAGGAAGAGACAAAGATGATATAGGTATGGTGGAAGTGGAAATGGGGCATAGTTACCACAATTTCTTCCATGTGAAAAATCAAAGATTACGATTACTGTATTGGAAATGAGGTGAAGTTGAGATTAATTAGTGGTGAGTTATTAATATGAAGGAAGAGTTTGAACTAATAGCAGATATGTTTCTAGAAGAGACTGTGTGGCTGAAAAGGACAGTCATACCATGCTGCATACATCCCACCATGGTAGAAGAAGGGAGTTTTTCTTCTGATTCAAAGAACAAATTAAATGTATTATTTGCCCATTAAAAATAAACAAAGACAACCTCTGGGGATATGTATTCGTGGTTATCAATAACACTCAAGCAGGCTGATGACTGAAAGGACAGACCTTGCTCATTGCAGAGATACTTCAAGAGGTGGAGTCCATTGATGGTGTCATGGAGAAAGGAGCAGGTACAGGGACACTAGACTCTGTGACTACAGAAGACACAAAATCGTATCCAGTTAGCACTAGGGCAGCCCCATTCACTGTTCTCTAATGACATTTGCACCCAGATAATATCAGCAAAATGGTTCTTCAAGCACCGCTCTACCTGCTGTGCCTCAGCCAGTAGTGACCATTCCTGTTTCATACAACTATCAGATATCTTCTCCATTTAATGTTAAAATTGCAAGTGGCTCAACCTCAGGTTTCAGACTGTGCTTTCTTAAATGTGCCTGTGTTGTGAAAGCTTAGGCAGTACTGCATCAATGCTCATAGGTGTATCACACTCACACCTCTTTACCAAAATCCTGGTGTCCTGCTTATATCACCTCTTATCATACTGTCCAGCAGTTCTCCACACAGCTGTGCTACTCCTGGTGGTTGCTCACCATGCAATAACTCAAAAATTCAGTGTAAATCAGGTAAAAAAGCAGGAAATCCAATTCTGTACTGTATATATAACAGCTGAGAATTATGCTACAGCAATGAAAATCCACTACTGCTGGCTCCATGTGCACTCTAAGTGGAGGAGCAGTACTGTGTAAGCAGGAGGTTAAGCTCTCTATAACTATAGTGTGTTGGGAGAGGGGAAAGTTCATTCCATTTGACATTATACTGTACTCTTCCATGAAATACAAGGAAGTTAAAAGATACATGACATATAAATGCAAATATTTTAATGTATTTCATGCCCTCACATGTCCCAGTTCTGCACATGGGTGCTGAAACAGAACTGGATTAGATCAGAGTAAACTAATTTAGTTTACACCCCTCCTCAGAATAGAAAAAAAAAAAACCACCATAAAAAAACCTCAAAAAACTCACCCCCCACCCAAACCCAACAAACAAAACAAAAAAAACAAACCCCCCTCCAAAATAAAGACCTACATTTATGTGGAAGGAGATCCTGGCTGCTCTCAGATGCAGCTTGGGGCTACAATAAACACAATGCGGTTTGAGGCTTTTTTTAAAGAAATATCTTTACAAGTAAATCTGTAGCAGGGCTATGCAATGTGTCAAGCACTGCTATGTGAAACCATGGATCAAATTTTTAGTAGCTGCCTGGGTAATGCTAACCTTTCTGAACAGAGAAACACCCCTTGTGTGCAACCACTTGCAGTCTGCAATTAAAGAAACCTCACCTCACCTTTAGCCTGAAGCACAGATATTAAAGAGTAGAGAACATGAACTCCTGTTTACTTCAGCTGAGCCACTGACAGAGTGAAGACCTTGAGACTGTTACTGATGGAAAGTTAGATACCAGAGAAATTAGAAGGAACCAATTAAATATAGTATAGGTGAGATGAAACTCGAGTATTTTGGATCCAAGCCACTGCCCAGTTGGACTCTCCCTTAACATGCAATATCTCTGACTACAGCTACAGTGCAATACTGGCTATCCACATAAATTGGACTAAAAAAGGACCAAATTCTATGTCAAGTGAAGCTGTGTGGCTGAGCAAGGATGAAGACGTTCAGCTTGTTGAAGAGAAAGAGATTCTGGAGCAGCAGATTTTGGAGAGCCAGTGCTGGAAAGAAGCATCTGGGGTTCCAGCTGTGACCAGGACACGGAGAGGCTAGAGACAGATCCCAGAAGGAAAAAATCCATGCCCCGAAGCCCTGGTATGTATTGCTGCACTGAGAAACAGTGAAATATTTAGTGAAGGAAGAAACTGAAACATGAAGTTGAAACAGCTGTGCACAGTAATTATGGCATTGACAGTATTATAGGATGGATTGGGAAGAAAGGATAATCCAGTGGTTTGGAAGAGGTGGCCTCAGGCTACTGTTGTTGCAGGAAACTTTGTGACCCTTTGGACTTTCATATCATTAGAAAAAATTCTCAACAAATTGGAGCTTAAAACAACATCCCTGCTGATCACATAGCCTTTCTCTAATGGCAGCTACTTTTGATCTACAGATTGACCCAATCTTAATCTATTGAACATGACACTGCTATGATAGAATTGCAGGATCATTAAGGTTGCAAAAGACATCTAAGATCAGATCCGTCTGTCAGCCTAGCACCACCACCATGCTCACCATTAAGCTATGTCCTCAAGTGCCACATCCACATGTTTTTTGAAGACTCCTAGGCACAGTCACCCAACCATTTCCCTGGGAAATCTGTTCCAATGCTTTACAACCTTTTCCATTAAAAAAAATTCCTAATATCCAATCTAAATCTCCTCTGGTACAACCTGAGATCATTTCCTGAGGACCTGTCACTTGTTACCTGGCAGAAGATATCATATGCTGTTGATTCCGTAAGAATTTTTCGTAATACCTTACCTCAGAGGAATATAGGAATAGAGACATACTTTTATTGCATTTTTAATCCTACCAGTGTCTCGTGTTAGCTACTCTGGGCTGTCACCTTGGACTGCTGTGAGACATGGGTCACCCTCTGAGTTTCGTGAGTAGGGACATTCTCTATGAACACTGACGTGTGTATTTTAGCTGAGACAGAGCACTGTTCTGGCAGAACTGTGCCATTTCTGTCACCCAGGCAAGGCAGTGGAGGCGTCCTCTCTGTGGCTGTGCATGGCACTATGCCCTGGCTGCCATGTGGGCATTTGTTCAGTATTCCATGAAGAATGAAAATTTTCCCAGTCAAGCTCTGAATGGTCTCCCAGGTTATGAGCTCTCTAGTTGCTGGCTTGAGTGATCAATGTCAGTCCAAGCATGGACAAAGAAACTCACATCAGACAGACTGCATAATGGCCACCATTCCCCACTGTGCTGGTGGGGCTTGGGAAACAACTTTAGGTAATGTCAGTGGATGCTCCATGTCTTTTGTCCTCCTATTTTGCCTCCATCCTTGAGGACAGAGAAAATGACTCCAGAGAGTGAAACAGTAAAAATGTGAATAAAGCAAAAGAAATTTTCTTTTACTCTGTTGACTATTTTTGCTGTACTTTGCAAGAGGGTAAATGCATTTTTCTACACATTTTGAGTTCTGGATTGGTAAATATTTTCAGTGTTTCTTTTCAGTGAGAGTGAAAGAGGAAGGCCATTTCCCTACATGTTTTCAATCAGTTCATTTTCCTGTCTTGAAAGAACATGAAATGACAGAAGTGACATGTAGATTAACAGGATTAAGTCAGGCAAAATCAACCCACATTTTGGTGAAGGCTTCTGCATGATGACTGAAAACACTTTCTTCAGAGTCACCTGACCATTAAATGCAGAATCATTAGTAAAAAAAAAATAAAAATCTGACTGAATATTAGCCTGTCAAAGGAAAAAAAAAACACCTACATTGAAGATTTATTTATATGCAGTTGCTTTTCTGACAATAAGGCAACCAGATGGAGATATGAAATAGCTCAAACAGAGCTGCTTTCAAACTTACTGATGATCTGTGGACAAGCTGCTTGAATACTACTTTCTTTGGATGCTCATAGTGCTGACTGGATGCTGCTTTGAACAAACTGTTTGTCCCACATCTAACCCTTATCCCCTGACAAAAACAAAAGAAAAGTCCAGTCAGTAAATAGTAATAGAAGTAGTTAAAAGGGTACCAATGTTGCTAAGCTCTTCAAAGGTCAAGTTCAAAGAATTTGTTTGCCTAATTTAAAGAAAAATGTATTTAAACCTACAAAAAATTATTAAGAATAGCAATTTAGGATAGAGTCACTTGAACAATAAAATTCAAAAGGTCAGTATTCTTTAGAGCTGAAATCAGCAAATGCTATAGAAACCTTAATGCTTCATCATCTAACACATTTAAAAAGTTGATAATATAAATGGAGGCTTCAGCACTTACCATGTTTCATTAGTCAAAACACTCATTTTTCTTGTGTCTTGAAGAATAATTACTTTAGCACTGTTTCAATTTCTCATAATAACAGTGCAAGCCAAATAACCTAGCTAGCTGCTGCTGCTGAACTATCTCAGACCAATGGGCTATAACAGCCCAGGTGAAGCTCATTGAAGGTAACTTCTAATTGAGCTGCCAGGTAACTGCTAATTAAACTTTGCTTTTGCTGCTTCAGCTTTTTTCTTGTATGATCATGAATGTAAAGGTTTCGTTTTCAACTTGGATTGCTCAGGTAATGAATAGTATATGAATGAGGTAGAAGTAATATTAAAACACATCATTATTTCATTTACTTGCATGGTGAATATCTCCTTCCCTGGAGATACTCTAAAGTCATCTGGACAGAATTATGAGTATCATGCTCTAGGGAATCCTGCTTGAGCAAGGAGGATGGACTAGATGACCTCCAGTGATACCTTCCAACCCATCCTGTGATTCTGGGAAAGGGAATTTTTTTCAGCCCCCAGTGACTCCATTATTTATCTGGGGACTATATTTTTGCTTTCAAGGTATTGGTAGACTTTTTATGCTTTTTGTAACAACCATCATTTTTAAAGCACATGTATAAAAAGTTAACACAGTATTTGACCACTTTTCACTTCCCAGTGCCTGTGGCCAAGTACCTATTTTAAGCCAGGTCAATAGAGAGCAGGTTTTAGGATGAATCTGGAGCAAGATGAATATGTGTCTTAGGCATCACAGTGCACCATCTTAACTACTTTGCTGCTGGTCCTTGTAACTAAAGATGAGCAATTACCTAAAACTGCAGTTCAGGGAATTCATGAAGGCTGAGAACAAAACCCCCAGATTTAGCTGATTGCCTGTTTTTGGAAAATGAAAACAGGATCCATTTCCCTTTGAAGAGTCTGTTGGCATTGAAAGGTAATTTAACCAGATTTTTCAGAAGTAAACTGTAGGGTGAGTAAACGTAAGAACATTTTGTAAGTGGGATCTCAGTGTATAATTCATGACGGGTTTTGATACTGAATAGCTCTCAAGTGCAGTGGCAAAACATACCTATGATAGAAATGGCATGCTGAGAAATATGGAGCTATTCTGGTCAGCAGTATGATCCGAAAACACTTCCTCCACCCCAGGTAGGAGGTTTTTGTGAGAGAAGAAGTAAATCCTAGCCAACAGTTCACTGAAACAAATGGTAGCAGTCTCTAAAACAAACAGTACATTATGGAGTGAAAGATGGAGTTAAAAAACTATGAAAATTATTTTCCCAGACCTGAAAATCCTTTGATTTAATCCTTTTTAATTCTTTCCCCCCTAATTTTTTTCCCTTGGAAAACGTACACAATCTTCAGATTGCAAGAGACTAATTATTCTGAGAAAGGAATATTTTGCTGGGTCTGAGATCACACTGTGGTCATCAAGATCATTAGTTTGTACTAATTATTTTGCTGGTGGATGCAGCATCCTTTCTCTGTTTTCTCTCTCCAAATCCCTAAAACAGGTTCTCTTCTCTGCAGTTGTTTTGTTCCCAGAGAATTGTTTTGTGCTGAGCTTCTTGTTGACAAGTCTTAAAACCACGTCCTTGTCCTGAACCCAAAGTGCTGTCCAGGGTGGCTATTCTTTAGGCTGAGGGATCCTCATGACAGGAGCCACCCATGGAAGCCAGACCCTCTTGCGTGTGCAGCAAAACATGTATGGATTTTGGTAGAAAATTCTCTTGTGACACGTGTTTGGAAACATACTTCTCTCTGTATCCTAAAAAGTTTCCTGTGTGTTATTCCCCGTACAACATAGAGACCCCACTAAAAGCACTTGCTGTACTGCAAATGAGAATATTTTCACATTACATTTTGTACCTATAAGTAATCTGAGAAATTTCTGTTCTCTAAAACAAACAACATTGTCTCCGTAAAATAACAGGATCTGGGTATTTTTTTTCTCTCTCAATATCACCATGACCATTTGTTTTTTATTTTTCTTAACTTCAGTGATAAATTAGTCTGAAGATATATTTTCTTCCTTTGTGAAAGCAGCAGTAACAAGGGCAAAAGCAGGGCTCATTGGCATAACTGAAAGCATGGCTGTTTCACTTCCAGTAATATTTCTTTTGCAGAAAAGCTTATGCATAAAAATATCTTTTCCCAAGGTTAGCATTCCTACTGTAATTTGAGCAGATAGGTGCTGTTCACAATTAGTGCCTCATTTCACATTGACTGCTGTGCTGGTGGAATTTTGTGACACCAACTACGTTAGTTATGAATCTCTTTCCATGTATAGGCAATTGAGGGGACGTATAATGTTGAGAGAAAAGTGCCTCTTGAGGATTTTGGAATGTTACTGTTGAACCACAGGTATAAAGTGATGAAATAGCTAAAATTCTCACAGGACATCACCCTGATGCATTAGGCAAACATGAAAGTAGGATGTTTGTGATGCAGGCAGACAAGACAGAAAGGGAGGAGGAAGAAAGAGCATTCATTTGGAAATTTCCAGCTTGAACCTTCTCTCAGATGCATTTATGTTTTAAATACCCCTCCAGTCACGCTATGCAGGAAAATGCTCATGGCTGTGTGTGCTGCAGTAACAAGCAGTTGATCTTTTCAGAATCTGAAAAGAAATATTTGATATTGAAAGGAGTATTTGAATATTGTAATTAAAAGCAGTCTCTTTTCTCTTTTAGCATTCATGAGTGTTCAGCCTTTTCTCTAAGGGACTGGTTCGGTAAAAGGTGTCGATAACTTCTGCACCGCATTGCAGAACCTTCCAATAGAAAGGACTTGAAGTTTCTTTCATCATTTTCTCATCAGCCACACACAATGATTTCAATCTGCAGTTTTGCATTTAACAAAGGTGGAACAAGGTGCTTGCTTTCCCTTATATTCACGGTCCTTTGAAGGCCAATGTCAGAATGGAGAGGGCACCGGCAGAAACGTGTGATTTCTGCCTGGCTATTCCTCTTACTTGGATATGACCCCCTCGTGCTTTTATGAGGGGCAGCCTCCATCCCCTCTCCTCTGCTCCTTCTGACTTCAGCACTTCAGGCTTGCCACTACCGGCAACTGAAATAGGCACAGGGGTGGGACAAACCAGGTCCAAAAGTACTACTGACAGCACGACTTCAGGGAAGTGAAGCAAGTACTGTAATCACTGCACATGTTCATACCTCTTTGGCACTGAGGTGTTTTATCATTCCATCTCAGTGGAAACATAAGGAGAGAATTGCCTGAGCCACCACAAAGTTATCAGCAGGAAGCCAGCATCTCACCGTGACAACTGGTTGTCTCCTGTATTTCTATTAGGGAGGGATTTCTGTGATACTCCATGTGAAAATCGATCTGCTTTAATAAAATGGACACCAGCGGTGAGGAGGGGAGAAGGGAGGCAAGGGACCTTTCCACATTTTCTTGCAGTGGCGTGAGGAGAGACTTGAGCTCATGGTAAGTGGCTGCTTCAGGAGAAAAGATTTGTATATTAGAGATATGCTTTGTTTTGTGTCCAGCCTCTTTTATATGCTTGCCTACATTTACAAGGATTTTTTATGCTTGCACACAACTGCCTTCCTACAGCTGTGCTAAGGCACATGCTACTGTGGACAGGAGCTGTGCTGTATATCCCCTTGTCTGTGGTTCAGCATGAAGCTGTCACTTTCTCTTTTGACTGTAGGCACATACAGCTCTTCCCTTTTCAGAAGGTTTGCCTAATTCTAGAGAAAATTGCCCATGTCGATGGCAGACATAGGTACTTGATCTTGCTGCACAACCTGCCTGGATTACCCAGTGTGGAGCAATTCAATTATCTCAACCAGTTAGATTATCACCTCTACTGAGGTTCATTGGGTAAAGCTGAGCCAGTTGAGCAGGAAAGGTGTTTGCTCTGAAACTAGAAATAACTTCAGGTTTTATGAGCAAAATCAGAGAGCACAGTGAGCACTGCAATGGGGAGAATTTTCTGTGAATATATCTGATCAGCAGGATGGTAGTGTTAGATCAGCATATGTTCCCACTGAGAATGAGGTCTCCCTGTGTTTGAGTAAATAAATAATAAGAAATACAACCTCTCCAAAGAGCTGGATGTCTAAATACTGCAGATCAGCTTTAATGGCAGTAGAGAATAGAAGGATTTTATGTTATGCTGCTGAAAGTACCAGGGAACACACACTACTTTTCTGATTCTCTGATCACCACTGTTTGAGCAGCCTCTGTGACAGTAAATATGACTCAGAGGACAGCAGTGATGGGGCTTTCAATGCAACAACTGGCATTGCTCTCCAAGTTGCAGGTGGGTTTCACTCAGAGCAGCTTCTATCAATGCTGACTGTGAAGGCTAACACAAGAAAGAGAGGAACCGTGAACTAGTTTTTTGCAAAAATATTTCATAGAAATATGCATGTGCATGACTACATACATGTGCACTGTACACACAGTGTTCAAATATCACGCGCAAACCCCTGTTTGGAGAACGTAGGTGTGCCATTATGAAACATATTTGTTTTACCACTGTAATTTTAAGGAAAGAGCCAGCAGACCTAACTGTTCTCTGCAAAGAGCCTCTATAGCTAACACTGGATCACCATTTAAACCACCCTGCAAGTGGTTGCTCAAGGGATCACTCACAATCACTTGAATTTCTTCGCTTTGAGAAAAAGTTCCAAAATGTTGTGAGTGTCAAAAGCACTGTAGGATTGGCAAAACAATTAGGGTCTACTTTGGTGCAACTATTTTTAAAAGCATGAGCTTTACAACAGTAGAAAATTGGTTCCTGGTTTGATTTCTTAAAAAATTAGATTAAAAAATATTTTTCAGATAGAAAAAGAGTAGTGCATTTTTTCAACCATCTGTTAAACACATGTTTTGGGAACTAGATATTTCTTTTTCCATCCATGGATATCTGAAGGTTTTTTCCCCCATTCAAATAGTTATTTACATTTTAAAAAGTAGAAGGAAAGATTAATCTTCTGGGACCTACCATCATCTTTCAAAAGCAGCAATTAAGAACAAAAAAGTTGCCAAACTGCAAAATCTCAGTTTCACAGATACTGTATTTGGTAGATAATAACTGAGGCATGAGGATATTTACTGCAGAAACAGGAGAACTGAATGAACGATGAAGACAGGGAATCCATCACATGAAATCTCCAAGAGTACAACTAAAGCTTGGATGACCAAAACTTACCAGGGTTTTGCACCAGGAGCTGTGGATCATGCAGATATGGCCACACATCTCATTAAAGACTGATCAAGTTTCGAGAGGGCAAATATATATGGAGCATTCCCTCTTCATAACAAGAATATTGCATTCAAGACAGATTCTTAGGTACTGTGTGAACATGTAGAAACCGTATTCCATAAGGAAAGTGTCAGGGTCCAGAAACTTGTCCAAATGTGGCAGAGGAGAAAGGGCTTTAATGAAGAGAGAAATTAAATGAAAATACAGAGCTGGGCTTGGGTTTTTGAGTCTCTTTAAAGAAGAAGGAATGAACTAGGAGAAGTTTGATGGAAGGGCAGGAGGGGCAGGGTTACAAGGGGCACATCAGAGTCCTTTTCACATAGAATTGTATCAGAAATACTGTGGCCAGCAAGACTCAGACAGTGATCATGTCCCCTGTATTCAGCACTGGTGAGGCCACACCACAAATCTTCTGTTTGGTTTTGGGCCACTTACTACAAGAAGGACTTTGAGGTGCTGAAACATGTCCAGAGAAGGACAACAAAGCTGGGAAGCATCTGGAGCACAAGTCTCCTGAGGAGCAGGTAAGGGAATGGAGATTGTTTAGCTTGGAGAAAAGAAGGCTCAGGGGAGACCTTATTGCTCTCTACAACCACCTGAAAGGAGGTTGTAGCGAGATGGGAGTTGGTCTCTTTTAACAAGTAACATAATGGCACTGCATTTAATGTTGCTGGCAACCCACACGCCAAGCAAGATTATAGCTACCTGTTCTGAAAGAGGACAGGATTAACTATCCTGAAAGCGCCTCAAGGGACAGAGAAAGAGCCTGTAGACCTGGAAAGACTAACACTAATAAAAAGGAATATTAACAATGACAGAAAAGTAGGTGACTTTTTTCCTAGTCCAGAAACCACATAGTGCTCAGGTGAAAATTGTTCTTTGCTGTTAAACAGCTTTTAACTTTTGTTTTACGCGTCCTTTATGTCTATTTTTGCTACAGAACACATTGCTCAAACAATACAGCAAATGAAGGACACGTCTTTGGATCCTCTGGGAATGATTGAGGTTCCTGAACATGCATGTTTAGCATTATTTGAGCTGCCGTTGTTTTTCTGTCTGACTTCCACTGGCTGATCCAGAAGGGCAATTGCTCTCCCAGAGGTCCAGTGTCAGATCTGACACCTCTGCAAGGAGGGCTCAGGTACCCTAAAGCACATGAAATATTATTAGGGGAACACGTTTAGACACACAGTCACTCCCTAGCAACAATACTCTGTATTTCAGAGTTATTACTGAAACACTTCACTCTGCGTTAGCAAGAATAAAGACACCTTCTTTCTGTTCCACAGCACTCACATGAACAGCTACCAGCACCAGACCGTCTGCTCACACCTGCCACTGGTCTCTTGTGGCAATGCCAGATCTGCCAGTGGATGCTGAAGAAGGGGACCCTCCCTCCAGGATCGCATAATGATGGGATGTTTCATTTTCCATGTGATCCTTTTATCCGAGTTTTATTAATTATTTGACCTATAGGGACTTGGAGTTAGACCCTGAATTTCACAGCCCCCCTGAAAATCTTGAAGGCAGTGAAAACCTCCCCAGATGCACAAGCCCCCAGAGAGGACATTCAGGGCACTGTAAAGGTTGTCAGAGGAATACCTCTGAGCTTGTTCCCCTTCCCCCAAGAAAGCCCAGCAGATGCCAACTGATTTGAACTGGCATATAAAATCATGTTGCTTTTTTTTTAAGGTGTTGGCAGAGCAGAAGCTGCATAAGCAGGTGTGAGGACCCCCAGCTCCCAGCGGCGCTGTAAGGCAGAGGTGGGTGGAAGGCATTGGTGCTGCACTGGCTGCAACATCTGCAAGGAGCAACCAGGGGCACTAAGGGGCTTGTTTCCTTTTTGGGAAAATTATTAATGACCATGAGATGAAAAAGTGATTCAATATCAAAAACTTGCTGCGCACCAGCTGTTGTTTGGATATGGATTCAACTAAAAAGAGCAACACAAAGAGTGAATTTACCTCACTTGATCCAATGCCTGAGCTACGATGCAGTGCTATTGCTCTTTCTATTGTTATTGCAGTTTCCAACTTTATTCTACATTGTTTCCTTCACTGACAATGTCCTTTCACCTGGAAACTATTGTTTTCACTTGAACATAACTAAACCAATCCAGAAAATGGAACTGAAACCCCAAAGCAACAGCACACATAACTTCAGAGGCGAAATTAAATTAATCCAGCTTGAAATACTGCACAAGAAGACTCTTTTCATGTAAGGGTGATCAGAAAATGTAAATTACATCCGTTGTCCTGCACACCTGAAATTTCTGCCTGATTTCCTTCCCCAATGTGTGGCTAAGAAAGTTCCCTTTGGCTTGTACAGCACTTGAGCTTCCACTGCATCAGGAAAATACCTGTAAATGGTGAAACTAGGGTGGAAGGCAGGATCTGGACTCTGCTAGAAGTCCACAGGATGCTGGGGAAACCTGTCTTGTACTGGATAAACATGGAAAAGAGTCTGCATTGTGGTTTCTGAACACTAGTTTGAAGATATTTTCTGGACTTGGTCTCCAAATTCAAACATAGGAGAAATTAGTCTGTAAATTTTTTTTTGTGGAGTTCGTGGCTGGTGGTTAAAGAGCAACTGTGGTCATCACTTGCCTCAGATTGAGGACTGGTGCTGGGACTATTTCTAAGCCTTGTGAGCACGAGCTGAGTGGTTCTCATTTTCTGATTTGCTGACACTTCCAGAAAAATATTTAAATTCACATTTGCTTATTTCGTCTTCTAATGGTAACAACCTGACATTTTCAATTCTTACATTTAAGAATTACATTATTTAAGTGTCTTACATAACTCCCGTTGTCACTGTGGAGAGAAGATTTTTATTGGGGATATTGTTTGTGGTTTGTTTCTTCTGTTTGTTTATGGAACTCAAAATAGCCTTAATGCATGAAAACTCAGAAATGGAACAAAGGAAGGGAGGGCGTAGCTGTATCCTAGGCCCAATTTTTCTCCTTTCAGTGGTAGCTGAGAGTCCCCGTGGAATTTGTAATCTCCACATAAGTTTATTAATTTTGCACACAAACTCTGTTTATGGCTTCCTTGTTAAAAAAAGTTTTCAAAGTTGTTTCTCTATAGAAGTTGTTGTCTTAACAGTTCTATATGCTACTAAGGATCTGTATTTTCTCTAAAATAATTTTTAATTAGCCACCTGGCATAATTCAGTAAACCTTTTTTTTTTTTTTTAAGATAAAAGTACAACTGTCAGGAAAAAAAAAAAGAATTTTAAACCTAGGAAACATAAGAAAATTCTTTCCCTAACCTCCTCTACACAATATTCATATTTTACATTATGGAATAATCATGGGAGAAAGCTGGAACATCTCCTTGAATAGTCCTCTCACCATATGGAAGCTGATGGAAACAAATATACAGAGGAGTTGTTTCATGTTTTTTCTTCTTGGTTTCACAGGTACTTTTAAAACATTCACAGCTGCTGTGTAATAAATGTTACTTTTTTTGTGGCTTCAAGAGTAAAAAAGTCAAGTGTTGAAAGTGTCACCGTGTCCTTGACACCTGACTTCTTGCAGGCATGTTCCTCGTTTATACCATGCTCGGGAGCACGTAGTCATTCCAGTGTCTGCTGACAAGCCCTATCCTCCTTTCTGATATCCCTTGATGATCTCATTACAGGTTATCACAGTCATACTCTGAACCTCTTTTCTTCCCTGCTTCCTCCACTGTAGATGTCATCTACCTTCACTATGTGCAAGGTCTTGCTTATTAACAAATCACTACTGGAAAACCCTTCTATGATGGGTTTCAAGATCTCATCACATTCCTGTGTAAGTACTAGTCACTCAGACCCTGCTTTGCTGTTCAGTCTAATAGTTTTGAAGCAGAAATAAAGGCAGGCTTCACTTCTATTATTGCCTCTGCTCCCCACTGCTCTTTGGATCCCTGAATCACCCTTGTAAAACTTGAAAGTAGGTCTGCAGCATTCTGCCTATGGCAGGATAAGTTGACACCTTTGCTGCCACTTTCAGTAATCAGAAAAACAAAATAAGCAGGTGGTCAGCCTCCGTCAACCTTTAGCTCACCCATGTGGAGGCAGCACAAAACTGGTTCCTGGCAAGGAGAGACACTGCCATCACTCAGGCCTTACTGTTTGTCTGTAGCAATGAGGAACTTCCTATACCAACCTGGATTTTTCTAAAACGTGTGGAAAGCTCCTGATGGCACTGGATTTGATACAAAAGTTTTTAGTAATTTCTGTTTCTATGTGCTGGCGCAAAGTGAAAGATGTCAGGAATGAGCAGCCCTGGGAATAATGCGCAGTAGCTACCTGGGGACCTATCTGGGGACTTTGCTGCAGCAGAGATTAAAATTCAGTGGTAAGGGAAAGCTATTTGTAAACCTTCTGTGCTTAGCTGCTAACGGGGTAGCTAGGGAAAATGAGACCTTTGTGCAGCTGTGCCATGTCAAACAGCTCCTTTGCTCTGCCTGCTCTGGCTGTATCACATCAACAGAAGTAATAAGGGCTTTCTCAGAACCTCCAGGTGAAGGGCTGACGGATTAGTGCCCAGGGCCTTAGTGGTGGTTTGCAGTAGGAAAAATACCAGCCCCAGTCTCCATGGCTCTCCCTGCTCCTCTGCAATGAAATGGTTGCTGTCAGCACATCACAGACAATTGCTGCACTTGAGGTGATGCACCATCCTCAGTTATGAGGTGATGTCTGTAGGAGAGTACAAGGACCTGTTCTGCTGACCACCCTAATCACCTCTGCTCCTGCACACTATGTGCAACCCAACTTATAAGCCTCCTGAGTGTTCATATGCATTCTTCAGCCATAGATGATCTAGAGGTAGCAGCCTGTAATGTTTTCTTTAGAGCTAACAGCAGATATGCCAACTAATTCAAACACTCTGCATCTCAGTTTCATCACTCATAACTATCGTGTTTAAGCTACTAGATGTTAAGAGTAGGCTAATTTTGTTTATATTATGAAAAGATGCATTTAATTAATAGCTTTGTAGTGAACTTCATTTTAAAGAACTTAAAAAACCAGAATTGGGTTAATTCAAAATGCATATTAAAGTCATCTAAGAACAAAATGGGATGACTTCAGCCTTAGCACCACATAATGCTGTAGGGCATTGACACACCTGCAAGAAGACAGCGAGGGATTGCTCCACTGTATGCAAGGGAAGAGGCAACTTTCCTAGAACACCTGCTCTGTATCTGCTATCCATCTTAACACAAGAAAAAAATGTTGTTGTTCTAAAAGCCTTTCTGAGAGCTGTTTGCCTGGGGTGAGCCATAAAAACCAGTTAGTGAGCCTCCCATCACAGCTAAGGTACTGAAACAACTAAGGAATGATGCTACTTTTTTTAAATGTCTTTAATTTTGGCAATGTGTTTCCTTTTTTTATATATATTTTTTTTGTAGCCTTGCTTCATTGTTGCACTCTCCTGTGCCCTTATATGAATGTACTGTATCATCTTTCCATCCTACCTTGGAATCAAGCTGCACACCCATGAGCTGGTGGGCTGTGTGGCACTGTGCTGCTGCCAGCTTGGGCACTCATAAAGGCCAAGCAGTCTTGCAGTGCTCAGCATGGCTTCCCAAAACACTGCTCCAGGGCATGCAGAGGGAAACGGTGTATTTCCACTAAGTGACATTGCCCAATTTACTAATTACTGAAATGGGAAGACTGAGTGGAAGAAGCCTCTTCTGGGGGTTGATATTAGTGAAGGAACTCCCTGCAGAAGAGTACCAGCGCTCTCATCTCCCTGTGGGAATCCTCCAGGCTCACAGGGAGGTATCTTCAGTGGTGGAGTCCCTAATCAACCAGCCCAGCTATTTGGTCCTTGTCCTGGCTGTTACTGAATCTGCTGAAGACACAAGTAGGAGAGAGTACCATCAAGCAAGGGATGGAGGCAGGGAGAGATGCTGATCAAACTCTCCTCCATGAGATGATCTGTTATTAGTATGTCTCTGCTGTACTTATTTCTAGTCTTTAGTGAGTGATGAGAGGTTTGAGGAACTCCTGCTTGTTCAGATTCCTCTCTGAAACCTAGAGCAGATATTTGAGAGTATGACTTCTCATTTACTAAAGACCCATTTAATGCTATATGGTGCCATAAAAAGATTCAGGAGAGAGGCCATGTCTTTATTGAAACACTTTAAAACACTCATCCACCAGCCAGGTTGGACTGGGACCACCTGGAATTCCTCTTGGCTGAGATTCAATACAGAAATCAGCTAAGTTCTTTTTGCATCTCTGAGTCTGCTGGGCTGTGAGCAAACAGAAGGGGCCAGAGGGCTTGAAAAGCCCAGAGAAAGATGAGCAGAAAGGTTTGTTTGGGTCTGGCTGCCTATGGCTGTCCTAGTGTCTGGTCCTTGATAAACAGGAACACAAACAGCCTCTTCTACCCAGGAGAGTGAGCAGAAGCACTTTCACACGCAGCTCTTCCCAAACCCCAAACCACAGCTGGTTACTGGCTTTGCAAGAGTTCCTCAAGATGGATGTAGATTTCCAAGCTGCTTTATTTTGTGGGTTTTTTTTCAAATTTTTTTTGCTATTCAGCTACCCTCTGTAACATGTTTCTCAGTCAGATTTCAGCTCTGCTAGCTGACACATGAATTATTTTTGTTTTTTCCATTTGCAAAATTATGTCGATTGCTAGGTAGTCCTTCACTCAATTAGGTAAGCAGAAGGTATTCAAAATATCTGATACAGTGCTAGAAATGGGAGAGCAGCTTTGCAGACTTGATACCAATAGAAGTTGGCACGAGGATGCCAACGAGAATTTGGTGGTTTGAGGCATTAAGGTACGAAGGAGCTTGTGAACCTTGCTGAGAGCTAAGGCAGAGCCAGCTCAAGCCAATGTTGTCTATATAGTCTGTAAGGGTAGGCTGAAACACAAGCCAGGGTGGAGACTGTGTAAGCAAGCTCCAGACTTGGATACAAACTCAGGGCTGAGCTAAATAAGCAGATGCATAATGTATGCCATGCAGAAGCTACTGAAAGTAAAGGTGTAATTTGTGTCAAACAGTACAGATAGAATCATCACAGAATCATAGAATCAACAGGGTTGGAAAAGACCTCTGAGATCATCAAGTCCAACCCTTGATCCAACACCGCCATGGTTACTAGACCATAGCACTAAGTGCCACATCCAGTCTCATCTTAAGAACCTCCAGGGATGGTGAATCCACCATCTTCCTGGGCAGCCCATTCCAATGTCTAATTACTCTCTCTGTAAAAAATTTCTTCATAATGTTCAACCTAAGCCTCCCCTGGCAGAGCTTAAGACCGTGACCTCTTGTCCTACTGCTGGTTTCCTGGGAGAAGGGCCCGACCCCCACCTGGCCACAACCTCCTTTCAAGTAGTTGTAGAGAGTGAGAGATGTTGTACTCTTCTCATTGCCGAGTGCCAGTATTGTGTCAAGAGACAAGAAGAGAAAATGCAGTTTTAAATTAGCTCAGCAGTTGAGTATTATTATTGATTCAAGCCTTTATATCACACACAACAAAGTAGAAAAGCACGATCAGAGAGACAGATGGTAACAAGGCAGCTTTAGCTGAACATGAGTCATTTCAGACAAAGGGTTTGGAAATGATGTTGTGATTTTTGCTGCTTACCTGTCTCTTTGCTATTGGTGCCTAAGGCACTCTCACAGAATTGGCTCAAAGGACACATTCCACATCCTTGGATGCCGTGATGGAGAAAAGTGATTTCTTCTCAGCAGAAAAAAAAGTCTTCCAAGGTGAGGAGCTTTAAGTCATCACTCAATACCACTTGATAATCTGCTACAACTATATATAAAGAAAAAAGTGGTAACAGAAGAGGAAAAAAAATAAGTTGTAGACTTTCTTTGAGATCACTCAAAGAAAAAGATGTGGGAGGACATTAGAGAGGGAAGAGGAAATTAGGATCTGAGGGAGACCCAAACAGAAATGTCAGCCCTGTTGGAGAATTCAACTAACTTCAATGGGGTAAATATATGGTCTAAATATTTAGACAAAGTTTAAAGACATTGACTAGATATATTTATAGATGGAGCTTGAATGATTGCAATCACTTGAGCTCTGTTTCACCAACTTCAGTTACACTGCAAAGGTTTTTGTTTTTTATGAATAACAATGAAAAACAGATTTTGGCTTTCAACTCCTTTATGTAAAAATAGCTCTTGCATTACACTATACAATAGGAAAGTTGAACATTAAATTTTATTTTTTTTTACAATATACAACACCTGTGAGCGTAAACACATTTATTGTATACACGACCTGGCTTGTTAACAGACGTTGCAATAGTCTACACCCTGTTGACACAATTTTTCAGTCAGTGGGGTTTCTTGTGGTAATGGGCAAAAATGCAAAGTGGAACAAAAAACAAAGCAAAGGCCAAAAGTCATGGAAAGAACAGGGAGAAACTATCATTTTTCTAACAACCTCAGGGGCTGACCCCGGTGTGGCCTTACTGGCATAAAGAGTACAAGTATCTTCGCTATCTGCCAGGAATTTTCTGATAGGCTGCAGAAGAGCTACTTGATTGTGCTCATTTGTAGAGTAAAGCAAGGTCAGTTCTGCAGGGGTACGAGGCACTGGAGGATACATCTTGCTTCTCTCATAGGTACCTTTTTAAAACAAAAAAAAAACAAAAGAGAAAGAGCTCACCCTTTAGGCTGAGGAACAAAGTCATTCTGAAATACAAAAAAGCTGCCACATATTTAACCCCTGATTTTGATCATAACCTTACTTCCGTGGGATTTTGGCACAAGATCTTTGTATCATCATTAAGGTGTAATGGTTTGAATCCGGCTTTCCCGCTGAATGCCCAAACCTACAGTCTGCAGCCTCCCCTGCTATGAACACAAGGGAAAGGGAGGAGGGAAAAGCTACTGAAAAGCTGAAATGACCAGACCAAAGCTGTATAAATATATATGTATATGTGTTTACACCTAGATACAGTTAGAATTCTATGCACATAGAAAAAGGGACCCCAAACACCCTCCCCCGAAGGGAAAAGGAAAAGGGAAAGGGAAAACCAAAACAAATATGTACAATCGAAACCCAGGAGCAACCAATACAGAACTAGCAAAAGAAAATCTTACTACTCTCCTTGAGAAAGCAGAATCGCGCCAAACGACTGCTGGCAGCCTCTGCCTCCCAGGGCCTACCAGGCCTCGCTAGGCCTCACTCTTCCACACGAGTAGAACTGATAGCAGAGAACCTGCCTTCAGATCTACCGGAAGGGAAGAGAGAGAGAGGCTTCTCTCCCTTCTTATTTATACCTTGGTTTACATAAAAAATCGCATGAAATACTGGGAACATGGCCACTTCCTTGGTTACAACCTGGTTACCAAGGAAGGCCTAGAATCAAAACCACTACACAGGGATAGCAACAAAATCACTTACGCATGCCTAGCTATGGATTACAATGCACAGTAACATATAGGAAAAAGTTCCAAGTAAGGCACTGTATGGGTAGCAGAGTAAACACAGGTCATGCTTCACTGAAAAGACAGTGGAGGGTCCTGCAGCAAAGTCCACAGAATAGGTCTTGCTGCTCATCAGGGAATGAAATTTAATGTAAATGATGCTGGTTTTCATCTTCTTTGTAGAGATTGCCAGCAAAATGATTTCCAGATGAATGTGCCCTCTTCCTGTCTCACTGACTTTTAACAAATGAGAATAAAGGACCCTTAAAACAAGGATTCCTATATCTCTTTTTTTTTTTTTCCCGAAATGGGAGCTGTCTGAGTATTTTTGTGAGCAAGGGGATTTATGAAAGACTGTTTACTCTTTTGCATATGAAGAGCTCCACCAGGCTTAGGTTTCTGTGTGCAAAGTCAAATATGAACTAATGTGCACACAAGGAATGTTTTTTTATTCAGTGGCCAAAATCTTTTATCTAGAGCACCACCAAGCAAGCAAAACATTTGTTCTTAATTTTCATAGCAAGTGAACAGGGTCAGATTTTTCTTATTCAGAGAAAGATTCTTGCCAAATACTATTCTATCAAAGAGAATTGTTAGAAAGTAATCAATGACTTCAACGTTTACAAATGAAATTATATTATAGACCAAGAGCTTACTCTGGATTTGTTTGTGGTTTTTCTTACTGGCTGCTTGTCCATGCAATTTGTCAATCTGTCAGGACAGTCATCCTTTTCAATATGTTTTCTTGTGTGTATGTGTGTGTGCGCGCGCGCATGTGTAGGATAAGAAAATAATTGTTTGCCATTAGAAAAGTCTCTAGATTAGTAAGTATCCCTGTACTACACATGAATGTGGGTCATTGAAACTACTAAGCTCAAAAACGTGCAGTGTAGATGTCTGGTTCAGGGAAAAAGCGTAAATCCTAGGAAAAGCTGCTGTAGACAAGAGGACAGACCCAAAATTTTGTTTTAAAGAGAACTTTCCTGTGTTCTTTTATTCAAGTGCTTTTCACTATTTGTATGCAAACAATAAAAACTAACAAATGACTCAGGATAAACCTGGTCAAGGGCTAAGATCATTATCACCCAGAGTCAGAAACGGATGTTCTCACTTAGTAAAACAGAGAAAGACTGAATGCATTGCAGATGTTTTACATCTTGGCAGTGCAGCTATATGAACACTCATTTATTGTAAGGAAATTCTCTTTAAAATAGAGGCAAAAGTAAATCTATTCTCTTGTTTTCTCTGGTGGTCTCTATGCTGTGTATGGTAGATTTGTTGTGTGCTGCTTTTCTGGCTGTCTGTCAAATACATGCAGATCTCTTGGGGGCACAGATGAAGGTGGAGGAATAAAAGACAACACAGATGTGTAGTATGGATGATTGTCACTTGTACAATTGGCAAAAAATGTACACAGAATGGATTTTTTGCAGATCTCACTGGGAAAGAACAACAAAGGTGGAACAGCTTGCACAATACCATCTTCAGCAGATATTTATATCTGAGAAGCTTGAAAATTAGAGAAGATAATGCAATGCTGTAGTTTCATCCACTAAAGCAAACATACAGGCCTATACCAGCACAGCTGCAGTTTTGATGGTTTGGGAGGCTTCCCATGCACTCAAAGGCAGAGTGAAAGGTCCAGGGCAAGAACAGGATGGCTCTCTCTGCCTGTGGGACCAGATTCCTTCGGACTATCCCTGCTACAAGATCACAGCCAAGACTGACCTATGACCCTGAACTCCCATTAAACCTCTGAGCTGGTGGACTCCAGCTGCAAGTATCAGTGCCACAAATTTGTACAAAGCAGCAGCCCTGGCAAGCCCCAAACCCACCTGATAGAGTTAATGGAGTACAAAGGATCATGCAAAGCTGCGTCGGACAGACAGCTTTGTTTAGAGCTGCCCAGTGACCTCCAAGTTGATTAGACAGTTGCTTTTCTTCGAATCATAAAGTTTGCTTAAATTTGTTTGGACTGACGATTTAGAAAATGTGAGAGGGAGAAGAAAGGAGAATTACTCCAGGATAACAGCCAAGTTTAAAACTGAAAGATGGCAGAGATGATTGAATATAATTCCTGGTAGAACTGTAGGCTGACCTCAGTTCTTAAGGAGGCAGTTCATTAAATCTCCCCTTGATCATGAGGCTCAAAGCTTCAGAGGTTGGAAGGTCCTGGGTTTTTGACAGACTCTACTGTAAAAACACCTCTCTTTAAAAAAAATTGTTAACAATTACTCCCTGTAAAGGATGTGCTTTCATCCACAGATCAAACATATTGCAAGTTACAACTCATTAAAAAGATTCTCTCTGGGCTCCTGTCCAAAATTAGTGCCAGCTTTCTCCAAGCATTTGAGCAAACACAACTGCCACCATCAGTTCTGCCTTCCTGGGGAAGAATCCTTTGATGGTCTGTGGCTGTGATATTCAGCCAGCCACTAACACACACCTGCCATTTCCAACTGCTGCTTACAAGGTACTATCAGGCTGAACAAAGCTGCACGGCTGTGAGCTGATTCCCACAGCATGAGGTCTTCTAACCCAGCTCACCTCCCAGGCATTGTGTGGCTCCAGAGGTGAGTTACCCAGCTAGGCTGTGGGTGTGAGACAGGCTAGCTGTGAAAATGCTAGCACAGAAGCAGAAAATGTTCTGGCTCAATCACAGCAACTTATGGCAGCACAGTGTCTGTTGGCTTTTCCACCATTGCAGGTGTCCAGGGTTTCAATGAAATTCAGGGGGAGAACAAGGCTGCTCATAATGGGATGGAGAGAGGCCAGCCTGCTCAGAGCAGAGAGCCCAAGCTAATAAGTAGGAAATGTGTAAGGAGGAGGCAAGTCTGAACTCACGTTCCCTTTGGTAGTGTAATTACCTTACATTGGCTGCAGTGCTGTAGCAATTCGTAATAAAATATAGTCCTCCAGTCCTCCAAACACCCATGGGTTTGGGTGCTGACACCAATCACAAGGAATGGAGCTAGTGAGGGGCTTGTCATCTCTTTGCCATTGCCAAGCAGTCATTAGATAGGTAATTCTGGTGTCAACTCCAGAAGTGCTTGGAGAAACAGGTAAACACCAATATTGCATTTGCAGATGTCAGGTGCCTCAGTGCTGGTAGCTAGCTGAGACATTTGGGCTTTCTTCTAGGAGAAACAGGAGTTTTACGAGGGTGCTTCAGTTCACTAGATAAAAGAGAGACTTAACATACCATATCTGGAAAAGATCTAACAGACATTTACTTTGTATCTCACCAGAGCTGGAATCCTCACTATTTAATACTACTTGGCACTCACAGTATGCTAGTGAAGGACAAAGTATTGGGCAAATATCAATTAACCTTCAAAGAGTATGAGAGGTTCTTTTTTCAGAGGGGAAAAGCCAGAGGGCAGAGATCTTAAACAAGGTCACACACACAGCATCAATGTTGTTTCAATATCCTCTGCTTTAAGAGAAGATCCTCAGTAGGAGGGGAATAACTTGAGGAATGTGGACCTAGTTGGGACTGCTGAAATAACTAAGGGGTGAAGAAGGGGAGAAGCCTTTTGCTGAGTCAAGTAAAGAAGAAATGCCTCAGGGGTATTGGAGAACAGGGGTGGGCTTCAGATTACGTTCAAGGACAGTAATAGCAGGTGTGCAGATAAGATCAAATCAGAGCAAACTGCTTCCAGAGAAGCCCAGACTCACAGGGATTAAAATAATTGGAAGGTTCCTGAGCACCAAGTACAAGGTATTAAGTTTCACCTCTCTTGGTCAAATAAGTGCTCCAGCAGTGGCACTTCAAATGTCAACATTTGCCAATATTTACTGCTGAATGACTAGCTCAGCTGAGGGTCTGGCCCTGAGATGCAAATTGTTCCTTTGTGATCAAAAAGGGAAGTGTGATTGTACACATGCTGAAAAACACAGGTAGGAAATAATTTTAAATGGTGGAAAATGCATATCTTATCCCTTTTCAAACCAGATGCAGTAGAACCTAGTTTTAGTTTCACTGGCACTCACTGTGTGGCACTACCATGCAGAGACTTGCAGTACATTCCACAGCAATACTGAACCCACAGGCTTCTAAAAAAGACATGAAAATGCGTCTTAAAAGAATGGTAGAATGTATTCCGCAAAATGAACTCTTTTTTTTTTTTTTTCCTTTTGTTTTTGCCTGTAGAAATATTCTCTCCTGAGATGCTGCTTACCTTTGCACATCTGGTAAGAGACTTCAGAAGAATTTAGTGCAGGTGCCAATTGAAAAAGTCACTTGAAGTCCTGAGATTACTTCTGACTTCCTACTTTCCTTTTAAAGCAAAGGAATGATGCAACTTTTCAGTACAGTATTACCATGCTGCCCAGAAAGGCAGTTTTAAAAGATTCAGTGCCTAAATAATATTTTCAAATAGTTTTTACTACTTTTCTTCCTATATAGCACTGCAAGTTACTGCACAGATAGGAGGTTTATTGAACAGCATCTTACCTGGATAACAGCAATATCAACTATAATAACCAACTATGGGTTAAGCCTGGTTTTATGGATCTACCATTTCTCTTTAAATCATTTTACCATTCTGCAGAAATTTGCTTGCTTCTTTTGAATGTCTCTGAATAGCCAAAAACTATATATGCAGAGATCAAGGTGAGTATATTCATGGAATAAGGCTGGCAGCCTTTCTTTGAAGGTGGAGGAAAGGTGGCCACTTGCAAAGAGTATACATGAGAAGTAAAATGACAGTTTTTCTGTCAAGGACAGTGGCACAACTTGGACCTTCTGGCTCTGAGACCAGTTCAAAATTAACAAAACAGAATTTCCTTGGAGAACAATATTACAAAACAAAGTGCTGTTAAATAAGAGGTGTAATTCTGGCATATTTTGTTGTCTTTGCAAATGGCCACTTTATATACACCAGTGAATTATATAGAACTTGGGAGACTATTTGCTTAGGTTGTGGAGTATATTAATGGATCATCCCAATGTATTAATATTGTGGTTTATCAGTATACCAGCTTCAGTACTCAATTTGGCCAGTTCTGGGGCATGATTTCATTGGCTTACTGTATCTTAGTCACTTACAAGTTCTGTACAGCAAGCTCCCTCCTTAAATTAGCGTTCTTCAGCAAATCTTTCTATAAATAAAAATGTAAATTTCAATGTCTGTGCTCAATAAGGTATTGTTAACTGCACTAAAAAATTCTACCTATCATAATACCATTTGGGAAAACTAAGCCTATTACCGGAAAATTTAGCTCTTTTCAATTTTTAGGTTTGCATTTGAAAAATAGGCCATTAAAATGACAGGTGAGTGCTGCAGATTCTAAGTAAACTCTTACCTATAGATACATGGCATAACTTAAAAACTGGAATTAAATCCTTCATAAGGGAATGGCTATAAAATAATCATACTTTGCTGAGGTGCTGTTGGTGAGGAATTTCTAAGGCTGAGGGACCAAAATGAATTTTAAATTCCCTTTTGATAGCTATAAATAACTTCTTATTCAAGATCAAATTCAGGAACAAACATTATTTTGTGGTAGCCTGCTTTGTGTTCCACTGAAGTCACTGAAGTGCTACAGAGAACATAATTTGGCACATGACGTATTTGTTACTTGATGCTTGCATGTATTTCTTGCCTGACGGTAAGTGAAATGATTGCAGCTGTAAATCTGCAAAATTTTGTTTGTTTTCCACCTATTGTAGTCTGGGGTGATTACGTTGATACCTCTTGGGAGACACTAATTCTGCAATAATGTCAGAACCAAATCTGCAACCCCACTGCTTAGTTCTTAGCCATAGTCTTAAACTTCTCGGTGCACTGGAAAATATTATGAGGCAACTGCTGGGTTACTGTAAGTTTGGCACAGGCGTTCGCCAAAAAGCAGGGCTGTAAAAGAGACTTTAAAAGGACCTTATGAGAACAGGTATCCTCCAGTGATATGGCATTGCTCACATTCATTATAAGCTTTGGAGTCTTCTCAGAAATCTAAAAATAATCATGTCGATTCTGGACCCCAGAACTCCCTCCAGTGCCCAGTTGCACACTGGTATCTGTAGCGCAAGTGACAACATGCCACCTGATGGCTCATCTAGAGAGGCTAAGCACACTGCTGATGTCTAATGGGTTTGCAGTTTGCAATAATCTTTTAATTTTCAGGTTACATTCCTTTGTGATCAGTTTGTAGTTGTTCTTTCACCTAAACTGCCCCCCTGCCTCCTTGATGTTTGCAAACATGTATTTATATGAATCAGACACCTGTTCTCTCAGCGTTCATTCTTCTAGTGTATGCAAGGCAAGCAGTTTTAGGGTCTTCTCCTATGAAGATTTCCCACAGTTCCTCATCCTGCAGTAGCTGCTCTTTGTGCCTTTTACAGGTTGAGATCCTCTTTCTGGGGCAGAAATGACCAGCACTGTTTGCTACATTCCCTGTCAGTCATTGCCTGCTCTTTTCAGGTGCATTAATATTTCATGTTGCGCTTGATGCATCAATATTTCTGCCCCATATTGCAGATAACTGCTCAAATGTATTGTGAGACTGACTGTACCAAACTGGGAGCTTTCACCCATCCTTTGCTCAAATGCCATGTCCTCTTCTGCCTTTTGTATAGTTTGGTTTAAGGTGAAAGCAATTTTGGCTACTCCACTTAATTCCATGACCCCTGGGAACTCACTGGGGAATCAAAGGGAGAAAGAAGTAACATAAGGGCAGGGGTTGTCACGTCTCCTGCTAAAGTAAGCCATGATGAAGATAAGCTATTACCTGTAGCTGTCACCTTTTGTGCCCCTTGGCTGCAGACTGTTCCTCTTGAGGCAAGAGTAGAAGGGTACACGCACTCAGAGCCCCAGGTGCCCCACTTCAGGCTGGTACCTCAGCTGAAACATCTAAAGAAGTCCATTCTACACTACCAGGCTGTAAGCTCTGATTACTGAACCAAGGATGTATACCTTGTCCTCCAGTTGCAGTGGAGCAGAAAACTTTGCTGAGGGAGAACAACTGGATGCAGTGTCAGCTTCAATTGTCCTGGCCAAAATCAGCATTGAATTTCTGATAGAGCCTGTAGTGGGCCTGCTGTCATCATCACTGATAAGAGGAGTTAGTCCTTAAGCTCAAGTGATGGAGGTCTCCTTTATGGGACTGAGAGCTCTGTATCCATTCCTGGCCAAAAGCCTCACCAGAAGGAATTTTAGCCTTGGCTGAAGGGAGCAAGAATCTCAGTTACCTTTGAAAATCCAATATAACCCTCTCTTGTTATACAGACGTGTTAGAGTTATTGATTTATCCTTCAACTTCTGATCTGTCCTTCATTTTATTAACCTAACTTTATATTGCAGGTTTTATGACTGATTGAAAAATATAATTCTATTTCCATGCACAGGAAATGTTTCTTGTGCCAATTTCCCTAGAGGAGACTGGTGTCCAGTGAGACAATCTTTGTGTCTTCATCATTATCTCTGATCACCTGTATCATCCAGAACCTGCTTTTGCCTCCCAATCAAAGAATCAGAGCAGCATAAACAGGAGTGCAGATGTTGAATAACAAATATTCCTGTTGCTCGTGGGTGAAGAAGAGTATTTGTGAACGCCAGCCATACTCCAAGTATCTGTTCAGACAAACATTTGCTTTTGTGAATGGTCGTAAGTAAGAATGCTGGGCAAACTGAAAAACAGCTGCTTCAAATATGTAAAAATATCGTATTTGGCCAGTTCTATTGCTCACATGAGTTTCTATCACATTTGATCTGAAATACTGAGAATATATTCCCTAGTTGCCATTTCCAATTTCCTATTTGCTGATGGATTCCTCTTCTGCATGATGGTTTGCTACAGTATATCCCTGAACAATAATGACACATTGCTTAAACATATTGCATTCTCATAAGAAAACAAAATAGAAAAAAAAGGTTTGTACCTATATCTTACTTCTGCTGTCAGTCACTAAGACTGATGGACTATCTTCTGTTTCGTTTCATTCATGATTGTGTTTTTGTTCAAATAATTGATTTATCATGCATCTAATTATTCTTTTCTGGTTTTCACCTTGAAAAATATCCATGTCCTGGCTCATTGCTGTAGTATTTGTAGCCAGAATAACACCGTAAATCATCTTAAGTTTAAGATCAGACTGAGAAGGAGGAGAAAGGTCTGGATGATTTAAAGATATGTGCAGAAGAGATTTGAAAATCTTTTCTTATTCAGAGAAAGATTTGAATTAATAATAAGGCTTTATTGGAATTTCTCTAGAAGGTGGATTCTGTGAAATGTGGGGTTGTTAGAGTATGCACTGTTTTATGTGTGCAGAACTTTGGAGGTATTTATTGATGGATTTGCGCATTGTATTGACAGGAAAATCTTATATCAGCTTCAGCTTTGGTGTTTATGTTTAAACTCAATGGTTAAGTGAGGTATTCCACCAAAGACCTCCTGGAAAGACACCTTTGCTGATGTGGAAGCAAAAACATGGTACAGGGAGAGGGGAGGGGAGTCACAGCTTGTCAGAGTCACGGGGACATGCCAAAAGTGAAAGCTTGGCCATAGGCTGGACCATGGTGGAGACAAGTTCGTTAATTGGGTTTCTGTCTGGCCAGCAGTCTGAGGTTTCTGCTCTGACAATCAGGAGCTTGACATTTGGACATGGAGTGAAGCAGAGAGATCAAGGATACAGCTTGCCTGTAATTATATGCCTGTTCAGGGTCTATTTGCAATTCCCCTGCTCTGGCTATCAACACATAATCCCAGTTCTTCCCTGTGGAGGTACCTTCACAAGACATGAACATAGAAAATGTGATTGAGGAAAGTGAGCATTGATTCTCACTTTCCAGTGAAGTTCAGCCACTTTGGTATCTAATCTGAACATCATGGGCATGAAAACTACTTCACTCAATTATTTTAAAACAAGTTTTGAGTTTATATATATGTATATAGAGAGATGATCTTTCAAATCCAGCTTTTTTTTTTTTTAATGCCCAAGGAGCACAATAAATAAAACAACACAAGTCATATTGTTTTTTGCATGATAAATAGTTTCAGCAATTTCGGACACTTCCATTTTAAAACAAGCAATATATGGGAAAAATACTTAGGTCTAAATTAATTCTTATTATATAAGAACGATTACCAATTGCATTTCTGCGAGGAGTACTTGCTTGGTCTATAAGGTCAGGTCTCCCTCGTATCTGAGCTACCATAACATGTTCTTCGTGATAAAGAGCACTGGAAACCAGATCTTACCCAGTCTTGTAATGCTGTACTTAGCTGGTCTCCAACATACTAGAAAGTATGATTTACTAGGTTTGGGCACATATCCATATTCTCAGAAAATTCTAGAGCATTTCTTCAAATACATTTTAAAATCTGTTTTACTGAAATACTGACATTACCATGAGACAAAAAAAATGTTATCATTGTCTTTTTAAACGAAGAGCTTGAATATTTAAAATTTAATTTAAAATTAAAAAAAAAAAAGAAAAGAAAAAGTCCCATTTGGCTTCAAAGTTTCAGTTAAAGATGTTCAAGCTCCTAAGTTAGCTAAGGCTGCCAGATTTTGCTAGATCAACACACGCTTTTCAAATCTGAGCTTAAAAACATCCTGAGGGAGCAACGTTTATTGATTGAGAGAAATTTAGAAATATATACTGACACACAGCAAGGAATTGGTGATAACTGCTGTGTGCAGTCTTCATGCCTGCAATATGCCCACAATTCACTTAATATATGAGAAAATGGCCAGCTGGTCCTGTGGAACTGAAGACAGCAAGCTGTGCTCCCTTGCCATTAAGCTTAGGAAAAACTCTGTACTTGAAAATGTAACTTTTCAAAATGACTTGAACTATTCTGTACTTTTCCACAGATATTTCTATAAATGATTGACTCTTCTAACTGACTGAAACCTTTGAAAGAAGTTTTGAGTTGAGGTCAGAAGACGTACCTGTTCTCAGAACTTATTTGCAAAGAAGAAAATGTGGCTGATTTTTTAACATAATGTAAGGTGAAAATAAGACAGAAGCTTACTAATTACAATATCAAGCTTTTCTTAGTGGATGGGCTAACTATTATTGTTTCATATCTGGAAAAGTATTGAGTAGAGCTCCATTACTGTAGTAACCAAGTTCTCGTACTTGACTACAATAATGACAATTTCTGTCATCTTCAAATAAGGATGGTAAATAAAGACAAAACCAGAATTAGGATTGAAGTGTCCAAATATATGGAGCAGTTAGGCAGAGAAACCAGTGTAAAATTATTTTTGATCCTCCAAGACTCCAAATTGTTTCTGTTTCACCCTTCTACTTAACTTAATTTACCAAACATAAAATCAGAGTATCCTTTGGAAAAATATTATATAAAGAGCACCAAAAAGTCCCATCAATTCCACAGTTTACATTTACTTTATATAATGCTTATGCTGTAAAACAGAAAAGGACCACAGATGCTGTGGGCAGCATGCAGCTGAAAACAGTCTGTCCTTTCAGAGGCATTTGTCCTCTTATTTTGTTCCAGCAGTGAATCTGTACACAGGTTTCCTATACAGGGAATAAATTAATGGATCTATTTGAAAGGGACAAAAATATTATACAGCCAGCCATGCTCATTCTATCATGGTCAAACAGATGCCAGAGAAGCAGCCTTTGGACATTGTTTTTGCAGAAACAAAAGGTTTAGCACTGGAGTGGTATAACGTTAACGGGAGTGCTGACCTACTTACACACCATAACACTCTGAGGAGCATATGGGGAAATGGGAGACCCTGGAGCAGGCCATGTTTTACAAGCAAAGTCATGAAACTATAACCAAGAGCACAACTTTCCTTGTAGCAGCTATTTATCCTTGACAGAGAAATATTAGGCAAGTTTATTACAATCTTAGTACGGATACTTAGGTGTAGTTGTCTAATTCTCTACTGAATGCTCTAGGTTTCCACGGCATTTGTTGGAGAGCAACCCACACATGCAATCTCTCTGACCTACTTTAACTACCTACCTCCAGATGAGATGAATTTTTCTCTGGATGTGCCTGCTTTTCCCAGCTGCCCATAATGGGAAGCTGTGTAAATAGCTGAGTTTGGAAACTAATTTTTGAGACCTAGGTGAGATAGATCCTGCCGTCTAAGAAGAGTGCCTCCATGACTTACAAATACCTGAGCTATGTAAAAAAATGACCGTGTTCTCATGAGTTTTTTATTGGGGTAAGTAATGGAACTATCATTAGCTGAATTGATAAGGGTTCTGTTCACGCTATACCACAGAATCTTCCTGGTGGGTGAATGGATAAACTACCCAGCTTTTCCACTTAGATATTCTCATAGTTTGCCTCATGGTGAAACCTAGAAATACCTGAAGCAGAAAAGCTGAATAGCATCACATCTGCTCACCATGGTGACAAAGCGAAAGAAAAGGTGCAACCAGCATAGAGACAATAAAATAGCTGAACTAATTTTACTGAAAAAAGGTAAATGTCTATCATGCAAAGATATGAAAGAGGAGACTTATCGAGGCCTCTCAATATTTGCAGGGTTCTATAAGAAAGATGGAGACAAAGTTTCTAGCAGGGCCTGTTGTGATAGGACAGGGGTAATGGTTTTATACTAGAAGAGAGTAGATTCAGATTAGATACAAGGAAGAAATTTTTTACGATGTGGTGGCAAAACACTGGAACAGGTCACCCAGAGAGGTGGTGGATGCCCCATCCCTGGAAACATTCAAGGTCAGGTTGGATGGGACTCTGAAGAACCCAACCTAGTTGAAAGTGTCTCTGCAGAGAGTTGGACTAAATGACCTGTAAAGATCATGGAGGGGTTGAACTAGATGAACAGTAAAGATCCATTCCAACCTAAACTATTCTACAATTCTGTGATCTTCTCTGGGGCATTAAGACCCAACTGCTATTTAAAGTAGTTAGTGTTATTTCCTCTAAGGTTCTGGAATGTATGAACTGTAAATGCCACTTTGCAGTAGTGTAAGGAGGTTATGATAAACTGGTTTTATGCAATTGAAATTATACAGGAATACAGACAAACTTACTATTAGGCAAAGTTGCTTCAGCTCAGGTGAATCTGTTGCTGGCAAGCAACAAGGTATGGCAGTGACTCAGAGGTACCCAGTTATCTCAGGGCAGTAGCACAGCGGTATGTCACACCTGCACATTACTGATGGCATATACAAAACAAGCTGGTTTTATCACTCTCTAGATGAAATAAGTAAAAAACAGGGAATAAAATAGTTTAAACTGAAATAAATTTTGTATATTAAAAAAAAAACCAAAACCCAAAACTCCCAGACATGGGTGAACTACAGTCAGTTTTAAATTCTATCAAAACTTTCATCAACAGAATCTCTATAGCTTTTTAACTTAATTTGAGAGGTGCCTGCTATGGCTTGCATAAAGCTATAAGGGAAAAAGTAGTTCCTGGGTACCATTACCCATGTGTTTCCAAAGTATCTGCTTTTTGGCTTGAGTTCCCTGTAACATGTTGATGAATTGATAGCATGGTTTGATAGCATTTCTGCTGGTTCTGAGGGAATATTTTTTACAATTTTCCTTCTTAAAAAAAGGTTATTTAAGCTCTTAATGTCTTTGTCGCAGATTGTCTTGCATGGAAGGAAGCATTAAACTCAGTTTAACCAGGGACAGAGAAGAGGATTTAAGGAGAGGTACCTCTCCAGCATGGTTCCGAGATGCTTTGTTTATCTGTGTCTCTGAATCTGAACTAAAATCTTCACCTGGAAAATGCTGAACAAAAAAAATAAGTGCAACCCTATGCCTTATGAAGCTGATCTTATTCTTGACTTGGTGCTCTCAATCCAAAACTTGTCTTTTCATCAGGTGCGGGCCAAGGTGCAGATATGGTAAATTCAATTGGTTTCTAACACACATGTGAGATTCCAGTATATTGAGTTATCCTGCCTGATGCACTAATTTCCACTTCAGGCAGACAGGTGCCATAGCCCATCTTAGTTAGTGTTGCTCTGTTTTACACCGTTTGGAGGTTAGCTCTTCAAAGGCTCTATCTGTTCGACACACTCTGCTCACTGTAAGACACCTGGTATTTCTACAACACTATATAAATATTTATGATACCTCCTGAAACACCTTAGTTGCTCTCATGCCCAAACCTCTTCTTTAAGGTGACACATGGCTACATGACTTTGATTTCACACCTTTCCTCGAGTTTTAGTTCTGAATTAGATTCTACTCACCTGCTGAAACGGTGAATCCCCAGAGTCTACCCAATAGTCCGTATGATTTTTATAGGTCCGTGTACTATATAGCATACATAAATGGCATATGTGTTTTTTATAGCAAAGCATCAAACCTAACTACCCAGTGAAGAAACCGGAGCTGTTAGTATAGCTTCTGAGTATACCACTTGTCAAATATTTGTATTACAGCAGCACACAACTACTCAGCCAAGACCGAGGTCTCCTGTGTGGTGCCCTGGAAACCCTCAAGCAAACTCCAGTCCTTGCCCAGTCCCATACAAAGTGGAGAGGGGGGAAGAGAAGGGATAGCGTGTGAGAGGCACATACTTCGCTTTTTGGAGACAACACTAGCACATCATTGCTGATTCAAAAGCAAAGGGGCTGCGTTGCCAGCAGTGCTGAGGGACCAGTGCTATGGCTCTTGGTTGAGCTACATCCTCACAGGTCAGAGATAGGGAAGAGCAGCACGTGTCAGTGTCTTACCAGTAGGAAGCAATCCAAGAAGACATTTCAGAGGCATTAAATACATGGCCTTGAATTTCGGAGTTTTGCAGACCAGAAAGAAGTAAAGAAAAAAAAAAAGGGAAGAAAAGCACCAGGTAGGATGCTTTTAGTTTTAAATTTATCATAACACCATAGAATCCTGATGCTTTAATTCCCTTGGTGTTTGCATTATTTTGTAATTGTATAAATTCTGCCTGAATAAAGGTGAACAAGCTGTGGTACACAAATATGCACACTGAGAAAGTATGACTTCATGACATTTCTGTGGAAAAATTTTGGGTTTTCCAGCATGTTACTGTTTTGTTAGTTTTTTATTGCTTGCATAGTCCCACACTGTTTCTGTAATTAAGTTTACAGGCTCATACCTTTGACAGGCAGACAGAATTATTTATGTTCAATGTCCTGAATTTTAGTCTATTAGCTAGCCATAATATATCCTAATATGCAAGATTAAAATCCCCAAAACAAGACAATTAAATACATATACATACTTGTCTCTCTCTCTCTCTCTGTATACATTTCCCTCTTTTCTAAAGTTAGTTTTAGTGAAAAGATTCATAAAGCTGCTTATTTTGTAATTGAAAAAGTATATTCCTGTGAGAATAGTAGAAAGCTAAAACAATGTTTGTCTGCAGAGCTTTTTAGTCCTCCCAGCCCAAACACCACAGAAAGCAGCTAGCAGAGGTGAGATTTGCTGCTGAAAATTAGGTTCTGAGCAGCACAAACTGAGAATGCTGCCCATGGCTGACAATAGATTGTCAGCATTTGGACATGTTAGGTACAGAAAAATGTACCACAAACCACACTGCAGAGAGCCTTCTTGTCAGCTTATAATTTTTGTGACTTTTTTTTCTTTTTACTGGTAAATAGGACTTTCCCTTTACTCTTCTTATTGTCATTCTTGTCTAACAAAGAGAGTTAGATGTCGTGTGCTCAGTGCAGCCTGTGCAGGGCAGACATAATGTGAAATAACATGTAAGATTTGCTTGCCTTTCTTTTCCTTCTGTTCTTCATATGGCTGCAACACACTGGTCACAGAGGTCTTCAGGCTTTTCCAGTTCTCAGGGCTCTGCTGAATTAATGAGTGCCCTGGGGAGCAGTCCTTGCTCCTTTTGTCGGCTGTCACAATATGCACACCATTTGCAATGCCACCACAGTGCATCAGACGCACTGTTTGTGGTATTTAGCTCCAAAATTGTTTGATTTTATTCTAGTGCATTGCAGGGGAATTCCTACTGGCTTGCTGTCCAATTTTTCATGATTGCTTGCTTCATCAATAGCAAGGACAAAGAAGGTTAAAGGTGGACTTGGATTATGCCTGTGAAGACTCATCATCGAGAGTCACTTGTCTATTCATAATAAAAAGAACTTATCATCCAGGGTTTCACTGTATAACTCTTCCAGCTTCCCTTTTCCCTTTCTGGTCATTTACACTGTTTTCTCTTTTGACTTCACCTGGTTCTCGACACCTCTTCAGATGATGCACACCATAGTTGATATAAACTTCCAAATTCAGCCTGTTAATTTCTGCTGCCACTTTTACTTTCTACATGGTCTTACTTTGCTGCTTCTACTTTAGAGCGAAACCCACAGCACTTCACAATAAAATTTTTAGTCAGCAGATTCAGGGCTCCTTGAAGCAAAGAGGGGAAAGGACATGTTGCTGTTCTTATCACCCACCTGGCCCAACGTTGGCTGAGCTCAATGTTAAAATGCTGCTCAAAACAGAAAGAACAAATTAGCACAAGAAACTCACAGGGGCTTCTAATTAGTTGGGAAGTCCCAGGCTTCTGGTTTGTCTGGAAGTTAATCTTATGTAATGAGATCTCCATGTTTACAGTCCTGTTTATCTCAGAGATTTTTGTGGGGAGGGAGCAGCGAAGAGTTCCAAAATATGGAGCTCTGAACATCTCCACTGTTAAACACTAAACTGAAACTAATTGAAAATAAACAGGCAAATGTTTATGACCTTAGAGAAGGCAGAGGCACAAACAAGCACTTTAGTGCTTCTCAATCTGCTCCAGTTTGGGCTCTGTCGATAGGGGTTTAATTTCGAGGACAGTGCACTGTCCCTAGCCTTTTTCTCCTCAGTGTCATGAATCATCCAGTCTCAGAACAGCCCGTATCTGGTTGCTTGTCTCACAGCACTGGACATCAAAACACTCTGGCTCTCTTGCCTAACCTATCTCCAAAAGACAATGCGAAGAAAAGAGTGATAAAATGTTTTGAGGGAGACACTGAGCACAGAAACACCAGAGATCTTCAGCTCTCACCAAAATGAAATCTTCCTGTCCTGTAAAAGGACAGCAAACCTAATAACTTGGACCTATAGTCAAATCAACAGTGAATGGTGTTATGCAGCAGTTCAGGCTGTGCTTATTTAGGGATTTCCATATGAGTCTAGGTACAAAACCTCAAGGCAAAACTCAAATCACAAGCAAGCTTTGACTAATTTTTTTATTAAGGTAGAAGCCTTATGGTAAAGGCTATGCTTGGTCCTACATTTATAAATAAAACCTCAATAAAACTGATTCTGGTGCTACTGAACAGTTCAATACAGCAGGCTAAAAATATTACCAAATCAATCTAGGGTAGAAAGGTTTATGAAATTACTAAAATTTCTTTTTTTTTTTCAGAACAGAAGTTTACATTCTGTTGTCAGTCACAAACCCTGCGTGTATCAGAAAGAAAGATATTTATCAAAATAATCAGATATGGGGGCAAGTGAAAGTTGAATAAGACAGTTTGACAAATGATGGGTTGTACTGTGAGTCTCTAGAATGTATTTTTTACACAAAAAATTGCAATATTGTATCTTGGATTTAAAAATATATTATATATGATGAAGTTTGAGTATTTGGTGCTTTTATCCATTAAGTCAGCAGGAAAAGAAAATCGTGCGGCAATGAAAACTGCTGCTAATAAAAAAGTTTGCAGTGCCAGCACTGCAAACGAGGATTTGAATATCAAATAAAAGAACTTGGCTGAACCTTTAAATTGGAATTACGGAAGTGGGAGAAAATTTAACAGGGACTTATAGCAATAATTACCATTATAAACCTGAGATTTATCGTCAAGAAAGGAGAGAAGTAGAAACATGCATGTGATGTTCAGTCATATTCAATGAGATGCTCTAATGAAGAAAGCTAAAACACAGCTGAAACCTACCAGATTAAATATTTCTACTGCAGATAAGCAAGTATTAACCCACTGTACAAGCTGCTGTTAAAGTCTCTCTGGAAAACTGGTTGCAGCTTTGGTCAGGCAGTTTAAAAAAACTGAATAAACAACAACAACAAAAAAACACTCCAAAAAAATGTGGATTCCAGCTGCCATACATGCAAGAGAAAGGTCAATCAGAGGGGTAGAGACTTTCTGTCATTCTGGGGCAAGCCGGAAAGAGCTTGGCTAGCTCCCTCTGGCAAAGCGAAGTTTATATGGGGCTGGAAAGGCTGTTTTTATGCTGACTGGATTTGTGGGTGAGTGCTGTAGAGGGTGAAGAGCTAAGATAAAGGGTTCCATGCCACAAAACCAGAGGGTACAGATATCTGTAAATAAATTTCAAATGGAAGTTTGAAGAAAGTTTCCTTCAGAATAGAGCTTAAAAAGGCTTAGAAATTGGCCAACCGTCCACAGTATTTTTAATAAGAGACAAGATAGATTTATGAATTGGTTTATGTGGCATGATGGCTGGAGATAGCAGGGGTCTAGGTCTGATGACTCAGAGGTGACTTACAGCCCTGCAGTGTATTGAATGTTCCATCTATATGCTGGGGCTCAAGGGGGTCAATTTATTTCATTATTTGCTACAAAAATACAGATTTCAAGCTATGAAGCAGACAGCCCAGAAGGAATAGGAAAAAAAATTGTGCACTCACCAGTTTTTTTTCTCTCAGGTGACTTAGACCAAATGCTGTGGGATTGCAAGGGAATAGATTGAGGCTTGACAGGGGGTGAGCTCCTTCAAGCATTCCTCAAAACCACCTTCCACCTGAGAAGCAGGTTTGAATATCTAGATCTATTTCAAAGCTACCTCACTTCAAGTATTCCAGATTGCCTTCTCTTTATTTTTAAACTGTTTCCTGGGTTCAGAAAACACATTTTACTGAAATACCTTTATTACTCTCCTGCTACTGATAGATTTCAAGAATTTGGAGCTCTTCATGATCTCTTTTTGACCTCACTAAATGCAGTGTTTTCATCTGTACTTTTTTTATCAATCAAACTAGATATCTTAATTGAACATGCCTAAGATGAGCCTGTCTATGACTCCATATTCAGGAGCAGGTGAATGAAGTTCACAACAGTAAAATACTCATTTTCCTCGAGATTTCCCTATTTTGATGAGCTGGCCCATGCCAATCAGCATTCTGCTTCTTTTCTCACAGCAACTTGAAGATTTTTTTTCTCCTTATTAACGGACAAATTCATAACCCTACCTTACACTTACTGTGTCACTTAGTGACACCTTCCAGACACCAGAGTGGCTACATACTCTCATTCTTTCCACTGCCTCCCAAAAAAATAGGATGTCAAGATGTGCTGTGTGAAATGAAGTAGGACTTTTGCATGTGAAGGAAGAGTGGTGACAGTGAATAAATAAATAAAGGACAAGAAAACCTTGACTTCATGCTAAAATACTTCATAGTGTATGTATAAAAGGTGCTCCTTGATGCTGAGCCTTCATGAACAACGCCCTGTAGGAAACACAGGGTTTAGCTGGCCATTGGAGATACTTTTTCTGTAACTACACTGGAGTTGCAGCACAGACCGACCTGAGCTAGGATTAGGTTAATTGTCTCACACAACAGCAGGAATCCACCTAGGGCAACAACATGCTTATGCAAACTGAGCAAGTCACCCCTTCTGGGGGGATCTGTAGCCCCTGCTGGGCTCCTTGCTACTGCAGCTAAGCTGCTATCAATCACAGCACAGCTGGAGAACTGACTGCCTTATAGACATGGTCTTTGTTTGTAAAGCTTGATAAAGTTAGGCCCACAACTGGTGCTGAGAGACTGTTTGAGAGCTGTGGTTCAGTGGGAAGCCTCCATCCCGAAGTAAAGTCCAAAATGATGGCAGGGCAATATCCTTGCACTATTTGCTAATGCTTATTTCTTATAATGCCATATAACAATAAATCTAATTCTGAATCTTCTAGTTGATAAAAGTTGTTTATCTCCAGCTGAGATGTTGGACTTGATTTATATTAGATTGATTTTTCTTTTGTATGAAGGTCGGTCTCGTTGCTTCTTTATAAGATCCTGAAGAATGGATTTAATTTGGATTGTACTGTAGCCCAAAGTCTTTTGTATTTTCTGGCAAAGGTCATTGGTAAATGTAACACAGGACTGCAAGCATATAGGGGTAGATAAGGCATTAGAATATTTCCTAACTCCTCCTGCCATGAAGGTGCGTTTACCTTCCTACAGACTTCTACGGGTTGACTGCAGTAACAAAACATAAATTTGTGCCTGACACAGTTCTCTGTTACCCAGACCAAATGGCACAAGGGAAATACACTTTGAAGCTCTCCTACCTTGCTATGAAGAATGCTCCCATTAAACCTGTCTGTTGGGAATGGTCCCTGGCCCATGTGGACTGCCAGGCCACATCGGGAAACTGTACAGGGAGTGCTTATGGATCCAGAACAACTGATGTTTTTGCAGGGAGGATTACTGAGTGCCTAGGTCTATGTTCTCGTACTGCTAATTGCAAATGCTGACATAACCTGAGTGTCCTGCACTGATGAAAAGTTCATAATCTCCTGTGGTCAGCATACTACACTCACTCTACCCTACTAATAATTCTTGCCTCGTATCTGCCCTGAATATAAAGTTAGCAGGAACAACTTGTAAAAATCTTTATGATTGTGGAAGATTTTAACTTCTTTCTCTTCTTTCTTCTTCTTTCTTTTCACTTTCCAAGTACAACAACACTGGTCTTTCTTTTTTTTTTTCTTCTCTGTAGATTTTCTTTTACAGACCTCTTGCTGCTCTTACTGCTCACATTTCCCTGCATTTTCACTGGCTTATGTTCAAGAATACAGGTTGGGATACAGTCCTCCAGGAAACCCTTCACTGGCACTTTGCGCGACAGAAGAAGTGTCTTTGTCTTAACGCTTTCCAAAATGTATGTTGCCTTTCTTCTGCAGAGCTAAATAGCTGCATCCATATCAGTTTTGTGACCCCTGTAAGCCCGGCTCTTTCACCAACACACAGCTGATTGTTATCCCCATTGATTTGTTCTGTAATAGCTTGCCGGGAATGAACCCTTCGCATTCCATTTGAGGCAAAGACAGGCTAAATTAATCTTGTTGATTCTGGACAGCTACATCACCAGTTCATTTTAAAATTTGTTTTGGTCTTCCACAACTTCTGGGACCTCTGTAACTTCTCATTAACCATTTTACAGCCCTTCATAAATGAAAATATGGAGCAGACTGAGCAGGGGAGAGACTCGTAAAGCAACTCACTTGAAATGTCTTCCCATTCTGTTCCTCTGAGTGTATTTTAACAGTTGTTTGTGAACTGCTTTTGTGATATTTTAAGCTAGGCCCGATTTCCTTAGGTAACTGTGGGAATGGTGTGCAAGAAAACACTGGAATTCTCCCCTGAGCACAGCTATATTTTAAATACAAAGTATATTCTTCCTTTTTCACTAAGCATGTATCCGATCTTCATAGGAAAATACTTTTCCTACACAGAGTCAGAAACAGGTGACCTGGACATGTAGTATTGGTTCAAAAAGTTCATCCTTATGGACACTCTAAAAAATGTATACTCAGGAGTTGCAGTTAATATTCGTTGAGCTGATCTGCCATAGTGTACAACTTCTTATTGCAAAAAATAGCTGGGTTGCGTTTCTCTGTACGTAGTAATCATAGAATCATAGAATCAAACGGGTTGGAAAAGACCTCTGAGATCATCAAGCCCAACCCTTGATCCAACACCACTGTGGTTACTAGACCATGGCACCAAGTGCCACATCCAGTCTCATCTTAAAAACCACCAGACACGGTGAATCCACCATCTCCCTGGGCAGCCTATGCCAATGTTTGATTACTCTCTCTCTCTCTGTAAAATTTTCTTCCTAATATCCAACCTAATCTTGTGGTTGAAGCTGTGACCCTCTGGAGATAATCTTTTCTGAATTACAGATCTTGCTTGCCCATTATAGGTAGCATTTGTAAACAGGAGTAATATATAAAATTGGCTGATGTAACTCCTAAGTAAACTATTACCATAACAGTAAAAAAAAAAGGAAGAAAGGGAATTGTTTTGTTTCTCTTATGGTAATGAGTGCATTAGAAATGCATAAAAAGAGCATCTCAGTGACTTAAGTCATTGCTCATATAAACTGTTGGCTCTTGGCTTTTCGTGATGGCTTTTTTGTTTTCTCTACTGTGGTTCTTAAATGGCTGTAACCTCCGTTTGTTGGAAGGACAGAACCTTGGGCCTGTGAACAGCACTACATTGAGCCCCTCAGAACAGAAAAGAAAGGATGCTTGTGACTATTGGGAGCTCATTCCAGGTAGACACCTGTTAGCTGAGCGATGACTCTCACATTGGGATGCACTTCCAGTTTCTCCATTTGTTTTCTAGCTGTCTGACTGCATTTGGAAAGTCCATGAAGGAAACACCAAGGAAGTTGTCAATTTGTATCTTTGTGCTAATTGGTTAGCACTTTAAATCATGTCGAATGAGATTTTTTTTTGATGGTCTGGATACATAGTTCCAAAAGGAAATCAGGGCCAGCTAAGAATCTGAGACAGTGTAAGAGTGAGTGGGCATGGAAGCATTAGTCCATCACTGAAGGAAAAGTTAGTGCTGCACATGTTAACCAAATAATTTCCATTTTCTTATTACTTTTGGGATCTGCTTAGTACACTGATTTTTAAACTCATGAGTGCTCCTGGGATATGTTTACTGCACAATTGAGACCATGAGAGAATATTTTTATTCAGCTCCTCTTCTTAATCCCCTTGATTGAAATATCCATCAGCTTGGCAGAAATGTAAGGGCCTGATTCTGAGAGCCAGTGGATGCTGAGTTGACCTCCTTTGAGCAAGGTTTTAAGCCATTTTGATTTGACAAGACTAAGTGACAGTAAATGTTCCTTTGCCTATTTCTATTCTTTTGCCAGTATGCAGAGCTTACTATGCAGCATGTGCTATTTTTATTCATGAGTTGGGACAAACTTAGCAAAACTACTTATAACTGCAGTTTGCAAAACTGATTTCCATGCTATCATTTAGAATGTGATATGTTATATCTTTTGTTAATTAAACCAGAACATACAGATTTAAAGGCTGCTACGAAGCAGGCTGAAACAAAACAAAGAAACCCCGACAACAAAACCCCTCAAACAACAACAAAAAAAGCAAATTAAAAGCAAAACTTGTGTTTTACCAAGCTGTCGTTTATCTCACACTTCAATGTTTGAGGTGTAATTATTAGATGTTATGAAGTAAGTTAATCCTCTTTTATTGTTCAGCCACCATGCCACAACAAAAAATACACGTACAGTTTCTTTATGTTTAATTACTTTTTTAATATTGTTTATTTTTTTGAAGGGAAAAGCCTTCTCTCTTCCTGGTGCTTTTGGCTCGTTTAGAGTTCTTTATGTGACTACACATGAAAATATAAGGCACTTTTCAATTTAGAGCAGTGTGTAAGTGACACTCTCCTGACATGAGCAATCTTCCTTTCCTATCTAAGCAAGGAAGGAAATAATCAAAATAATACTTCTGTGTATATTGTCTCTACTACAGATACATATCAAGAATTTACATCTGCAGATGCTCACACCAGTGGTCTCAGTCTTGTGCCTGTCTTGCACACCAAATGTAAGCAATTTGTATATTTGGATGAATACTGTTTGTACTTGCTGAATTTCTATCCAGAAGCTGCTTATGGAGGTCTTTGATAATCAAATCTAATTTCTAGTACCTTGTTCCTCATTCTTGGAAATGAAACTGGCTTTCTCAAAGTGTTACAAAAGAAGGTGGGGTGAGTTTACCTTGGCTGGACGCCAGGTGCCCACCCAGCTGCTCTATCACTCTGTCACTCCCCTTCCCAAGCAGAGAGGGGAGAAAGTAAGATGAAAAACAACTTATGGGTATCGATAAGGTGCTTTATTAGACTATTGCTTATGGTTCCTTCTAATACAAGAATGAGGGGAACCATGTGGAGACAGAAAATTGCAGGTTCGAATGATTCAGAAAGGAGACACAAACTGCAGAAGGACATGGAAACCTTTGCTAGTGCATGGTGGAGGTGCTAAAAGTTTGCATGGGTTGAAAAAACAATGGGAAAAGTTTGTGTCAGAAAATTCCAACAAGGATGCCTAATTGCAAACAATTCACTTGAGAATTTCGGGCTCAGGAAAGTTCCTAAATCATAAGTTATTTGGTCTAGAAAGGTGTTCTGGAGAAACATTGCTATGGGCTTATCTGTTGTTACACTGTTCTCTTGGCATTCGCTAATGTCTGCTATCAGAGACAGATACTGGGAGAAACAGCTGCACAGAGGATGCTGAGGCTGATCCACATACACAGTGATTGATTAGTAGCATCTGTAGCTGGTGAAATGTGTTGTTTTTAATGGTACAAATCAAGTTGTGGGAAAACTGGGGGGGAAAAAAAAAAAAAAAAGAGAGAAAGGAAAGGAATGGAAGAACTTTCCCCAGGGCCCAGCCATAAAGAGCAGTGGTGAGGTCTCAGCTGATTGTACCCTGTGGGGACTGTCTCGAATGCAGCTGGTATCAGGGATAAAAATGACAAGGACCAGGAGGAGAAGGACTTTTGCCATGCTATTTCCCTAGAACATCAGAACTTGTACAAAACTTCTGCTGATTGTTCCTGTCAGTGACGTTATTAGTGCTAACTGGAGTAAGTTTGTCAGATACAGATGTTGCACTTTGGTTAGTTGTTAACCTTCTGCACATTTACTGTTGCCTCCATCAGGGCCTCAGCATAACTAGGGCCAAGGCTCAAGGGCACTTTGGGCATTGGGCAGCAACAGGGTGTGGAGCGGGAGTGGAGATGAGCACCTAGAGGACAACTTCAGTAGAGCTGACAGCAGGCAAGGGGATGTCACTTTGAAATGAGCCAGTGTTCATATTTTTCAGATACCAAATACTATCTCAAGGAGAGAGAGAAAAAAAACCCATGTTGTTTTAAAGAATTTAAGAATATAAAATAAAAGAGGAAAACTTCACAGTCAAAATCAGTGTGTAGAACAGGATTTAAGCTACAGCACAATGGTTATTTATTAAATATATTTTTAAAACATAATTAGACATTTTAAGGATTAGTTTGCCTGTCATAATGAAACAAATTAAATGTTCTCATTCTTCTTTTATAGAAATATAACTGCTTTCAGAGTGACTCAAAAAGGGGAAAAAAAAAGGCAAACCAAAAAACAACTAACCAGGCTTGCCAGCTTGACACTGTGTACACTGTGTGAACTCCTAGGTCTTCTCAAGTGTTTATAATTTCATATTGAAAAGGATGACAGACTTTCTACTCCACAAGTGCTACCAGGTGCTTAAAAAGAAAAATACTTCAAAATACAGCCTTATTTCAAGCCTGATGATTTTCTAGCTTTTTCAAATATCAGCAAGGATGGAATTTCACCTTCTTAGATCTCACCTGCGCTTTTACTCTCAATGAGGGTTCTTCTGCAGCAGAATACGTCTACCTATGTATGCTGAAGTCAGTGAGATAATTTTTATAAGTGTCCCTGATATAAGCAGGTGCCTGTCTGTGTTTACCAGCTGTGCCTGGCTGAGCCCAGAGTGGTGGTGAACAGAGTTATATCCAGCTGGCAGCCAGTCACAGCTCAGTATTGGCATGAGCCTTGCTCAATATCTTTATCAATGATCTGGATGAGATGATCAAGGGCACCCTCAGTAAGTTTGCATTTGAAATCAAGCTGAGTGGGAGTGTCGAACTGCTGGAGGATAGGAAGTCTCTATGGAGGGATCTGGACAGGCTGGATCAATGGGCTGAGGACAATTACACAAGGTTCAACAAGGCAAAGGTCTGGCCTGACCTTGGGTCACAGCAACTCCAAGCAGCTCTACAGGCTGGGGGTAGACAGGCTGGAAAGATGCCTGGTGGAAAATGACCTACAGGTGCTGGTTGACAGCAGCTGAACATGAGCCAGCAGTGTGCCCAGATGGCCAAGAAGGCCAGTGGTATCCTGGCCTCCATCAGGAATAATGTGGTCAACAGGACCAGGGCAGTGATTGTCCCCCTGTACTCGGCACTGATGAGGTTGCACTTCAAGTCCTGTGTCCAGTTTTGGGCCCCTCAATTCAAGAAAGACATTGACGTGCTGTAGTGTGTCCAGAGAAGGCTGGTGAAGGGTCTGGAGCACAGGTTTTATGAGGAGAGGCTGAGGGACCTGGGGCTGTTCACTCTGGAGTAAAGGAGGCTCAGGGGGACCTTATGACTCTCTACAACTACCTACAAGGAGGTTGTAGCCAGGTGAGGGTTGGTCTCTTCTCCCAAGTAAAAGCAATAGGACAAGAAGAAATGACCTCAAGTTGTGCCAGGGAAGGTTTAGATTGGACATTATGGAAAATTTCTTCACTGAAAGGGTGGTCAGACATTGGAACAGAAAGGCCAAGGTGGTGTCACCATCCCTGGAGGTATTCAACAGATATGTAGATATGGCACTTACAGACATGGTTTAGTGGTGGACTTGTCACTGCTGGGTTAACAGTTGGACTTGAAGGTCTTTTCAAATCTCAATGATTCTGTGATTCTGTGATTCTGTGGTGAAAAGAACTAATGGCTATAAGCTCAAGCTTGTTAAATACAAATGAAAACAAAGAACATTCATTATTTGTAATCAATGAGAAACAAATTACCAGTGCTGATAGCAGATTCTTAATTTCTAGATAGCTTCAAATTATGACTGGATGGAAGATATACTTTAACAGAACACAAGTTATTTGGCTTCATATAATCAATCACTCTTTATTTGCAGTTGTTAATAGGAGTATTAAATCTTTTCAGCCACTAAGGTTCAAGAATGATGTTCCATTTGTTTTTCTGTATAATACTAAATGTAATTTTATTGTTTAGTAGTTTTTTTGTTTTGTTTCAAGTTTTTTTCCAGCAGTGATTGTGGAAGGAAATGTGCCTGAGAAACTACACTATAATAAATAAATAAATAGCACACATTAAATACATTTCCAACATGGCTTTACTTCCCCTCAAGAGGTTTGAATATAATATTTGTTCAAATTTCAGCATTTTGAGTCCTTCAGCAAAATTCATGTTAATAAACACAACAGTTTTGCATTCTTCCTCTATAGCACTGACACACTCAAGTATGTCATATTAAAACAGCAAACACAAGCATAATTTCCATTATTATTCCAAGCAAACAAATTGCCTTGGAACCAGTGAAACTAATGCAGATACCATTATAGGGATTTATTTTCTGAGTTGCCTCACTTCTTCCCAACAATAACCCAGTGCCTTCCCTAATCCCTCCCATGATAAACCACCAGATATCCCCCAGTGTCCTTGTCCAGCTTCCCCTGCATTATCTCCATTTTCCCTCTTTCTCTGGGCTTGAATGGCTCATCATTCCATGCTAATGATGTGCCTGTCTTGGTTGTGTCCCTCTTTCTCCATGGCTAGGCAAGGGCTGTGTGTGTGTCAGAGTTGTCCATGATGAGTGCTCACTCATCAGCCAGCCAATGCCCGTGATGACTTTGTTCTGACCAGGTTAGGCTCCCTCTGCAACCCTTCTCTCAGCACAGGACATTGGTTAGACCTCTCTCATCTGCCTGGCCACAGATTTCCATCGCATTTGTAGGAAATGATTTGTCATTGATAGCTTGCCTTTCTGTCAGAAGGGCTTGTAGTCGTCACATGATGGATGGACAGGGATAGCAAGATCATGTAAACTGCATTCCCCTCGAAACCAGACTGAAAACCCATAAGGTATGTATTACAGAAAACACTGGATTAACTTTTCCTGTCTGCAAATGTGTTTAAACCATAAATTTTCCATGGAAATATGCAAGTTAGTGAGAAGCAAAACAAAGTGAACTGTTTGCATCTCCAGAAAAAAATTCTCCTTCTTTCTTGTTATTTTCTTTGAGTGATACCATTACCATCAGATATTACAAAATACTGAAGAAATATTCAAATGAATTTTAGAAGCTTCGTTCTTCTACCATTTATAGACTGGAAAGAATTAACAAGTTCTTCTTCAAAAGGCTGAAAAGTCTAAGCTAAGTATAGAATTACATGAAATCTATTATTTCTTTACATGCACTTTTCCTGAGTGTCCATGTCTATATTATTGTCATCAGCAGGCCCTATGAAGGTAACACCCTGGAATGATACATAAGGTCAGATGTTAAATATGCAGTACTTCTAGCTTCTAGTTTAAAAAAAAAAAAAACCAACAAAAAACCCCAAACAAATTGAGACAACAGAAATCTTTGATTTCCTTTGTAAACTCATTTAAATCGACCCTAAATTAATTTTTACAATTGCAGTGTTAATAACTGCTTTTATATTTTTTAAAGTTTTAAGAAAGCAAACAATTACAACAAAGTCAAAGATATGAAAGTCTGAAGCTACATGAAGAACAAGTTTACATGGTGAAAATCTTTTTTGATAGACCAATGTTTGCAGATCCCCATGTAAAACGATTGCTAAAGGTGTTAAAGTAAACAAAAGGAACATAATTCTGAAATCCACTTCTAAAACGCTCTTAATTAAGTCACCTATTCCCGGAGGCCCTTGGAGGAAAGTATTATAAAGTAGAGCCTAGAAAATACAGATTTAACCATAACTTGCATTTGAAGTGATAAGAAATAATTATCAATGTGTATATGCCGACTTTCCAGTTTCCTACACAAGACTAACTGGCAAACAAAACTACATGTGGCCAACTAATTTATTTTAGGTATTTCATATTCACTTCCACATTTTTACATGGCTGTATTTTTTAAAAAACTATTGTAATGGAAATGAAAATCTATTCCCCCCTTTTATTTGATTTTTTTTTACAGGCAATTTTTTTAATCTAGAATTCGTCTCTCTCTGCTCATTAACCATTTTTTTTTCTCTGCCAGACTCAATGTCAGGTAGGAGGACAAAAATACTGCATATTAATGATAATAGGTAGTATGTCTAACCCAGCTGGCATGCTAGATTATTTTTTCCTGAGAAAATGCCCCCCTCTGAGGGCAAAAGCAAATTTTATTTTTTTTTAATTGAATACATCCCTCCTATCTTGCACACACTGAGGAGTTTTGGCTTTTTCAGTGCTTATCTGATCATCTTTATAGCATTTAAAAAAAAAAAAAGCTACTTTGATTGCACCTGCTTCTGGTGGCTGAGTTTTGGCCTAAAATAAGGAATAAAGAGCAGGTATAGCAGAATTCTGAGAGACTTTACCCCCAGGTGAATATAAACTCATTAGTTCTCTCTCATTTCTAAATAAATACAAAACACAAATGTTGGAATGATCACCTGCCTTGGCCAAGACTCTTCTACACCCTAAAGGGTGTAAATGGATATGCTCATGGCTCTTCTGAGAAGAATAATGGAAGTTGAAAGGATATTGATGGAGTTGTAGAAGAATTAGTGAAAACTGAGTGAAGGATTTGTTCATTTGGGGTAGAGCAGATTTGTGACAACAACCTGCATGAACTCAAACAGTTCCAACAGGAGCTTAAAGCCATTCCTTATAAGTGAAGCAGAGGAAACTGCTGCGCCTGGATCTCCCACATCCCAGGAACATCTTCAAATGACTGGGAAAGTTTTCCCTGTCAACCCGTTTGGGAAAACACTGCAGGAATTTGAATCCAGATACACCAAAGTCCTTAAGTTTTTAGCTCTCATTTGTAAGCTAAGTAGGAGTTGCAGACTTGATGCCTTGAGAAACTGCTTCTTAATTCTGAGTTGTGCTGCCATTCAGAGGGACTTCAAGAGGCTGGAAAAATGGGCCAAGAAGAATCTCATGAAGTTCAGTAAGGACATATGCAAAGTCCTGCCCGTGGGGAGAAATAACCCAGTATATGAACACAAGCTGGGGACAACTGACTTGAAGGCATCTTGGCATAAAAAGCCCAGGAGGTCCTGGAGGACAAGCAGTTGACCATGAGTCAGGAATGCATCCTCACAGCAAGGATGGCCATCAGCCTCCTGGTGCGCTGCATTAGAAGAAGCATTTGCGATAGTGAAATACACTTGGAGAGCTGAGTCCAGTGCATGGACGTAGTGGAGATAGTTCAAAGATGGACATGAAGATGGTGCAGGGCCTGGAGCATATGACATGCAAAGAGAGGCTACGAGGGCTGGGCCTATTCAGCCTGCAGAAGAGAAGATTCAGGAGGATCTTGACAGTGTGGATAAATATCTCATGAGAAGCATTAAGAATGATGGCTTTTTTCAGCAGTGCCCAGTGACAGGGCAGACAATGGGCACAAACTGAAATACAGAAAATTCTATTTATATGTAAGAGAAAGGTTGGGCTTTTTTTACTGTGATGATAGTCAGACACTGGAATGGTTTGTCTAGACAGGTTGTGGAGTCTCTGTTCTTGGAGCTACTCAAAGCCTGACTGCACATGGCCCTGCGCAAACCTGCTCTAGGTGACCCTGCTTGAGCAACGGGGTTGGATAACGACCCTGTGAGTCCTACTGTGGAGGCTTCTATATAGAACTGGCTGACCAGCAATCACTGTTTTGCCTCCTGTCACATTTTTAATGTTCCATAATATTCAGCAATTTTCTGTTTGTTTTTAACATAATTTCTCTCTAATATTTTCACCACAGATTTTCATGTGAAACTTTCTAATCAACACCAATTACGCACATTTCTGTAGGGAAGATGCATTAAGACTAATGCAACACTTGTAACATAAGAAGTGCCAATGAGTAGGAGCTGACAGCTCACCCTTGGAAAGTACTGAAACTGGGCTTAGAGCTGCATTTTAAACTTGGAGTTTACTAGTTAAATTCCCAGCAGGTCAGTGATTCAGTATATGCATTCAGCTAACCAGAGACAAGATATCTTAAAAACAACACCTTGTTACACAACAGGAAACATGGTATGAACTATTAGTTTTCCTTCCTTTTCCTCCTATTAGCCTATCTATCCCATTTTTAACTCCTATATCTATCAAGGAAAGAAGAAAAAGAAACAACAATTAGACATATGCTTTTCATTATCATGGCTGTGACATGTTACAAGCACATGCACAGACTGGATCATCTCATTAAATTCTGATGATACACTGTGCTCAGACGCCTCCCGCTTCTTCACAAGGTACCCCTGACCTTTTCCAGCCACTCACCAGAAATGAATACAAGCTGGTACAAAACCAATACCAAATAATTTAAAAAGGAATAGCAAGCCTGCATACTTCAGCATGTCTTGCTCTGTCAGAGAGGCACATAAAACTCCCTCTCATGGAAAAAGGGTACTTCCACCTTTCTAGTGCCAGCCCTGGGAGTGTTCTCCATCATTCCCTTCCACTGAAAACTTGATATTTGTTCACAGAGAAACTCATGTCATTCCCCTTCTGAGTCCTACCTTCCAGGTAGTAAAACACAAAAATGTGTGAATTTTTTCTTTAGTTCCATTCTATGTCTGTTATATCACCACCCACAATCTTCTCCTTAAACACTTGTTTTTGATGAACTGTGTTTATGAGAAAGAAAGTGCAAGCTAGAGTTCAATGAATAATGAAAAGAACTAAATTGCAAATATTTGATTTAAACTTTTGGGGAAAATTTTCCTTCTATAAGATGCGAAAGTAATGAAAAATTAATAATGTATGGAAAAAATATCATTAAATGCATTGAGAGAGTTATTTGAGGAATATTATTCAATAATCCTTTGGGGAAAGTAAATACCCTACATGTCATGATTCTGACTTGTCATACATCAGTTTTCCACATACCAATCAAATCTTTATATACCATATTTGAGGCTGTTACTGCAGAATAACTCAAAGAACAAAAAGATAGACTGGTAACAGCCATTACAGGGGATGATTTTAGAAAAAAGAGGCTCCTTGAAGAAGATTATTTCTTTTCTTTGCACTTTGCATACTGACAGAGCATTATACCAAGTGGTCACTCCTACTGTTGTTCCCAGGATACTTATGAAATGATCTTGGTCTCAAAACCTGGAAAAAACTAATCCTTTGTAGTTCAGTATATGGGCTACTGGCAGACTGAGAACATATTTTCTGGAGCTAGGAGCAGGAATACTTGTAGATTCTGTGTCTTGTTCTCTATATGTCAGTTTTTTATCTGTAAAACATGCTCAACAGCCCTTCCTTTCTGCAGTCCTTTTCTCTTGTCTATTAAAATTGCAAAAATTCAAGGACAAGGTTTGTCTCCTTTTAATATATTTGTGTATCATCTAGTGCAACGGAGCACTAGCAGCCAGGAGCACTGCAAGCAGAGCGAGCAAACAGGTAATGCCACGACAGTTTGGGCAGCGGTTCATGCGGAAGAGCATGCGGGAAGGGTGCTGAAGCGCAGTTTGACCAGGGAGCAATGGCACCCATTCAGCAGAAAGCCACGGCCTCTGTAAGTTCCACACCCACCACGACTGATGCAGCTGCTCAGAGCGAGCTCTGGGGTGAACTAGCTGCCACCCAGGTGTCAGCTGCAGGGTGTGCCCTGCTCTCAGACACTCTTGTGGTTTGTGGGGGACTTGCCAGTGCTGGGTTAATGGTGGGACTCAGTGGTATCAAAGGTCTTTTCCAACCTAAACAATTCTATGATTCTATGAAACTAGTTAATTCCCCAATCTTAATTTCTTGTTTTGCTGGTTGATGCATGAAGACTCCAGGATTTAGAGTGCACATGGCTGCTCATCCCTCCTAGTTTTCCTTTTTGATCCTCTATAAAGGATCAAAATTGGCTAACAGTAGGGTAACTGCAGTTAATGTCACAGAGTCAGCCAAACCTCTACCAAATACAGGTGCCAAACACTTTTCCAGGGAGGAATTAAAGACATTTTGCAGACTTGGACTCAGTGTTGTTGCTGACCAGTAGCTATTCTCATCTTTCATTCATTCTTGAGAAAGGCTGTGGTCCTGTCTGTGGACAAAGCCGCACTACCACCCATGGTATTGGCTCACTTTTCTCTTTGCTTTCTCATGGTTTTGTCTACATTTCAAACTCAGAATCTTGACTTAGAGACTGAAAGAACCTACCTGAATCAGAGTGCTCTCCAGGGCATCAGCCCACTGGATCTACAACAAAAGCAAAGAGAACCTGAAGGGGTGAGCTGCAAGAATTTATTTTGTGCCTTAGGATACAGTCATAATACCTCACTACTTCTGATGTCTGTTTCTACATCTCCTTCTCATGAGGTTTTTTTCAATTTTTCTTGCTTGACAGAAGATTGATATTTTCTCAGTGGACCTGCAGAGGCCCAGAAGGAGGAAAAGAAGGTTGTGGTCATTGCTATTAGCTACAAACCAATCTTCATTTCAAATAATTTTATTTTAAATCTACTTTTGAAGCAAGAGTCTGATTTTTTGGGGAAACTCCAAAATCTTCAAGGGTGATATTGTATGCCATCAAGTAATAAAAATAGTGCCAACTTTTTAATAATTTGGGTTTTCTAAAATTGATGCTTAAAGCTATTACAATACTGTCTTGCTATAGTCTGCACCAGTGTGATGTAATGTGTGTTGCTCCACAGGCAAGTCACTGTAGCTAATTTTCTCTAGTGTTTTGCTTTGGCACCAACAGCATCCCTCATTACTTTCTTTATTAGTACATTTAAATACCCTTGTAGCACCGTTAAGTTTGAAATGGCTTTATTCTTTGTTCAGCAATATTTGTGTTTAACGTATTTTCTCAGCCCACCCTACAAGGTTCCTTACAACAGATGTCATGACACAGTTGAAGGAACGTGAACTAAATTGCAGGTAATGGTCCACAGTTATTTGTATTGTGTACGCTGTGGTTTCTATAGCTACTGTACAACTGCTTCATGCCATTTGCTGATCACTTTCTGTAGCTGTCTCAGTCTAGATATTTAAAGCACACTGCACTGATTCTACTCAGCACAGCAATCTGACAATGGCTTGACATGTGAACCAAGCTACAAATTTGGAAACATGTTTGAAAACAGCTGTTAAGTCTACATATTCATTCTCTATCTACTACTGGTACAATGGCCACCTCACCAAAATTTGAAACAGACAGTGATTCAATCGCAGCAGAAAACTTGAAAGCATACCTGACATTAAGTGTAATTAGGCATGGTCTCAAGCTGGTGGTTAAATTGGGCTCCTGTGTGGGAACTCAGAGGCAGAGACAGTAAATCCCTCTGTATTCTGTCCTTTACCAAAAATCAGAAAACATCCCTGGGTGACAGATATTCTGTTGAGGTTTGTGAAATTACCTGAGAGCTGTACCAAAGATAAATTTAACTTTTTTTTTACTGAAGTCTTTCCTTCTGACCTAGAAGCAGAGTTGCAGCATCTTGGCCTTTCAAACTTTGCCTTTATTGAAGCATTTCCTCTTCTGTCCTGAAATCTCTCTGTCATTGAAAATAACACTATTTGGCTTAAAGCCCTGGGGTTAAAGAGTTGCGGCAAGAAATAATGTTTTGTAAATTTTAAAGCATTTGTGTATGTTTTTTCCCTGTCACCCTCTGTTTTTTCCATCACCAGCCATCCCAGCTTTTTTTTCTGGATTTGTTTGTTAGTGCAAGTTTGCTTTTCTAAGTGTCTAAGAGAGGCAAAAAAGCTTCATTGGTCTATTCTGCCTTCATAGCAGACTTTCCAAAGGATTTTGGGCTTACGTGATCTGTTTTTCAGGCTTTGCTTTTATAATTGTTCATTTGTCAGCTAATTTCAGCTGTATTTGACCAAAAGGGTAGAGATCTTAGAGGCATTACATACCGAAAAACTAATTCTCCCTGGCTCCTTTTCCCCCCGTAAAATACTCAAATTAGTTCCTCCACTGAGAAAAAGGCTGCAATGTTTGGCTGCATTATTAGGCAGCCAAGAGCCCACTTGGGAGACAGCCTCTGGAAACAAGACCTCTGAAGTGCTATAACACATGGATCTGCCATTTCAGATATAGCGAACTGCTACTTCAGCTTTTATGGTGAAACTTGGGATGCTGTAATAATTTTCAGCATTATTTTTCATGGAATTTTAAGGCCTCTCTGGTCTTGATGGCAACACAATAAAAATCAAATAATTTACAGTGTACAAAAATTTCTTTATATTTGATTAATAAGCTCATTTATTTAAAATACAAGAAGATACTCCGAACATTAATTGCCTTCAGCACCTTGTCATGTAATAATGGGCTGGGTTTTATTAGTTCATAATACTGCTCTTTCTGTCATAATCTGACATTATTGATTTTCTACAAAAAGTGAATGAGAACAAATGTTCCCTTACCCTCTTTTCTGTTCTTCTCTAATATCAGATACTACCCATGCTTTCTTTCAGCTTCAGAAAAGCTCCTAGAAACTGTATTTTGTAAGGAAGCAACGAATGCTTATTGCATATGAGTAGTTGTAACTCTAAGATAAATGTAAATTAGATCCAGTGGAAAAAGGGAACTCAGATTCTTTACTTGGGGAAAACTGTGAAAATTGGCAAGATGAAAAACTTACTGAGACCTTGCTTTCAGAGTAGAAGGGATTTTCTAGACTAAATATGCACATTTTAATAATTAAATGGATCAGTTTAAGCTAAGCATGGCCTAAGCAAGAAAAGCCCAGCCTCTCTGAGCCTAAGATAGAGGCATTCAGGCTTGTTCTACTCTCACAGTGCATCACTAGGGGCCCCAGTTTCCACTACACACGCTATTGCAGTAAAGAACACAACTAGTTTTATCCAGTTTGCCCAAAACACTTTAATTTTCCATTTAGGAGAAGTTTCCATGGCTCTGTTCCAGCAGTTCATGGCATCGGTGTGGCAATAAAATGGCTGTCATGCTGCTGGCAAGAAATTCTTGCCCTCCTGGGAGCAGGGAGCCAGTGGCTGCAAAGGGAAGATAAAGCCATCCCATGAAGAGGCAGCGGGGAGATGGCTCCACGGGGCACAGTGGGGCAGTTCGTGAGGCACTAGCTCAGCAGAAGACATGTGACAGCTCTCCTCCTTCCATCTGGGGTGCTGGGCATGAAGAGGTTGGGCATTGGGTCAGGAATGGTGCTGCTGCCACCATGCTGTTTGCTCCCCTCAGGAAGCAAACAGGCATCATGGTACGGGCAGCTTGGAGTCATTGGCCGAGAATGGGCAGTTATGGGGCTCTTCTCCAAAGACAGCTCAACCCAATTACTGTCCTGCTTGCTGTTCCAGGACAAGGATGTTAAATGTGACTAATGTACACTTGCCAACCAGTGTGTCGCTCCATACGGGAGATCACAGAAAGGGGCGGATAATGCCAATAAAAGAGCATTTGCTACACGATGCAGCAACATTGACTTGGATGTGTGGATCAGATTTAATACTCAGTCTTTCATTTTTCTCCTCCTTTAGGATCATTGCTTCTAATCGTAATATGTTATTAGTTAGCCCAATATGACAAAGTGTTAAATTAGGGAAAAACCAATGTTGGTGAGTTGGTTTTTTTGTCTTCCTTGGATGCACAAAAAATCATGGTCATCATAGCTATTAAATGAATAAAATGCATCATGATGCTATAGCTGCACAATCTGATTTTATGACACTCTTTAAACCAGAAAATAAGGAAGAAAAGTTGTTTGGTTTTTTTTTTTATATAAGCAAATATGGTTCAAATATCTGAAGCAAAAGTTTTTTCTTTCTTGCACATAACTAAAGGATTAAAAGAATAGTTGAGAGATATCTGCTTACTGAATTCCTAACATCACTGAAAGAGCCCATCAGACTGATTTTTTTTTTACTTCTACTTTTTAAAATATTTTACAGAGCATATAATTACAGTTTTATAGACAAATAATACAGACTCTATCTGTTATATGATGTATCAAGAAAAAGAATGGTATATTGCATTTATATAAAATTCTTCTTCCAGTGCTGAGCTGACTTTTACACTTTCCCTGCAGCCAGAGAGGCAATGATCCAAAGCATGAACAGACTTAAGTGCATTTACTTCAAGCAAAGGGTTATGACCTGGTTTAACTATATCCTGGAGACTAGTTTGACTGGCAAGCGTATCAAAGTTTGCAGGGTTGGTACCTTAATCCTCCAGGCCTTTCAGTGATATCTGACACTGTATTCACTCTCTCAGCATTAATAAATGGTCCAGTGGATGATTAACTTTAAATACTATAACCACTGAAAGTAAATTATTGATGGGGACTACCTTATTTCTTTGAAGATAGCTTTTACTTCTATCACATTAAAACCCAAGCAAAATAACAGATGGATGTTCATTGATTCTGGGCAAATAAAAAAAAAAGTTTAATTGAATATTGCATATATTTTTATGTGAATGCTAATCTAAATCAGAACACAATTTTTTGTCCTTTTTTTTTTCTTGTATTTGATTTTGCAATTAAATCAATATATTTTTTGTGCCTAAACAAACAAACAAACAAAAGACTATACACATGTTTTGGTGAATCATTTTGCAAATTAATTTGCAAATTAAATTTACAAACATCTAGTTTTAAGTAGATGTTGCATAGCTTAATCAGTTAAAATACTGACCTTCTGGTGCAAAGTAAACAATTTCTTCAAGAGGGAGATTTTTCTTCCTCCTGTGTATTTGGAACAGTGTAACCTGGGATTCAAGCTGTCACAAACGTGTAGGAACATAGGAGAAGGGGAAAAAAAGTCTCTTTCTTACTGGCTATGAGAAAGAAGAAAATGGTTTGAGGCAGTCAAAAGCTCTACCTTTGTCTAATTTAGGAATACAGAGAAGGAGCCAAAATCCCTTGTCCTCGAAGCAGAACTAAGTAACTGCCTCCTCGCTTGACTGAAGGAGGAAACCTCAGACTACATATAGTGAGATAGGGAAGGGCTTCAAAGTCATTTTCAAAACCAGCCTATATACTGAGCCCAAAACCTACCTGATAAGAAAACAGGGAAGAAGAGCATCTCCCCTTTTTGCAGCTCACGTGCCTGATGCAGAGGTGGAGCAAAATGTAGCTGCATTGGGGATTCATACACCATAGATTTTCCTTCCTGGCAGGCAGCTGCAGGCACAGTACTCAGCCCCAGCACTGGGTGAACTCATACCTCTGCTGCAACTGGAGCCTGGGTGAGGCACAGTGCTGTGCACTGAACCGTGTGTGGAAGTGGTGAACATCCAGCATGATGGGTTTTGCATACAATTAGTGGGAAAGCCTAGGGAGAGTACCCAGCTCTCTATCAGCCATGGCATCAGGCCACCTTGTGTCTGTAATTTCATGGCCAAGTCTCTCTGAAACTCTTGAGTTCCTCATGCGCTCTGTTGTACACTGGGACTCAGAGCCAACATGGTATGGGTTTCTGCTGCTCTGGGGCAGTGCACTTCATGATTTTAGTACCAGAAGTACTGCTCCTTAGCACAGAATAGAGAATTGAGAATTATGTTTCTGTATTTTGGATACCTACTCAGGAGTAATTGCCCTACAAGCAACAGGAGGAGTACCATTAGATGGAGAAATTTCCCCTTCCTCCTCTGCCAGAAGCAGAGCAAACCTGTGCTGCTTCTATGCATTGAAGGACTCAAGGCTTGCCTTTCAGGTTTCCCTGCCTTACTGAGACCATCGATCATTTTTAGTGTATGTCATGTGTATGTCATCTGTTAAGCAATGAAACAAACTCTGACATTCAGATTCAGAAGCTGCTGTAGATAAGGTTTCTGTTCTCAAAACCTGTCCTCCTCAGTCACTCTTAAGAGCCCATGTCTCTGCTTCAAAGGGGGCTGGAGATGGAGAGGCATGTGAGGGGCGCTGAGCTGTCAAATCACTTAGTTCCTCAGTTCATTCCTGGGCTCTTGCATCCACACTGCATACAAAATAGGGGGGCTTTGTTTTGTTTTATTGTTTTTTGTTTAGTTTTATTGTGGGTTTTTTTTGTTTGGAGTTTTTGTTTGGTTTTTTTTTGTATTATTTGCGGGTTTGTGTGTTTGTTTGGTTTTTTTAATTAATTTTTAAACTCATTTCTGAATTAAACTAGTTGGTTCTCTTTAAAAGAAAACCCATGAACAGACATTTCATTCCACAGTCTCCTCCAAGCCAGAGCATTTGGATATAAATCACACCAAGTTTGGCTCCATTCATGCATGATAGCCTTGGAACACTGGTCAACACCTTCTCAGAATAGTCTACCTAAGGTTGTTCATTATTAAAATATTTAATCAGGCAACTAACTAAACATCTCTTCACCATTACTTCCTGTGATACATTTCTTCTGGTATTATAGGCAATTATTTTCTAGACAGAATAATCTAAATTATGCAGCCTCCGATCACCTCTCTGCCACCACTTACTTTCTGTAAGAGATTAGTTACGCACATCTCCAGCAATGTGTACAGTTCCTCATAAGGATACAACAATTTGGCATGTTTGTTCTGATCTCTCACCTTTGTTTCTTTAGGTGTTAGAAATAACTGGACCTTATCCATTAACACAATCACAAGTCAGGTGAAAATAACTGCTTCCCTACCTTCTGGAGACTGATCTGTTATCCCAAATTTCTTCCCTTTTCTTGCAAATCAGTAGAAGCCCCAGATTTCACATCTTGTAAAATAAGTAAAACATTGAAATGTTTTTCAGGACCACAGTCTTGATTTTAGGCATTTCCCAAAACTTGCAGAAAGAGGCATTGCATTCACGATTTGACATTAACAGCCAGACCCCCAGCTCTCTAGGTAGCAATTTCTTAGTTAGAGCTGGAAAGCGTTCAAATGAGGGTAAAAAGAAGTGAGAATCTGGATTCAAGGCTGGAAGTTATTGCTTCCCTTTCAATAACACCCTACCCATCAACAGATCGGGGCAAGGCAGCGATTCTTGGCTCTTGCTGCCCTCCTGCAGGTGCTCTGGCAAGACACCACAGGAGCTTGCCTTGGAGGGCTGATGGCTCACACACAAGCCATATGCAGCAGGGTTGGAGGAGCCTGATGGGAAGCACTGTCCTGCTTGGCATGGTCTGTTAGCTGTGTCTTGCCTTGGTGCAACGCCTCCTGGCATTGTGGAGCAGGCTGCTTGTTCCAAATGTCACTCTTTGGCTAAAAAATGAGACAGGGTTGGTATTTGCTACCCTTCACCCATCTCTGAGCATGGCTATAGAGGAGTTCAGTAAATTATCCTAAGACTACTGAATCAGAGCAGCTATATCTACCTCCGTTCAAACAATGAAATTCTGAGCATGACTCCCCCGGCTTCCTTGGAAATAGTCTTCCGGTCACTTCCTCAACTGGTGCTTATCATTTATGAGAGTATATGCTCTTTTGATTAATAATTCAGGAATTACATCTATTGCAGAGCATTAGGCTCCCAGAGGAGTTCAGAAGTTCTCTCTCAAATTCCGAGAGTAATCCAAAGAATTCTCTCAGGTCTACCTTCCTTTCACGTCTCTACCCTAAAACTTAGTTCATGAATGATTTAAAGATTGTAGAAAATTAACAAATGTGCAATAATATCCTCAAGTTTAGAAGGATCAAGTTTTTAAATCCATACTATTTTCCAGCAATGGTGTTTTTTTTTCACTACGGCTTTTTCAGACATGCATGAGATATATTGCAACTTTTACCCTACGGCTGCCTTATCTTTGATTTGATATCTTATTTAGTTAGTCTTTGAAATGATAGGCTGTTCATAAAACTAAAGGAACAGGGTAACTAAGTTGTCCTCAAAGTGAGGAGACAGTGAGCCATTATGAGGTAGCAATAAATTTCTTATTATAAATCTGAGTTTGTGATTTTTCTCTTGCCAGTATCAATCAAGACCAGCTTTGCTACTCTTCTGGGTTCTTTTGAGGAATATAATACTTTACCTTATGCAAAATGGATTAATATTGAAATACGTTCGAAATAACCAGTGGAAGGGAACTCATCACCCAACAAAAAAATAGTGCAGTAAGCAAAGACCAGGGCTGCCCTAAGCTGCTTTGAAGTTGCTCTACTGACATGCCACTTCATATTGAAAAGGACTACAGTATCACATCCAAGATCAGAGTTCAGAGAAGAGATATAGAGTCTCCAAACTCCATTTTCTTAGAGAAGAGATATAGGGTCTCCAAACTCCATTTTCTTCCGTTAGAAGCATAGGCAGGATAAACCCATGCTTTTCTGCATCTCTGCTAGATTTATTTAGTCTGAGATGGAGCAGAAGACTATATAATATAAAGCTTTCCTGTACCATGTCTTGCTCAGCCACCACTGCAAATCCTCCCCTGAACAATTCTGTCACTGGAGAAAAATGAGCAATACCATCAGGAAGGGAGGCTTACCCAGTTTTTGAAGACTACTGCCTTGGCCTAATTGTAAGTGATGATAATAAAACATATATACTTTACAGGAAAGATAAAATCCTTTTTTTTTTTATTTTTTTCTGAAAAACACAATATATGGGCTTTATGCTCCAGCAGCAGGTTCACCTCACTCCTTCGATGAGTATAAAACGTTAAAGGTCATAAAAGGAAAATACACACTACAGAGCTAATTGGCTCCATGTGGTTCCAAAATGTACAGGAAATCTCCCGCCGTTGCACCAGCAGCAGTCCATCTCCACTGCGTCACTGGAAGCAGGGTTGCCCTGGATTGGGATCAAATATTCCTACTGTTTTGCTGTCTGAACCAACCCTGTGCTGGGATCTGCAAACTTGTGGGGGAAATTAAAGGTGGATTTCTGGGTGTAAAAGGACACAGAATTAAAGGGTGGATGGGGAACTGTGGGTTTTCAGCCTACATTATAGGGAGAGCAGTGTTTAATCTTTCTAAATTTTTTTCTGACTCAAATTCCCTGCAGAACCTAGTACCACAGTTTGTGTTCATGCATATAAGAAACACCGTGTATGTTATTTTTTAAGCTGAAGCAGTTCACTGTGCAGTGCACTGGCCAATATTGCTGCCTTGTTAGAAATGTGTAGGGGGATGGTGACAGGTCACACTAAATAAATCTCTGTGGGTTTCTGTACTTGGAGTACTATATGCTCTTAGTGTCCATCACCATCTGCATCAGGAAACACATGAACTCACTATTTTTGTACACATTCAAACTGGTCATAAGTTTTTATAGCCAAGTTTACTGAACTTTCCCATACATATGCTGCAAACAGAATAATGAAGCAAACCAGCTCATATTTCAAAGGCAAGTCACACACACCAGCTAGCAATTTATCATGGGATCTTTGGCAGGGCTCTTTTTTGTCTGCTCACAATGCACATACCCTTACTGAAGACTCCCAGGTGTTCTGGCTCAGAGGGATGCGATATGGTGGGCATTGCCCTGAAACAAGTGAACATGCTCATTAAAAATGATTTCTGGTATGAAATGGAGACAAGTGGCACTTAGAACATCTTGTTGTGACCCTTCTTCTCCCTGAGGAGGTAGGATATGCAAACATGGCTCAGAGTAATGATAACATTTTAGAAAGAAGGAGCACAGTCTGGAGGCAGGGGAAGGACTTCTGTATTTTGCTCTATTGAATGTATGTGTCTACATACTTGACTTGTGCAAGTGAAATTGCCTGATGACACTCAAAAAATTGCATTTGCGAGCACACAAGAGGAATGGCCATCAGCTAATCAAATCAATAAAATGCAGCATCTCTGTGGGTGGATTAAAATGCAATTAGAATGAAATTTCTCTTTCAAAACTGTTCCTTTTAAATACCTGTCTTCGGGTGATAAAATCCAGCATAAATTTGGTTGGGTTATGAAGTTCTTTCTTCAGGATGCTGGATTAAGAGGTGGAACTACGTGAAAATAATTCCATTTTCTATTAGGCTATTTTTACTTTTACACTGTGTTACTAGATTTCATTAACTTTTCCTAACAAAATTAATAGAGTGGACATCCTACCACATGTCACAGACTTCCATACCAAGTGAGGAAATTCTTGCAGTGTATTTGTTATTTAACTGTTTAGGTACAGATTTTACTGGAAAATAAATGAAAACGTTTTTAATGGCTCCTAAGCTATATCAGACATTCTAACTGCTTGTTTGTATGTCACTAGGCTCTAGACTTGAAATATGAAGCTTTTTCTGTCTTGTGGTTGCACTGCTCAGCTTCAAAGTCAGAGAGGATTCCATATGATAAAGTTTGAAAAATATTTTTAACCTATCATCTATTCGTGTTTTAAATGGGAATGACTGTTTCTACATATTTTATTGCTTTCAAATATTTTAGTTTGTAGAAATGACCAAGGAAGCTGCTAAAAAAAAAAGCCCTAAAGCATGATTATTGCTAACTTTCTGTGCTTGCCTCTTTCTTCACAGTATATTTCTTCCAGCAAAACATTTTGCAATAAAATGGAAAAGCTGAAACTTCCCCTCTGGAAGCCTTTTAAAAAGGAGGCTATAAATGTTTTATATTGCATCTCAGAGTATTACGCTGCTTCCCCAGGAGGCCAGGTCTTCAGTAGGCAACCCTCAAAGTGGTGTAGGTTAGTTACCTGCTTCCTCATTTACCTGCATGATTATAACATCCCTTACACCAACCACTCAGTAATGAGTGGCAAGGAGAGTAGTGTCTTCGGTTATATGAAAACCTCTCTTGGAGACAATTATATTTGCAAATGAGGTGAGCTTTCTGCCACTGGTATTTTTTTCTACATCTTGTCGCTGCTGATCAGCATGAAGAGCCTTTACAGAGAACTCCCATTTCCACCCTAAGGGTCTTTTTCTGTGGTTATTCTATTTTAGAAAGAAACACTTTTGTAAACTTGTGAACCTCTTCTTCTCCTTGAAGGTCTGTCTTTCACCCCCTCTCTTTACAGCTACAAAAATCCTAGGAGTTTTTCACCAAAATGGCCAAGTACATTAGGCTTTAGAAGAAAATTATGTTTAAAATAATTCTTCAGTTTTGCTTTGGTGTTTTTGTTTATTTGGGTTTTTTTTGTTTGTTTGGTTTTTTGTTTTGGTTTGGTTTTTTTTTTTTTTTTTTTTTTTTTTTTTTTTTTTTTTTTTTTTTTTTTTTTTTTTTTTTTTTTTTTTTTTTTTTTTTTTTGTTGTTGTTTTTTTTTTAATGTTTTACCTCTGGCTGCACTGAGACTGACACCATAGCTCTTTCTTGAGCAAAATGAGAATTCTAAGTGAGCGTGGAGTTTATGAGTTATCTCACTACAAACTGGAGGCATGTGTAGCAGAGAAGTCAACTCCCATGTCCATGTAACAATTCCCTCTGGAAAACCCAGGGCTGCCCTGGTTCCATGTGATTCCAATAGGCAGCTCTCCACCTCATGTGAGACCTAATCGTGCTGCATAGCCTCCAGACCCCATTCCCTCTCACTTTTGTCGCATTAGACTCTGTGCTGATATTCTGAATATCAAAAAAAATCCCCAAACCATTACACTGTAAAGGGTTAACACAGATTCTGTCCATGATATTTGCAACCCATGGCAGTCAATAAGGAACCAAATGGTTTTAAATACATCACAGATACAGCTGTGATCATGGTAGGGAGAACCTTCATTGCATGTGATAAAGAAGTGACAGGTAAAAAGTAGTCTGATATTACTGTTCAAATTTTAATAGTATTTGTTAAGCTTCAGAGTTAACATCTACAGTTATTAATGAGGACAGTTCCCAGCTCTTAGAATTACAGTCAGAAACTCCTCTGTCTGCATTTGAAGGTGACCTCTGTAACTGTAGAGGTGAGGTATTAATGAAAGCTAATTCATTAACTAACTCATGGAAGCTAATTATGCTGGAGCTTAAAAGGAGTTGTGGAACTACATATTGTGGTTGTGCTACTGCATTAAACATTGAGCTGTGACTTGTGTAAACAAGTTAGGTCACCAGACAATAGTCAGCTCTTGATGATGAAAAGTGAAAGGTGATAAGTTTCTCTATCCCAGAATAATTTCTTTATTAAGGTTAGGTTTAATGAACAAACCTTGTACAAAACGAAACATATAGATGATTAATAACAGTTTCATATTATATAAATAAAAATATAGTCTTTACATTTTCCTTTAATAACTACTTTACAAATACTGCCAGCAAAAAACTCAACAAGAATGCAATTTAATGAACCATATTTTACAGCATGAAGTACTGTTTCATGCAGCTTTGTCAAAATACCTTTTCATTGGATGAAATAAACAATGTGAAACTGGTGTGATCATATTCATGAAGAAGGAACACTTTGGATTTTACTAAACAACTATACTGAAAAAAATTGTGCTGATTGCCTAGATGGTCATTGGTTTAACAGCATCTATATCACTACTCATAAAATCAGATTTTTCCATGGGGTGGTATGTTCAGAAGAAAGTGAACTAATGACTCCTGTCCATCACCTATTTCATCACTTAAGAAAGGTTTTTGTATACTATTCTGAAACCAAAATTGCTATTTGTTCTAGACTTCTGCTCTGGATATGCCCTGAGAGGCTGCTCTGACAGTGCAGAGCAATAAAGTAAAAATACAGGCTACAGGAACACTGGGACAGTCCTCAGTGAAGGCTTTCCATTACCAAAATCCACATACTGAATCACAGAATACAATGAGATGGAAGCAACCGACAAGGATTATCGAGTCCAACTCCTGGCCCTGCACAGGACTATCCCCAAGAGTCACACACACCATGTGCCCGAGAGCATCATCCAAATGCTTCTTCAACTCTCCCAGGTTTGGTGCTGTGACCGCTTCCATGGGGAGCCTGTTGCAGTACCCAGCTACCCTCCCGGTGAAGAATCTTTTTCTAATATCCAACCTAAATTTCCCCTGACGCAACTTCAGGCCATTCCCTCAGGTCCTGTCACTGGTCACCATAGAGAAGACATCAGTGTCTGCCCCTCCTCTTCCCTTTACAAGGAAATTGTAGACTGCAATGAGGTCTCCTACTCTCAGTCTCCTCCACTCCAGGTTGAACAGACCAAGTGACCTCAGATGTTCCTCATATGGCTTCCCCTCACAGCCCTTCACCACCTTCATTGCCCTCCTTTGGATGTTCTCTAATAGCTTTATATTTTGCTTATATTGTGGTGCCCAAAACTCCACACAGTATTCAAGGTGAGGCCCCACCAGTGCAGAGCAGAGTGGGACAATCCTCTCCCTTGACCAGCTGACGATGCTTTGCCTGATGCCCCCAGGACACAGTTGGCCCTCCCGGCTGCCAGGGCACTGCTGACTCAACTTGCCATCGACCAGGACTCCCAGGTCCCTTTCTGCGGCAGTGCTCTCCAGCGTCTCATTTCCCAGTCTGTACGTCACCTCATTCTGTCTGTACATCTGTACATACATCCAAGGTTGCCTTGTCCGAGATGCAGGATCCAGCACTTTCCCTTGTTGAACTTCATATAGTTGGTGATTGCCCAGTCCTCCAGTTTGTCAAGGTCTCTCTGCAGGGCCTGCCCTGTCTTCAAGGGAGCCCACCATCTCCTCCCAATTTTGTATCATCTGAAAATACTGTTGAACGAATGATTTGGCAGCTCACTGGAGATATTGGGTTGAGTTAAATGCTTCTCTCTCTGCATGAGGAAGAAGAAGAAGAAGAGAAATTCTTACCTGAACACACTCTCCAGAAGGGTCAAGCCTTGTCTTTCCAAGCCACAGAGGGGCCCATGGAGCCAGCTTGTGATTGCACTCTCATTGTGCAACCACTACCTCACTTCATGGTTTTAACTGGCAGATCTGCACATGGACCAGGCAAAGTCATTTGGCTTCAGACATTTAAGAAGCTGATGTCTTCATAACCTTAAAAACCTGTGAGCATTCTCCAACCATTCCTCTCTTCACCCCGCTGTATAAGATCCTGTGCCACTTAAGCCTTCCCGCTTAAGTTTTCAGACTTTTCCTTCAAAATACAGTAAAAAGATGTGTCTGTATGTATTGGGTCTGGCTGAGCTGGAGCTCCTCTCCCCATAGTAGCTCTCACAGTGCTGTGCTTTGCATTGGTAGCTAGAAGGGTGTTGATAACACACCAGTGTTTTGGCTACTGCTGAGCACAGCATCAGCATTGTGACATTCCTTCCCCAATCAAGGGCAAGATCCTGGGAGAGGACAGAAGGTCAGCTGACCCAAACTGACCAAGGGGATATTCCAGACAATATGGCATCAGCTCAGATATAAAAGCTGAGGCAACAAGCAGGAAGACAGGCATTCATTGTCTCCAATGGCTGCCTGTTGAGGAATTATTACGTGTGCTGAAGCCCTGCTTCTTGGAGGCCGACCATCACTGCTGATGGGAAGTAGAGAATAAACCATGTTATCCTTTGCTTCGCTTTTGCGTGCACAAGCTTCCACCTGGCTTCTGCTTTAATAAACTGCCTTATCCCAGCCCACAAGTTGTTTCCCATCTTACTCTCTCCACTGTCTGGCTGGCAAGGGAATGATAGAGCAGCTGGGTGGGCACCTGGTGTCCAGCCAAAGTCAACCCACCACACTGTAGGAGTAAATTTGAGGCAAGACTCCAGTCACATGAAGGAATTGTCCAAGGGAACAACTTGGCAAGCAGAGGGTTGTAGTCACTTGAATTTGTTTGCCTATTTCCTGACCCAACAACCCCAAACTGCATTATATATTCTCTAAGTCACAATGTCCTAGAATTATTTCAGTCTTTTCTAAAGGGGTCTCTGTGTGTATAATTATATATACCTGACATATAAATTTGAAACATATAGGGAAAGCCAATTTGTGTCATAATTTGATGAGCAAATCATATTCACCTTGGTGATGGGATTTTTAAGGATGTTTAAATGCAGTGCAAGATGACTTACTGGGGCCTTTGGGTGATACAAAAATCTAAAAATCTGACATAAATCACATCATTAGAGAGTATACTAATCTCGTTTTACTAATAAAGTACTAACAACTGGGTTTGGCAGCTCATTGTATTAAATATCTTTTCTAGAGTTGGATCCGAAAAGTTATGAGACAAATCACAATCTGCTCTCACAGAACAGATGTAAGTCAATCACCTGCTCTCTCCAAGCTTTTCTCCCCCCCCATGAATTAAAAAGTATCATTGATGTGACATGACCATAAGCAGAATGTACTTAAGCTATTTCAGGATGCCGGAGGTGCAGTGTCCAAAGAAAGCACATCTACTTGTTTTCCTTTAGAGTCAAAATTTACAAGACACAAAACAAAACACTTGGGAAAACTATCTTCTACCTCCTGCTGCAGCGTGTTAAGGCCCTTTTATTTGTAGCACTTTACTTCGTGATTGAGTTGCTCAGAAGTTCAGCTTATTTTGCTGGCCAGGAATATGAATAGTTAGCTCAGAGAAATCACCTGCTTCAAGTATTGGATACACTTTTCTGAGCATTCAGCTACTTTCAGGTACTTCATGCACAGCTCCCACCGAAGCTGATTAATTACAACTCAGAGCTTAGGAAGTTCAGCTCTTTTGAGAAGGGCCAGCTGGAAAAAAAAAGGAAGGAATGGAGCAGCTGCATACCTGTCTTGGTCAAACGTCTGCTTGCAAGTGCTGCTGTGTACTCGTAAGAGCTCAGCTCTAGCAGAGGATAAACATTTGTTACGGCTAACAGACATCTTTGCATAAAATTAACACATTTGGAAGCATGTGAAAGAAAATAAATGAAAGAGAAGCAGTGCAGTGTTTATGTTACTTTGATACAAACACTTCAAAGCAAACTAGCCACAGTACTTAAGACTGACTGGGCCAGAGCATCCCTCAGAGATTTCTGCAAAGTCTCTTGCACAGACCTTTTTATCAATTCATTTATTAAAAGAAAGCTCATGGCCTGCTTCACTGCTGTCCTCCTCCACAGGGAATATGCTATGAGCACAGGTGCTGTGATGGCTGAGGCACACCTGGCTGTCCTCAGGAAAGATGGCATGGCTTGGCTGGGCTTTGACAAGGAGCTTAGTCAGGGACCAATGATGTTCAAAGTGGCATGAAATCCAGCAGAAAACCTGCTTCTGGCACAATCTAAAGCACCTGGGATGGTCTCATCCTCTTTCACTGCAGTCTTTTCACAGCTTCATTCTTGTTCACTATATAGGATCTCTTTTTTTTTGGATTATTTTTCTACCAGAGATTTGTCCTGTATTAGTTTTTTAATATTTTTTGAGGAATTGTTATAGCAAAAAAGAAGGTATCTTTTTGCTGTTACTGCTGCTGCTCTTGAAAGATGCAGTCTCTCTAGCAGAGTAAATTCTCTTGCAAAGAGTTCTGTATTGGCACAGCTAGACTCCTTGTATGCAAAGTAATGCATTTAAAGCCAACTCGGGAATCTCTACATTAAACTGGAGGCTTTCCTCCAGTTTAGCATGTAGTATTTATCTGTTTCAAGTAGAATTCTTAGGCATGTCTCAACTTTCCTTAGTTAAAAATCTCTTTGCTGGCAGAGACCTTTCATAATATTTTTATGTATTTTGTACTTAGAAGGTACTATTTACTCCATGATAAGTATTGAAGGAGGAGGCTCCTCAATTGAGGATTGGTTACACTATTCCAAAAGCACTGGTGGCATTAAAGCAGTAAGTGTTACTGAGGAACTAATAAAGAAAGTGCAGTGTATCAGTCTGCACTGTATTACCATTATTTATTTGCAGTAGCATTTGGATGCACCTGACACAGAATAGCAACCCAATGTGCCAGGCAGTGTGGAAATACAGGCAGAGCTACTCCCTATTCCAAAAAGTTCACAATAAAACATGTGCCTAGGTGGCCAAGAAGGCCAATAGCCACAAAAATAGTGTGGCCAACAGGATTAGGCAAGTGATCGTCCTTCTCTACTCAGCACTGGTGAGGCCACATCTCGAGTGCTGTATCCAGTTTTGGGCCCTCACTACAGAAAAGACATTGGGGTGCTGGAGTGTGTTCAGAGAAAGGCAACAGAGCTGGAGGGTCGGGAGCACAAGTCCTATGAGGAATGGCTGAGGGAGAAGCAGGTGTTTACCCTGGATGAAGGAGGCTCAGAGGGGACTTTATCGCTCTTTAAAACTACTGCAAAGGAGGTTGTAGCCAGGTGGGGGTCGGCCTCTTGTCCCAGGTAACCAGCAACAAGACAAGATGACAAAGCCTCAAACTGCACCAGGGAAGGTTCAGGTTGGACATCAGGAAGAATTTCTTCACTGCAAGGGTTGTCAAGCATTGGAATGGACTGCTCAGGGAAGTGTTCAAGAAATGACTGGATGTGGCACTTAATTTGCCACTGGATGTGACATTGTGGTGTTTGGTCAAAAGCTGGACTCAATGATATTAGAGGTCTTTTCCAACCTTAATGATTCCATAATGGCATGCTTCTAAAAACATTGTTCCTAAGATAAGCAGAACACTTCCCTATTCCTACTTTACAATACTCTATTGTTGAGTCATATAGTCATGATCTGACCTCCACTAACACCTAATTTTTGCACTGTTCACAAGTTCTGCTTTATAGTATCCATTAGTAAAAATAAAGTTGCAAATGAAATCAACTGCCTTTCCCCTTCCTTTTTCAAAGGCAGTTCTCTGTGTTACTACTTTGTGCTACCAGGTAACTGGCAACTGACGGGCTAAAGAGAGCTTCCATGAGTGCCTAGCACAAATTGCACCCTAGAACATTTTTTCTGTCACCAATAGAGGTCTGCCTCCCCAGGCAAATCTAAATAATCTCTGCCAAGAACCGTTTATCTCCAGAGCTCAAGGCAATACCTCTGAAGTTCCTGTTCTTCTTGTTGGAGTGCCCCAGGTCACATTGTGGATCATGCATTTTTGTGATTTTGGAATAAGGATGGAGGTCTCGTCCTCCCCTGTAATCAGTCTGGTTTATGTTACTTTGCCTGTACAAAACAGTGACCAAGCCAGGACAACTGGCCACAAAAGGATCGCTTTTGTGATAGAGAGACCAGATGCAGGAATGCCAAAAAGCCATTACATGATGTCTGACACAACTTCCTTCGCTACAATGGCTATTGAGACCTGCAAGGTGCCAATGCATGGTGTGGAGGCCTCTCTCTTTTACAACCCAGCAAACAGGCACTCCAGGACAAAGGCAACTCTGATCTTAGGCCACCTTTCACATAAGTGCCCTTGCTCCCCAACTGCATTTCGAGATGGAAACCCTTTCACATTACAGAAGCAGGATGAGACACCTGCACAATGCATTCACCATACCAACACTCCCTCACAATGCATAAACACCCACTCTCCCGTTGACAAATTGTATCATCTCTTGGTAATTATCCTGTCGGTGTTTTGACAAGAAAATTCAAGAATATCCCAACCCCTTGCTCTTTTTCTCTGAAGGCATACCATTACAGACAGAGATATGCAGATTTTAAGGAGCAAAAAGTGTCAAAATATTGGCAGCATCCTCATGCTGAAGGAGCAATAAAAACAAAGTGAAGGCAAGGGAGTATTTTGTGCTAAACTATTCACCCAAGATAGTCTTCTGTCTGACTGTTTTATAAGTTACAGAATTCTAAAGCTACTCAGAAACCTGAATAGATACTAAAAATTGCCATGCTAACGTGAACTACCATTCCTCTTATCAAAAATATTTATTGCAGAACTTACTGCAATAATTAATTTTAAACCAGTAGACTCTACTTCTTTTATCTAAAAAAGTGAGCAAAATATAAATAGCTTTCAGTTAGCATTATTTGTAAAAGCCTGTACATGAAATAAAACTGAAATACTATTTTCCAGCAAGAATTGCATGGTCTATATAAGGAGCATGTGTTTTCATACACATCAAATATGCAAAAATTTTAAAATGTACTATATAAATGTGTATGTGTATATATATATGCATGTACATATACAAATTTAAAATGCATAAAATGTATTTTATTATTTTTGTATAAAATGAAAGGGTATGGGGATGTTTCCCCTCATCTTTTAAAAGTGGTGAGAGAAATTCACAAGATGACTAAGTTGCATGCACATCTCCAGTTTACCTTGTATTCCTGGCACACTTAACTGCAAAGCTCAGATCAGCACATGCTGAATTTTGGCTGATGCAGAAAAGACACTAAAACCAATCCCTGAGGTGCAAATATTGTGGAAGGTAAAAGGGTGAAATTCATGTCCTTTTAGCTGGATGGTGGGGCACTGATCAGTCAGGACAACACAGGCTACAGAAGAGGAGAGAGAGGAGAGAGGAGAGAAAACAGAAGGGAGAAGGGAGAAAGAGGAGACAGGAGAGAGGAGAGTTCACAGGGTATTGTGGTACCCACATTTCAGAGCTTTGCCTATGATCTGGCCTCTTGCAAAAATCAATACTGTAGCAAACTCATAGAATGGACCCAATACAGAAATGCAAACCTCATTTTGCTGTTGGAACACTTAGCCCTGAGAGATGACTATATCATAACACTGGGCTTTCTGCTTGGAGCAGTGTTACCAGGAGCAGTGTGGGTGTCTGCAGTGGTACAAGCTTAGACTTATAGAGGGAGTTTATTTACCGTGATGTACTTTAAAAACTTATTTAATTGGTAGGATCTTTACTCATTTTTTCTCTGTTTCTAAAGAATAATATTCCTGTGGGTTTCATCATGCTACTAAATTTATGCACAGCTGACATTCCATTTACTGATGCAAAAGACAATTTTAAGACTATTTATTATATTCCTTTGGAAAGATGAACATTTAGGACTAAATTAAAGAGGAGAAGAATGTACCTAACATTTACTTACAAAGCAGACAAAAGGCTTATTGCACAGGAGACAAAACTTTTCCAAGCAGTAGGCTTTCCAAAGGAACTTATTCATTCAGGAATTAGAGAATATCATAAAGCAACCCGTAAGTACAAGGTGCTTTACTTTGCTTATGACTTTTCCCAGAAACATAAGGCAAGACAGTATCCCTCAGTCAGTGTACACACTTCCCTTGGGAGGGGAAGGAGAGAACAACAACCACTTCATGCATTACTGGAAGGCACAGAGTGCAGTGCAAAAACTACGGGAAGAAAATGTATAGCACATTCCGGCAGTAGTATTTTCTGATGACCTAGATTAAATGTTAATGCATTAATTAGCTGTGGCTCCAGCAATGCAAAACCCTGAGTAAACCTAAATAACCTGAAACTTCCAAGGGAGGGGATTGTCCCACTCTGCTCTGCACTGGTGGGGCCTCACCTTGAATATTGTGCGCAGTTTTGGGCACCACAGTATAAGAAAGATATTAAGCTCTTAGAGAGCGTCCAAAGGTGGGCAGTGAAGATAGTAAAGGGCCTTGAGGGGAAGCCGTATGAGGAACAGCTGAGGTCACTTGGTCTGTTCAGCCTGGTGTGGAAGAGACTGAGGGGAGACATGGCAGTCTACAAATTCCTTGTGAGGGGAAGAGGAGGGGCAGGCACTGATGTCTTCTCTGTGGTGACCAGTGACAGAACTCAAAGGAATGGCATGAAGCGGTGTCAAGGGAAGTTTAGGTTGAATATTAGAAAAAGGTTCCTTACCCAGAGAGTGGCTGAGTACTGGAACAGGCTCCCCATGGAAGTGGTCACAGCACCAAGCCTGAGAGAGTTCAAGAAGCATTTGGATGATACTCTCAGGCACATGATGTGACTCTTGGGGACGGTCCTGTGTTGAACTCGATAATCCTTGTGGGTTGCTTTCAACTCATCATATTCTGTGAAACTTCTGAAAGAAACCTTATTATCCTCTACTTCAGCATCACTAGTGTTGCCACATCATTCTTCAGCAAGTGCAAAAAGAACTGTCATTAGAGGAGATTTCTGGCTCTACAACCTTCTTTTCTTAAAAGGTTTGTTCTGTTGAAGATTTTCCCTTTTCTACTTCCCCTCTTCATAGGGAAAAATAATGGAAAATAAGATTGGTGGGTTCTCAGTAGCACCGTTGTACTATCCATTGTACTATCTCCTTGTACTGAACATCACCTCTGCAAATTTATATGTTTTCACTGTCTAACATATAAGGATAAAGAAATATGTGAGGCAAATATATTTCTGTGAACAAAATTTCTTGAATTCTCATCAATCATAAGATCAGTAACTAATACTATTTTAAGAAAGAAGATTTTTGGCTATTAATTTGATTTACATTAATCAGTTGTCATTTGCTTCAATTTTGCTTCTAAACCACAGAGCAGGCATAGAGATTTCTGTGAATTCCTATACAACTTGTATGCAAAAAAAAAATTAGAATTACTGTGGTGGAGGAGGTGCTTCACACCTATAAATTAAACCCTTTTGATATCCTCTATTCTATATCAACTGCTAAATGCTAAGCATAGTTTGTATAGCTCTTTACTAATACTCAGTTTTGAGTCTTTTCCTGCCAGCTAAAATGATTCTAGCTGGTAAAAGGACTATTACCATCTACTCTAAGCTGGTGCACCACTGCATTATCTGTGAGCGTTTGAAATAGGTCACATCAATTCACGTTACTCAGTGTCATTTATCAAATCCTATCTGCTATCTCTGTGATTTGGATCAGAAAAATTGCTAAAACTACAAAATCTAGAGAGCTTTATTAAGAACAACAGTAACCCCTACTGGATTGTCATTGGCTCCCTGGAAACCTAGGAGATAAAACACCTTGCACTGCTTCATAGAAAAGGCATAGTCCGCATAACTGCGATGAAGAACGAGTCATTTCTCTGCTTGCAGTAAATTTCTGTGTCATCATTTCCCGGATTAAATTGGAAATCCTGTTGAATTTACACTCAAGCTTGCTGAAAGACATCTGTTCCTTGCAAACTCAAATTCAGAGCATTTTTTTGTATTTACAGATAAGTTATGAAACCAAGCGTATGCCAGCTAGTTTTTTCTATGTTAAAAATTACAAGTACCAGAACATATTTCTTTATGTGCCTGAAAATAAGGGAGTTCACATGTGATTAATAATATAAATAAATTACTACAATCTGCTGAATGCCTGTCCTAAACTCATCTGAGTCCTGTTCAAGCATATTGGAGTGCGTGTGGGGCTGCAGGGAGGAGAAATCGAAGCAGAGGTAGAAACATCACAGGCTCGTTAAACAGCATCTATATCAGTATCACAAATTCAGCATTCCAGCTCTTTCTGCACATGTAGTGTTTCTGACAAACGAATATGTTAGCAGAGCTATTTTCAGTGACATTTTACTATCCTGTCAGAAAAGTTCGAACACGGTTTCTGCAAGTTTTTTTTGAGACTATCGTCTCAAAAAAGATCTCCTTTTTCGTTACTGGAAGTTGGAATCAGAGTTCCTCTGGGCTACCCACAGAGCTTTTTAGTACTCTGAAAAACTAAACAGAAAGGGACAAACAGGAAGAGGGAAAACCTCAATGAAAGGCTAACAACAGACAAAACCTTGATCTGGTTGGTGATAAACATTCAATATTTGATTTTATGCATTACTTGTTTCCTAGGAATTCTACCTTTGCTTACCAGTGTGAAGGAATCAAGTTTGGTCATAAAGGTGACGGAAACAAATCATCTGGATTAGGGGTGATTAAATAAACTGGAGAAGAGGAAGGATATTCTGGATAGATGGTGTTAGAGATCTCAGTCTGAGAAACCACAGAGTGAGGAAAGACTGCAGGATTTCAAAAGTTCTTACAAGTATTTATATTTTCTCTCAAGTGTATATCAGACATATGCCTTTTCACATTGAAATTTTTTTTCCCACATTTCGTTCAATTAACTTAAAACCAGTATAATTTTCCAAAAGATGTTCAGCAACTTTTGAAAATTAAGTCCCTTTATGCTACTTTGAAAGCAGAACCCAAAACTGTGGCCACTTTGGAAAATCTTGGCCACTCAGCACCAATTTGTGTTAACTTGTTGGTAATGGTCACACTAGGTATGCAGCAACATCAAGCATGTCTAGAGTGCTTCTCAGAGGCATACGCACTCCATTTAGGCACTTCGGTCCCCTTTCCAAAGTGTGAAAAAAACCAGGCCCCTAACCTAGCCAACAGAACGTACTGGAGAGACCAGTGTGCCTTGGATTCTATTTCTCTTCAGTCTCCTAGTTTGACATTATATAGATATATTTATACATGTATGTGTGTGTGTGTTTGTGAAGTGCATATCAGTACATATAAAAAAAAATTATTTTTTTCTGATGTTCAAGAGCTCTTATTCCCCTCCAGGTTCACAAAAGCACCCACCTCTGAAAAGAGGGAACCAGAAAATCACTGGGGTAAAGCCCCTGACTTAAATGGATTCAAATGTATAACTATCTCTAGGATTCAGTTACTGTTCCTATTAAGGAGAATGAATGAAGACACCTACCTGAAATAAACTGTCAATGCAGTAACTACTTCTTCTTTCTTTTTCTGTCTTCAGAACAAGCTTAAATTACTCACATGCCCCAAAGTGGTGTCAGTTCATGACTGCTTGAAGCATTCTTGCAATAATTATTTTACTACTTCACTACCATTTCTTGATGGTTTTACATTGCCAGCATGAAATATACACTGAATTCTGCTGAAATGTCTATCTGACATTGGATAATGTCAATTTGACATACGAGTTCTTTATTGTATACATGCCCATACCCTGGGCTGTGCCATGCTATGTCACAGAAGAGAATTTCTTTTAAAACAAATGGAACCCCTGAACTAGCTTGTGAACAGATACTAAGTCCTATGATAAAACCTAGGACAGATCAATCTGTCATGTGTAAACCCAAAAACTCTTCCATGTTAGCTGTCCTAGGAATATGAAAAAAAAACAATAGAAAACACAAGACTAAGTTACCAGCTGTGCTCCTGGGACAGCCACAAAAAATCACTCCTACCTTTTAAAATTTCGGACATCTGCACTAGTTATCTATGAAAAGATAAAACATCATCTTTCCCTTTGAATTTCCATGTGGTTACAATATAAATAATTGCATTAAAAGAAGTTGAGGAACCTCAGAATATTTTTTTTTCCTCGTTTTCACCCTTCATTCTCTGTTTCAGCAGTATTTTTCATTAATAGTTCTATCAGTAATAACAGTGCCTCTATATTTCACTATGTAAATATGTATTTCAAGACTTTAAAACACAGTTTGATCTAGTCCTTAAAAAACTGAAAATACATTACTGTTAAATTTAGAATTGGCAATTTGAAAATCAATACCCAAAAAATCTATCAAATTATGTACAAAATAACAAAAACATTTAAAATGCAATCCCTTATATTCACTGGCCAAATTTCTTTCTAAATAAATCAAACAGGCTGTCTAGATGGACTTTGCTTTTTTCCTATTCTATCATGCAAATACACAGCACAATCATCAATTTAAGCTAAAACGAATACAGCCACACTTTTAGTAAAGACCTCAGTATTGGTAAGGATTTGCAGTAATAAAATCAAGAGGGTAAACATACAACATTTATAAGCAATCAGGTAAATATTTTATTGGGGTTTTCTTCAAGAATAATTTTTAATTAGGAAACCAAACTTCAATCTGAAAAAGTTACAGCTGTTTTTTGCACATCTAAAATTTCTGTAATAGTGAAACATTCTAGAACACAAGATTTCTAGCATTTTCATCACTGTATGTACTCAAACATTGCTAATTTATTCAGATGCTTTCATGCATAATTACTAGAAAGACAAATCTGTTATTTTGCTAGTCTATCATCAGAAAAGCTATTTAGTGAATACTTTGAAAAATATAAATAATTGCAAGTATTAAATTATTAACCATACCATGAGTACGCTGTATAAATTACCGGTTTAATTTTCTTAATAGTTTGCTTTTTCTATTTAGGCTAACATTAGGAATGCAAGGCCTGATTTCAAGCTTTGCCTACGCAACAGATGACTTCTGGCATAGCAAGGTTTTCCAAGGATGTGACAACACGTAAATTGTAACACAGTTGAGAAAGTCAAAGTCCTTTTTAAGGACATACTTATACTGTAAACCCGTATTCTTACTTCTAAAGAGTTGGTGGGGTTTTTGCCAATGTGGGAGAGAAGTGCTGTTATGTTTATTGTGTTGGTACAAAGCATCACTTTTCTGCTACTGTTGTATTGACTTATGAAGCTAACAGAGCACACTTACTTCTGTATCACCAAAGGGACCCTGAGCTCCCACGTGGTTTAGGTCTCTTTTCTGTGCAAAATATCTGATAAATGCTACATTGTCCAAGTGTTCTGCTTTCTCTCTTCCTTGGTGGGCTTTAATTGTTTGATTTCAAGCCAAGGTCTTTGCAACTAGTAAGCAGAATGTTTGCAAAAGAAAAAGGAGCATTAAGTTATGGGCTTGATCTGGTCATTATTAAATCAGCAGGCATTGAATTAAATTAAATCTTCTATTATATTCAACAAGAAACTCACTTTGGAAACACCTGTATTACAAATATTGCAAGATGGGACGCAGCTTATTAGCAAAATCTATTTATAGCAACAGGAAGAAATTAGAGCTGTATCTGTAAAAATGACCAGAACGTAATGGACAGAATAAACCAGCAATTGTTCCTATTCATAGCGTTGTGATTTCCAGTGCTGACCCATTACGAAGAGAAACCTGTTTCCTTTACAAGAGTCTCCCTTCCACCTTCTCTCATAGAATATAAATGTCATTTTGAAGCTTGAAACCAAAACATTTGTTCTTACCAAATGCTATTTTCCTTCATCATATGCTGAGAATGAATGGTTCTTCTCGAGCATTCAGCTGCTAAAGAGAAAAGAAAGTGCACATCAAATTTTCATTCTGTCCACTTTGACAAAGGCTCTTTTTTCCATATTAAGGTTTGAAGGGAAATGAAGACGCTAAACCTCAAAATATAGGTGCAGTCAGATTGATTTCTCTACCTGTGCAGATTCACGATATTCTTTTTAATGGATTTCCTAGGAAAATGAGGCAAAAAAGAAATTATGCAGATGAGTAAAGACCAGAGTATACCACAGGGAAAATGCTGGTAGAATAATGAGGACTGGGATCCTAGTGCAGTCACATTTTGAATAATCTGCTATGCCTGTTTTCAGTGACATCTCAGTCAACAACAGAATACAGGTCTGAACAGACTGCTTCAGTACCTGCCACATTAATGGGGACTGTCACCAGTGCTTAAAAGGTAAATTACCCTGAAAGAAAACATTTAAAGCACTTGAACAAAACTTCAGACCACTTTTTGGATGTCAAAATTGGTAATATTGGCTCGGTGATATTAAAAAAAAGCCAGATGATCTTATATAAAGCTACCTTGGATAAAGAAGGATTTGGGGATTTTCTTACCTGGCAACAGCACTGATCGAAAGTATTTTAAGAAAATATATTAAAACTATGTCAATTCCTTGTGCTATTCTAAGAAAATTTTAAACTTGTTACAACCAAAAATAGTTTTAATAAAGCAGCTGAACTTTGGAAAAACCATCCTTTCCACTTCTTAGCTGCGCAGCCTTCCCTGAAGCTTTGCCCACTACTTTAGCCTGGATGTTTTTCAGTGACAACTGTGTCATACAGAACTTTAAGGGTTTATGTATAAAAAAAAACATTTTAGAAGCATTTAGTACTGCATGTGTTTTATTGAAGAATGAATGAATAAAACAGCCTTGCTAATTAAGCTGCTCTGGAAATAGCAATCAATTGGAATTTCTGGTGTCAAAGCAGAGGAAGATTATAAAATGTGCTTCAGAAGAACCTTTAAACTGATGTTATTTTAGATTTATAGTTTTTAACCAAGTTCCCAAGTATTGTGGGAGCTACTTTTTCTGTGTCTTCAGAGTACCACTGCTAAGTATTTTGTGAAAGGAAAGCAAAACAAATTTCAAGCACTGTTTATGAAAGGGGATATAAGATCAAATAATGCATTGTACAAAACACCAAAGCATTCACTGCTGGTCACACACAGTAAGAGAACATTATCCATCACAACACTGACACATGCTAAATGATATATCCTAATAAATACACATGTAAGCAAATGACAAAAATTGCTTTAAAGTAGCAGTTACCAGATCTCTAATAAATTTCTATTACATTGACTTTCTAAGATACAAAAATAATAGTAATAATAATCTTTAGAATAATAAATGTAGTATAATAGTTACACTTGCCCACTGTATAAATACTTGCTCCATTGGTCAAAAACTGCAATGAAAGTTGTTTCCTGTCCTTACACAGCTCTATAAATGCACAGCTATTACATTAACATATCACGGATAATTGCTTTTACTGTAGTTACTTTAAAGTGTTTGTTAACAAAACCCAGGAAATTGCCCAAGAATTGTCTTGGTTTATCCATATTTTATCTATTGTATTACAGGAGCATCTGAAACAAGGATGATGTCCTACTCCTCTTGGCACTGTACAAGTAAGTGTAAGTTGATAATCTCCAAAATGACCGATACAACAAAGCACACTGCGTAAGTACTGTAAATTCTAGCTTCTTACATAAACTATCTGATGTATACCAAGTAGGAACAGTTTGCATAGGGGCACAGTAATAGTTCTTCACACTGGTGTTTTTACGCTATTCTTAAAATATGGGCAGCTAACATTCAGACCGGCAGTCTGCCTTTTAAGAATCCACAAACTTAATTCAGATGCTGTTAACTAGATATTGCTCATACATTTAAATGACAGCAGGAGAGAAAGGCTATCACTTAACTTACATTAATTGTAAAATATACTGATTTACAATACATTAATTGTACTTGGTATCCGTTCTTTTTTTCCTTTTAAGGGTAAATGCACAAAGCTACATAAAAAAATCACTACTGTTAAATAAATTCAGTTTAAAGCAATAGAAAATCAGTCTGAACCAACTTGTGCTATTTGCTTTGTCTGAAGTTGCAGAGAGATGAAAAATGTTTTTGAACAATACTGATGGCCCAAATAGATTATATTTCTTCTGATACTTTAAGGGCTACTTTATATTTATGAGCTCTTACCAAAAGCATACATCGGAGAAAACTGTCACTTTGGAAAGCGAAAAGAATTAGCCAGTAATTCATAAAATTTGAGAGATGCTCAAGAGCTTCAAGTAACAGTGACCATGGAAAAAGCTCCACAGATAAACTGATATATATCAAGTCACATCACTTTTACAGCTGGTGTATTTTTTTTTTCATTAAGAAACTATAAATAGATTAGAAAAAGTGCACTGATTATTGGCAGCCATTGGAAGATTCTTGCTAACCTTTTTATATGTCATCAGAGTTATGCATTTTTAAGGGTTTTTTTGCATGCTTTATCTATTTACAAGAAAATGCATTCTCAAGCAAGTAAGAAGCACAAGTACCATACCATACTGAAATGCATCTGTTACATGCTTTAAGATAAAGTTCCATCAACTAGAAGTAAATCACAGCAGAACTTCACAAGCACAGAGACCTTAAAAAGGAAACAGTTAGCAATCTAATAAATGCTGCAGTGATTTATAAGCCTAAAGCTTGCCAACTGTACAACTGAGCTGCATTTAATTTACTTCAGGGCACCTAAGTATGTTTTTTTATAATAAATAATTCAATTCAGATAAAATTTTCTTTAGCTAACAAACTCCACAACTTATTCTGATTTTTTTTTTCAATTTTGGAGAAGACCTTTTGAAAATTCTATTAGCTTGTACCTTCCCAGCAAGGTCGACCCTAGCATGTCTCGACGTTTTGCAGTTGCTTTGAAAGCAGACTGTGGGGTTTGCGCCAAAGGAAACTGCTCCCATCATTGATCAGTGTAATTCTTCCAGCATATATCACAAAATTGTCAAACATTTATGTCTCTGAGCTACACATTCGTATAAAATTTTATTCATGTTACTACTGCGGAGCTATTACTTCTGAGACTATAGCGCTATTCACATTCTTAGACGTCCATACATTTCTCATTGAACAGCAAACGCAACAGTTCTTGTAAGACTGTTTATTGAACTTAACAGTTCAGAAGGAGATGAGATGCAGTTTAGATGCAGTTTGTATAAAAAAACTCTCAATTCAGGTAAACTGCAATCAAAAATATCTACAAAATAGTAAGAGACTTACTGAGATCATAAATTTCCTAACATGTAAAACTATACAGTATTTGTGCATGCTCACTATTTGATTTCCTCCTGTGTAAATGAGGAGCTTTTAAAAGGTGTTAGTTTCTTAAAATCTCAAGGTAGTCTATGAAATGTAATCATCGCATCACAATTTGCATATACAAGACCAAAACTGGCACAGAGGGACATAACATCTTTTTCCGAAAAAGTTGAGGCAGCTTTTGTTGAACGGCATCTACGTCGGTAAATGTTTTATAAACTCTGGTGGCTTTGGAGCATCAGAGAAAATTCTTTCATTTCTTCTGACATCTTGAAAAAAATTTCCCACAAGTACAGACAGGCAAGGAGGAAAATAGGTAGCAGGTTGTTTCCTACATACAGCTGAACATCATGCTCAGCTGTCCAGCTTCTCAAAACAAAAATGAATTTGAAATCACAGGGAGGCATATCCCCCAGGTTACAAGCACGTCTGAGACTTCGCAGAAGAGAGGGAAGCAAGCATGAGGGTAAAGCATAAGTCTACTTTTCATGCATAGGTACTGTGTACTGCCCGGCATCTGGGGCACTTCGTCAGACATCTGAGTTAGAGCTGAGGTTTGTTAACCTGGGGTCTGCGTTGATCTCGTATCTGTAGTGATAGCCCTCCATGTGATCCCTACAGGCATCTCTGATGTTGTGCATCCACTTTTTGATTCCTTTTCGGTTCAAGTACAAAACCAGGAGGAATATGGCCCCAATGAGAGCCAAGACTATCCCCAGGAAGACGTACGAAGTCTGGAGCTGGGAAGGCAGGTCTATGGGCACAGAGCAGTTCAGGTCCAAGCTGTTGATCTTCAGCAGGGCTTTACCCAACATCTTGTCAGGATAGGCACAAGTCAGGGCTTCTTTGCCCTCCACCTGGTCACTCTCCTTGAGCCAGGCCACCAGGTCCTCGATGGCGCAGTCGCAGACCCAGGTGTTGTGGCCTAGGTCGATGTGCCGGAGGGTGGGCAGGCTGCGGAACTGGGCCAGGGTGCTGTTCCACAGCACGGCCAGGGAGTTGTTGCTGAGGTTCAGGCTCTGCAGCTGGCCCAGCCCCTGGAAGGAGACGTTCTGCAGGCCCACCAGGGAGTTGTTGCCGAGGTCCAGCAGCCGCAGGGCGGGCAGGGCGGTGAACATGCCGGCGGGCAGTACCAGCAGCCCGTTGTCGGCCAGGTCCAGGCGGCTGAGGTTGCGCAGGGCCCCGGACTGCAGCAGGGCGGCCAGGCTGAAGAGGACGCCGTGGTTGCGCAGGGCCCCACGGAGGGCCAGCTCCTCCAGGGGGCTGCCGCCCTCCCCGAAGGCCTGCGGGCTGAGCGAGACCAGCGCGTTGCCGCTGAGGTCCAGCTGCCGCAGGGCGGGCAGGGCGAGGGCGCCGGCCTCCACGGCCTGCAGGTGGTTGCCGCTGAGGTTGAGGGCGCTGAGGTCGGGCAGGCGCTGGGCGGAGAAGGCGCCGGCCGGCAGGTGGGTCAGGGAGTTGCCGGTGATGAAGAGGCTGCGGACGTAGGGCGGCAAGTCGGGGGGCACCGCCGTCAGGTTCCTATTCACGCACTTCACGGTCCTGGCCGGCTCCGAGCACTCGCAGAGGTCCGGGCAGCCGCCGGGCTGCTGCGCCGAGCCGCAGCCCAGCAGGACGGGCAGGAGCAGCCCCAGGTAGAGCGCGCCGCGCCCCGGCATCGCGCCCGGCCCGGCCCCGCGCGCAACTTTCGCCCCCGGGGGCCTCCGGCTCCTGGCGATGCAGTGATGCGGGGGACGGCTTCGGGCAGCCCCTGCTTCGGGCGCGTCCCCTCCGAGACTGGATCCGCTCCGCTTCCCGCAGCGAGACCTGTGGCAGGAGAGGAAAGCGAGACGGCAGCGGCGGGGCGGCGCGGCTCCGCTTGCCTGCGCCCACCCGCCTTTCCCCGGCCCGCGCCTCGCCCCCGAAACGCGGCTCGCCCGAGTGGCACCGACACCACGGCAGAGCAGAGGAACCCGCCAAGGAACAAGTTTTCGCCCACTTCCAGCTCACGCCGCCGCCTTCTCAGCTGGCCGTCGACTCCGCCGGCGTAGCACGGGAGGGAAGCGAGGGCAGGGGAGGATCTAACTCGCCGCCACTCACTGTGTCCCGTGGCTTCCCACCTGCCGTCCCTACCCCGTGGCTCTTCCCCTCCGCTCCGCGCCACGACCGCTGAAAACTCCCGCCCGCAAACCCCCCGCGGAGCACAGCGGAG
>VZRE01010272.1:7133-31513 GCA_013396775.1 Cephalopterus ornatus | reverse complement strand
GCTCCGTCTCAGACGCCGTTGCCGGGAGGCCTTGTCTGGGAGCCCGTCGGGAGGATCTGCTCGGCCCCCCGTTCCCCTCGCCTCCCCCGGCCCAGGTGGTGCTGCCAGAGTCTCACCTTGCCGCCGAGCGGAGCCGCGGCATGTGGACCCGCACTATGCCGTGGTTCAGCCGCGGAGGGGCTCCCGGGCGCCCTGCGAAGGGAGAGCCGGCGGCCGTGAGCGCCGCCAGAGCTCCGCGATCCGCTCTCCGCCCTGGCAGCGCCGTACCTGTGCTTGCCCCCACGCGGCGGAGCCTGAATGCTGGGCGCCACTTCCCGCGGATTCCACGATGGGCGCGCTCAGGCCGGCGGCAGGATGGGGAATCCCGAGGGGTTTCCAGGGCGGGGGCGCTGTGCCGCTGCTGGAGGCGCGGGACCGCGAGGCCGGCCGCTGCCCCCGCGCGTCTGTCCAGGGATCGCCTTTCGGGAGAGAGGGGAGCAACAGCAGCGGTGAAATACACACACCGAACTCCCAAAACTAAAGCAAAAAGACTGCAAAAAACCCAGCCCGGGATTTTTAGAAGTGCTAAAATAAATAATAATAATATTTTTTAAAAAAGAAAAGGACCCGCATTGTTAGCTCAAGCCTGAGATTTAAACTTTATTATGGTGAGGAAAAGCCTAAATACCTGCCTGTATGTAAAATATTGACCAGTTTCAGTCGCTGGCTGTCCCTGAACAATCCAGGCCATACAAATACTGACTAACTCGTGATATTTGAGGAAAACATGAATGGTGTGAGCTATCATGGGGTCTGTATTGAGCCACTGGTCCCTAGGAAGTGATTGAGATCATTAAATAATATCTAATTAACACAGAAGACCCAGCAGTGTATTCAAATAACCAGTTTCAGCAATGTGAAACAGAATGAGAGTCGGTAACTCCTTTGGGCTTTCCTTCCCCTTCTGCTGACTGCCTACACAAGATTTTCTTCTTGTATGTCAGAGTTATACTCCTTCTGCTTTTCTGATAAACTAGGTTCCTTTTTTAAGTAAAGTCAGCAGGAATCTCAGAGCTGCCAAAAGCCATAGGGTAACAGATAAATCTAGAATGAAGTCTTGATAAAATCGGCCCCAGAATCTGGAGAATAATGAGCTAAAACACTGGTTTCTGCAGGATTGTTCTCTCTCTAGCCTGACAGTGTATTATAGCGCAGAAAAGTCTGAGGTTGTGGTGACAGGCAAGGGCTGCCCAGCTGATAGACCAGCGTGCTCTTTACATGAAGATTATGGAGAAAAGGAAATAAGGGGTGGCTGAAGTAATAGTGATACGAGTGAGATCTTGGATTTGCCAGCAGTTCCAGAAGTTTGGGAAGTTGTTCCTTTGATGTTGAGTTAAAAAAACAGTGACGCTACACTGCAGGAGATTTTAGTTTGTTAAAAGCTATTTTTGCAAAAATAAATAATGGAAAAAATTCTTAATCAGCATACCCATAACTATCATTTATAAAATGTTTATATACAGTGTCATTTTGAATTAAATAATACAATTAAGAGCAATTACGCTGATCTGCTCATCGTGCTGACCATAGTTTCCGTAGTAGTTCCTGGCTCTTTATGGTTGTCTAGATGGGATTGTGCCTCTTGCCCTGCACAGCAGGTTAGCCCTTTGGACAGGGAATATGTTTATGTTCCATGTCCATGGAGTGCTCACTGACAGGTGCTTGAATGTGCTGCAGTAATGCAAATAATAGATAACAAATATTTTCCTATTCTTTCCTATTATCCCAGTGGTAAATTGTACCTGCTAAGCCTGCTTAAGCTTGCAAGAGGAAAAAAAAACACTTGTGATCTTCTCTCTTCTCTTGTTGTTTAAATAAAACAACTTTTCTCAGAGGCATACTCCAAAAAAACAAATGTTACTTTTTGGTGAATACACTCATACTGAGTGTATTTCTCTATATGCTGAGTAATTTCCTGGATGTTTGTACTCTGTACTAGGAAAATGAAGAAAAAAACACTGATGTGTTTTCAGATCAATTTTGGCTTTGCAATTGATTGATTTGTGAATTTGCATTGCAAAGCCCATAGAATCTAATCTCATAGTTTTTTGCATAAAGGTTATGCAAAACTTCTGCCTGAGTTAAAGTATAGGATTTGAACATATATCATCTTGGTTAAAGGGCTTCAACTGGAAGTTAATTTACCATAAGGAAACTGTTCCTGCTCCTGTGGCTGATATTCCTAGGCATTGACTGAGAAGCTAATTTTCAGGAATGGGGGTGGTTGAGGCAATGCTTCAGTTTCTCAGTGGTTCTGCGGCTCCAGGCTGAGGCTGGATGATATGCTGGTCATCTGCAATCATAAGTAAACCTCTGACCATCCTCCTCCAGACAGTTAAAGCTTGCTTCATGTGACAGTAATGAGAATTGCTTGCTTCTGAAAATCAGTACTCCAGTAATTCAGCTTCCACAAAGTGAAAGTGTGACAACTGCCTAAGGGGACTGCAGAGAGTCACAGGGACAAATTATGATACTACTTGACCATTTCAGAGTTGCTATTCCCCTTTTAATGTTCTCACCTTAGAAAGGAATAAAGTGGTATTTGTAGATGCTTATGCCTCTCCACTCTCCTTAGGAAAATTTGGAAGATTATTTTAGATACTCAAATTTAAGGCTGTTAATTAAGTTAATTGAGATGAATCCCATTCTATATAATCTCAATGGCCCTTGGACAGATACTAAACAATGCTGGATCCCCTGTTTGAGTGTCCTGACTGCAGCTGATGTCCAAGGAGTTGCAAGAGCTTGGGGTAGAACTACATGCAATAGCAATTATAATTTTTTTATTTTTTATTTTCTTTACCGACAAGGAGATTTATGTTTCTTCAGTAAATGTTTCTATGTTGCCTTAATATTGCATGAAGATACTCAACACTTCATAGGAAGTGACCTTGGAAGCGTATTTACGATGTGCTGAAGATCATACACCAAGTGAGCAATTGCTCAGGCACCAGAAATCTTTCCTTTTACCAAAAATGGCTTCCCACAAAAGTGGAAGAACAAGCTCAAGTTCCGTCTTCTGCCTCACATAGAGAGAGTCAGCAGGTCCTCCAAGGGACACCTGTTTTTCTTGGGACTTGGCTTCTTTTGAAGAAACACCATCAGAATCCTTAAGATGCTACCGTAAAAATACTTAGGCAACCAAATGTTGCCTCATATTCTTGTTTGAATTTTATTCAGCATTCACATGTTCACATCCATAAACATTCAGGTTCCAGTTTTCTTTTTAGTTGCCCTTAAACTTGCATAATAGTTTTTATTGAAGCAATACAGATGACAATCTTCAAGGAATCTGTGTTTACATTTTCTTATATGCTATCCATTTTTATATTGAAATAATACAAGTTAATCTAGCACAGAGAGTACTAATTTTTAATAGCATCTAAACATATTAAACTTTGCCAGAACTAACAGAAAAAATATTTTAGCCGAAAGTAACCTTTTTGGGGGGGGGATCTTTAAAATATGTTAACTTGGTGTCTGTAATAGAGCACTTTTGTAACTTCTGGAGACTCCTGCATGCCGTATGTGGGGATAGAAGGGACAACAGGAGACAAACCACCCCCATATGAATGTGAGCAACACTTAAAACTGGTGAAACTGTGAAGACAAAGTCTACCTGCTCCCCATGTTTCCCTGTAGTGTTTTATTGTTAAAAACAGTAAAACAATGTGTGACTCAAATAGGAAGGAAACAATGGTGACTTCCTCCAGCAAAACTGGTTACGGGAGCTGGAGTCAAGAATACACTAGGAAAAAAGACTTGGGAAGAGGACTTGCTGTATTCTAGGTGGTGCCACCATGTGCATATCCCTCTCTCTATACTCCAGCTCTGCATGCTCTGACATGTAGAGTATCTGCAACAGGGACCAAGCTGAATAACTACTTACAAGTTCATCACAAAATAACTGAGAACTTAACATGCTTAAATGGGTCAGGATAAACTTTCAATCATGCTTTTATTCTTTCTTTGCTCAGGAACAATGCATGTCTTACTTTCAAGCTATCTTTGATAGATTACTATATGGATTTTAAAATGGTGATTTTTTAAAATTATTTTAATTTTAATAATTCAAATTTTGTTCTATGACCTAGGCTATGTTCCATGTACTCTACTTAGAGTAAATCACTACAGCTAGTAAAACTCTTCCTTCCACAAAATAAGACTTTTGAGTTTAGTCCTTCTTGAAGGACCAAAATGAACTGCCTTCTGATTATTCCTTATTGCTCTGATTTGCACCACAGGGTGGATAATATGAGCAGCTTTCAGCTGGAAAGCTAGTATGTTGTTCCTATCTACTTGAGATATCCTGTCAAGGAGCAGCAATCTAGAAGTCTAATGCCAATGCTGGAAAATGGGCTGAGCAAATTATTCGTTGGATTAGTATTGCTCTGTGCCATGGCAACCTGCCTTGCTGCACACAGTGCCTCCCAGCTGACACTGAACTCAAATTTCTGTTTTATGGTCCAACTTGCAATTTTGTCTTCATTACAGTGTGTGAAGAAGGCACCAGGTTGGATTGAGGTGCTGGGTTCCAGTTCATGTTTGCCCATGGTTTTAGGAGACTCTTAAAAGATGGCATAGGCTAGGGCAGTCACCTAGCTGCAGTGGGGAAAAGAAGGGAGACCTGAAACACGTTGCTTTCTCTCCTGGCTCTGAAAAGCAGAAACTCAGATCTGCAGGGAATTTGGGCCAATGTGTTCCTCACACTTCTGTCGACAGTCCCACTCGTTCCTCACTCTGTAGGCTGTGCTGTGCCAAGGTTTCGCAGCCACTCACGATGCCAAGGGTGTTTCCCGGTTTGCCCTGCTTCTGCAGCAAGTAAGGGTGGCTGATTTCAGCACACAGGGCTGCAGGAGCTCTAACAACAGAGGACTGCAAGTTGGGAGTATTTCCATGTAAAGCCTTTTTCATGAAAACATGTTCATCTGTTGAAACCGAAAGTCTTTGTAGGGGAAAGTTGACTTTGATGAATTCCCCATTAAAAAAAGAAAAAAGGCATATAAAAGGCTCAGCAGATTTGAGAACATATGGGATTTGATTCTCCACTGTCTTACACGTTATGCTGTTGTTTACAATCTGACAAAGCAGACGTAAAATGCAACCTTACTGCCTGGTTAAGATTTGCCTCCACAAGTCGGATTGAATACAGAAGATTAAAAAGCTTGGTGAATCAGTCCCCTGCGTCTTTTCCTCCATGATCATTGATCATTTGTTACCTGCTTTTGACCACCGTGTCACATGTTGGTTTATATAGTCCTCCTCTACTGAAAACTTCCTGTTTTGCTTTGCCTTCCCATCCTTCTGCTTTTATCGCAAGTCTTTGCATCTTTCTGGGTTACTACATCTGAAGTGTGTTGAAAGGAATGCATTCTTAGAAGTTGAAAGAGGGTGGGAGGAACAAGGGAAATGGTGATTTTTTTGTGGGGGTCACACATTCTGTCAGCAAAGGTGAAAGATGATACCTTCCTTCCCCTTTAGCACTGGTGACTATACCTGAAATACTGCATTCCATTCTGGCATCCTATGACTGGAAAATAGTTACAAGAAAGAAAGAAGAAAGAAGGAAAAGAGCAATAAAAGTGATTTGGAGGATAGATGTACAAGGACTTACATGGAAAGACTAAATTAACTTTTAAAGGTTTGACCAAAGGCTTGCCCAAGCCAAAGGCTACAGGAGATACTTCAGTTTTGAAACAGACTGTAAAACTGAGTGGAGGGGAGCTAGTTAAAGTACTTCCAGGTGGATAGGGATGATTAGATGAAATACAGAAAAGAAAAATGCATCCTTGCTATAAGATAGAAACTTGCTAACACTATACAACTGTGTCCTTAGTACACTATTAGTGGTAGTTTGTTGTACCTAGTTAAAGGAAGTACTTCAGAATTCATAGTAGGTTGTCTGTCCTGTAATCAGCTGAATGAACTAGTGAACACACGACTTTAAGACATACTTACATTTCTGCCATGCCTGAAAAGAGTCTCAAAGACCACAGTAGCAGATGAGTGTATGTACATCTACATGTATGAAGGGCAAATCTTGTTTTTTAATTGATTGCTTCTTCCAACTTCGGGAATCCTGTTCCTTAGTTCATGGTTGTGAACACTTTCAGGTTTTTGTGCAATTTGTCACTATTGCTACAGTCCAAGAACCTCTAAGGTCCAATCTTCGCATCTCTTGGAAGTCCACTATCTACTTGTAAGGCCACTATGGTGACAGACAAAAAGCTAAAGGGAACTAATGTAGTAATTGAGTGTTTTTAAGGAATACATGTCCTTAATTTTTTATTTCTCTGTTTCTATGATGTCATGGCCAAGAACGACAGGGTCCTCTGCAAGTATATATAGAACAAGTGTCTGTTCTGGTACTCTCTTTCTAAAAAAAAGTAAAGTCAGGATCAAAATGCCACAGCTCTCTCTGTCTAACTTTGCAGGCTTAAAAATATGACAGTTTTAAGGATTTAATGCTATAGTGAAGCATGATGTGTGTCATCAGCAGCTGATCATTGACAATTAATTTTACTGGGTTTACTGAACTATTTTAATATCTTTTATGGGTAATACATGCATTTTACATTATCAGCTCGATGTTGTAAATGATTTGAGGTCTGCCCATTAGGTTTATTATTTCTGAATATAAACTGGGGAGAACTTCAGCACCAGAAAAAGAGCCAAGGTCTTGTTATGACATTGGAGAAAAGTTCTACTTTTAAGCAATTGTAGTTATGAATTTCTGTGATCATCTGAATATATTTATTCACAAATATTTATTAAAATATTTATTAAGGAATTCAAAACTTCCTGCCATTAAAAATTAACAGTTGATCTAATGCTAACCACATTAATTCTGAATTTCTGTGTGTTTGTCATACACTTCAGAACCATCATGTATGCTTGATGTGGTTGAATAAACTGTTAGAAACACACTTGCAAAGTCCCACAGATAAAGTTGTTGGATTACTTCTTTGTTTTATTGTGGCCTCCTTGTGCCATGTTTACAGAGTAAAAATGCCTTGAAGTAGGGAAAATGGGAAGCTCTTCTCTGTATGCAGAAGGTCTCTACAAAAATGCAGTATTGAAGTGACATTTTGAAGGGGTAAACTAGTTTCAGAATGAACCATATATACCTGCAAATTATTTAATGGGTATTGAGGACAGCAGAAACTAACTGAGACTGCTCTGACTCACATTTGGGACAGAACAGTCACAGCCTACAACACAGACTAAGACTCTCGGTGCCCATATCATTTTTCCTACAATTCCTACCCCAAAAAGGTAAAAGGAGTTAAAGAAGTAACTGGAAAAAAAAAAGGCTTCCATTTGTGGATAACCTCAAGGCAATACAAACACACAGATATAGAGGTTCCCTTAAGTTGAGCAGATGTATCACTTGAAACACGGCAGAGTGGGCAAAGATGGTAGCGTCGCAGCCTGCGATGGAGGCAATGCAAGGTAACATAACAAAGGTGCTCTTGTTGAGCCTTTCCTGCTTGAAGAGATTTATGACATGAAATTAGATCCAGTCCGGAAAGAGTGTTTCTTTTACAACTAGGTTAAAATATTCTGAAGTTTGAGACTCTAATACTGAGTAAATAAATGTGACACTTCAAAATTAATGTGGTGCTGGGGAAAATGTCCAGAAAGCAGTTGTTAGGATGGTTAAGTCATCTAGGTCAAACCGGGAAAAAAAAATCCCACAGAAGTTTTCAGGACTGGTTATGTTTTATTGCTTCTCATATAAATTTGCTGATGGCACTTATAACCATCACACTGGGTATGGAGGTCTTGGCTGCATTTCAGTTGCACTAAATGATACTAGACTGTGAGTGCTTTCTTGAGGGCAAATCAGTTTCAGTATTTAATAGCAATTTTAATGCGAAAAAGCCAATTTTTAGTAATGGCAAAAATACAGGGACATGTGTTTTTGCATTTATATATTCCTATTCAAATGAGCGGGAACTGCATAGTATCTTGGAATTTTTGAGGCTGCAAGTAAAACTTTTTTTTTTTAGTTTTACCATTCTACAGTGACGGAAGGATAGTTTGCTCTCTTTTTTTGCACTTTCAGTATTCTATTTATTTCCTTCAGTAGTGTTCTTTACCATGTGCTTAGACAAACTGCAAACTACAGAACTGCTGCAAGCCAGGAAACAGAACCAGGCAAGATGATAGGAGAGGAAAAAAGGGTCAAGATGCATTCATTTGCTCTTCACTGTGTTTTCAACTGAAACTCAACAAGTATTAAAAAGGTAATAATTTATTGCTTTACATAAAGTAGAGATAGCTTTTCTATATGCCACGACAACTAAATCTCCAGTCAGCTGGCATTTTGTCCATCATTTAATATCAGTTTGAAAAATGCCTCCACTTTGCCAATCTTATGTTGCCAAGTCACAGTTCAGAGTTGTGTGAGAAGACAAACTCAATAGCTGGAAAAATATAAGAGAAAAAAGACTGGCCTTGGACAAGATTTCATTTAATGCTGCTAGGAGATCTAGTGCTGGTTAGATCTGTTTCAAAACGCTGTATTTTCATGCTCTTCCTTCAGAAAATAGTATGTTAATGTACATAATGCACACGCTGCCAGCTGCTGTTCTTCATAGCTGTGGCTAGAGCTACAGGCATCTCAGTTAACCTGCTCTGAGATAATTCAGGTATCTCTAGCCTTACAGTGAAATCTGCAGCAAAGATAAAAGCTCTTCTAAGTTTTACCTTCAGAAATTACTGATATTGAGGAGCCCAAGTTTCCCAGTTTCTAGGCCTTTTTGATGTTTTTGAAAGTTGCACCAACATTCTAGCAAACTAACCAAGAAGCATTCCTATTAGTTGCTCTGCCCCTTACTTTTTGAAGGCAAACATGATTGAAAGTTGATAAATTGTTTTAGAAGATAAATGTTGGGTTGATTTTTAGCTGATCTTTAGCATGAGTACAAGATGTATGCTTTGGAAATTACTTAATATCCAATCATACACTGATACTTCGCAAGCCCATCCATCACTCTCATAGGACATATCTTTCCAGAACTCTCCTTCATGCATATATCTCTACGATTTTGCAGATATTTAACATCATTCAAAAAAATTCTTTCTTCAACCTAAAGTTAATAAAGGGCTTCAGAAGCAGACAGGAAATCAAACTTGGGTCTTTTGGAATCAATGATCAACAGAGTTAAATACCTTTCTTTACAGCAAAGAGAAAAAAATGTTGACCATGTCATGGTGGACAATTCTGACCAAGTCTTGTCTGTTTTAGTGATTTTGTGACAGTGATTAAATAGAGCTTGCAACCCTTTGTCAGCACTGTTTACTAACTTTGAGGTTTCACATATTGCCTGAGAAACAAGCGGCTCCTTGAGCAATTTGACAACCATAATGTGGCATCCATCACTTTCATCCTCCTAAAGGACTGAGTGCCTCTCAGCTTTGCACCAGGATGTTCAACTCTTTTGCTCCTTCACAGAGACCTGCATGGCCATAATTGACTCCTTGTGTCATCTGCCCCATGAACATTTCTCAGATCACAGCTTGACTTGTCTTTTATGCTCACATAGAGGTGTACTTTAATTACTTTTGTGTTTCAGGATGAACAAGAGGTTTGTTATTTTCAAGAATGCTCTTAAAATCACGCTCCTTTTCAGTGACAGACCATTATACTGCCTTCTAGGAGCACAGGGTGACTGCCAGGGCTATTGGCCACAGTTTCATGAGCTAAAGAATTTAGTGACTTGGTAGGCAGTGACAGTTTCCCAAAATCCCATGGATCACTTAATCTTGTTCTTTGCCTTAGCTCCCAGCACTTCATTATGGGTCTCCTACATCTCTTTGAAAAAGCCAAATAAACCCCGGCTGTATGATGCCTGCTGATGGAACATTTCTTATTTACATACTTGCCTGGATGGGGTGTGATTATTTTTAAAAAGTGTTGACTGGTGTAGAAAATAAGGTTGTGTAAGCAGAGTGGGAAAATATATTTGAAAAACTCTCACAAAAGGCTAGGACTGGCATATTAACCAAGATGTGCTCAAGACAGACAATAATGTAAAGTCTTGAAAGCCACAGGTAATGTGACACTCTACAGATGTTCTAATGGGAGCAGAAGCTCTTTAGAAATGTTTTCATTTGGTTACACAATTACTTATGTTGCAGGCTCAGAATTAAATCTTTTCCCAATTCAGATATGACAAAATAATTCCCAGGTTTTATAGTTGCCATTTACACTGCTAGAGATACTGAATGTGAAAGCTAGAACAATCATTTTGTTATCTCAAATCTTTTTCAGCATTCTCAAAAGCATGTTAATTCTTTTCATTATTTCTTCCTCGGTTTAGGGCTTTGTTTTCTTCAGGTTAATGCTAATAGGCTAATGAATCAGCATGTGAATTCAGATTCTGATTCTGTGTGAAGATGAATTCTTTTATTCAGAAAAAAACCCCATGCTTTAGCAAAATAGAAAATTTAGCAAATTTAGCACATTTTAGCTAACCTTGTTGTGCTTCCAGGAGTTTAATTCATTCATTGTAAGTAACTAAATTCTCAAGTCAGTGCACCTTGTAGGGCTTCTACTTCCTTGTTACAGAGGTATTCTCGTCCCCAATACTCACAGTTGGTATCTCCACAAGGTAAATTTGTACTGTTTGTAGACTCTTGGTGAGTAGAACAGCACTACTCAAAAAAATGAAGGCTCTATGTATAATATCAAAATACGTCCCACGGGAATAGGGAGAAAATGCAATTAAGAATTTCTTGTTATTGATTAAATTTTGCTACTCAGTCTATAAGGCAAAAATGAGATATAAATTAGGCTATGTTTATTAAATCTCATGTCTTACCTTGCCAAATGTAATCTTAAAGAAGGTTTATTAAGTGTTCAGGCAATGACTTTAGTAGTGAAACATGAATGTGGAGAATGTATCCCATAATTACTTTTTGATGTCAGCTTCTTCTTGGAAGAAAAAAAAAAGAAGTGTTGCAATTATTTAATCTAAAAATAAAGATAATTTGTAGAAAGCAATACTGAGTGTGTGAAAAGGTCAAATGTTGAGCTTCAGAATAAAAGGGAGCTAAATTTGTCTAGGCATGTGTTAATTGTGTGTACCAGAGATCTTTAGTTGGATGGGGAAGAGAAACGAGTTTTTCATTTAATTAATTAAAAAAAAAATAACCTTATGTCAAAGCTTGGAGTTGATTTGAACAAATCATGGCTGAGGGAGCTGGGGTTGTTTAGCCTGCAGAAGAGGAGGAGTCTCAGAGGAGACCTCATCACTCTCTACAACTCCCTGAAAAGAGGTTGTAGCCTGGTGGGAGTTGGTCTCTTTTCAGGCAAGCTATCAGTAAGACAAGAGGGTATGGTCTCAAGCTCTGCCAGGGAAGGTTTAGGTTGGATATTAGGAAGAAATTCTTTACAGAGAGGGTAATCAAGCATTGGAATGGGCTGCCCAGGGAGGTGGTGGATTCTCCGTCCCTGGAGGTATTTAAGAAGAGACTGGACTTAGTGCCATGGTCTAGTAACTGTGGTGGTAGTGGATCAAGAGTTGGACTTGATGATCTCAGAGGTCCTTTCCAGCCCATCTGATTCTATGATTCTATGATTTTTTCTTTGTTTCAGTTATGCTTGCTAAAGGATGGAACTTTTTTTAAGCAGAAATGTCAAGTAAATTTTGATAGGAGTATTTTTAGTTTATTAAGCCTGCAATTGACTTGCTGTGTCTCAGTGGTTGACTTGTTTACCTGCAGTGATAAAACAATTCTGATTCTGGAAATCTAACCCTTCTTATATTTATACACTCAGGTTTGTTTCTATTTTTGTATTAGTATAAAATGACTTTCTTACAGATCTATGCCACTTCTCTGCAAATGAGCATGGGACCATATATATAACTCCATCCTGTGGGGTGATCCATAGGAGAAAGCCTTTACATGTGGGTTTTTTAGGCTGTAACCTCAGCCATCACACGGATTCTTTTTTTTTTTTTTTTTTTGTACTAACCATTTCCTCACTGGCAGTGATATGTATCTGATACTGGTCATGATGTGCAATGTGGAAATGTTATTTCCTATCCATAAGTTATGTCGGACTGTACCATGCCCTGTCAGATAACACTGGCAATCAATGAGGCATTCACACTCCGTAAATTGTAAGTCAACCAGAACTTTTCATTATATTCAAAGTTCATCACTTATGTTGGCTCCTTTTGTTTCTTACGCTGGTTGTTCCTTATCAACCTGCTGTAGCTATTTTCATTCCTTTTGCATACCAGATTGCTTTGACTGTGTTAATATGCTATTTTTATAGGAATGGAATATAATTTTTTCTTTTTTTGATAAAAGCATGTTATATAAAACACTTGGCAGCCTGAGAATTCCAGAGATGTATTACGTGTAGCTGAAGTACAAAGCGTGTTTTTGTTGCAATAGGTAGAAGTTATTTCAAGTGCAATGTTAAATGCAAATTATAGAATATATTATTTTGCTTACAAGACGGTCTTTGAATAAACACAATTATATGAAAATAGGGAAAAGCATTATTTTGACAGCTTAGATGACTTATTTACTGTTTCTTTTTGAAAAGTTAATATCCTTGAACATTTTTTGGTTTTGATGAGGCATGTTCATTTTTTGCTAAAGGGATCTCCAATCTCAGATATGGCTCCTATGACAGTGACGAGAGACTCAGTTATAGAAAGGGAATAACTCTCCTGGGTCAGAATGGGTGTAAAATTACAAAAACTGTTCGACTAAATTTTAATGTTAATTCTACAAACAATTCCATATGTTACATTTCTGTTCCTAGCTGAGTCCCAGGAAGTAAGCTGCACTCCAAACTGGGCACTGTCTATACAGAAACAGAAAGAAAATCAGCCCTGTACTAGCATTTTTATCAACTGAAATGTTTCTACTTGCCTGTTACTTAGTGTAAGAGTAACAGAAATCTAGATCCTTGGGATAATGCAGTGCCTATTTCTCATTCCATGGGAAAATTTTACTTTATAAAAACAGATAATGAATAAGGAAGGTTTACAGGTACTGTTTTTTTAAAGCAACTATCCTGTGCTGTTCGTCTGGAAGCCACTGATTTCCATTCAAGAAGAGTTAGGGCTGAGCTCTTTTAACCCCTTCCTCTCCCTTACTAGTTTCTCGCTTCAATTTCTGAACTTTTCTGGGAGCCTGGTTAAAGCTATTCACCAGATTGCATTGCTTAGGTCACAGCATTTTATTACTGATGATGTTTCTTTTTGGTGCTTTGGTATCCGAAATGCATCTACAACTTTCATGGCTTTCTGATACTCTCCTTCTGGACAAAGTAGCCTTCCAGCTGTTAAAAAGAATCTGCAATAGTGTGTAGAGCATCCTGGAGATGTGTCATGCTTTTCTTTGACCTACCATAAAGAGCAACCTCTAGACGGTAGAACAGATGTATTAAGTGTTAATGTTTCAAAGGTATCATCAGATTTATGAACTCAGCTGAATCAGTTTTTGTTATTATTGGCATTTCTCACCGGATAGCTTCAAAACTTACATTTTGAACAAGCTGACTACAACTGGTTATAAAATTGTGCAATTTTTGGTTTCTTTCTTTTATTTTTGTCTAAGTCCTTCATATGGAGTATTGGAATTTATGTGTTTATCTTGCTTTAGAGAATTAAAATGTTGATACCACTTGGCACGGGACACATATCTAAAGACAAAGAAAAAAAGTATTCTGAGGTAAAATGGCTTGTGAAAGGGGTCATAGTTGTAAAATTACTTAAAAGCAATTTAAAAAGTACTTATTTTTAAGTAAAAGTACTTAGAGTCAGCCCCATTTGCTTAGCTGCGTGTCTGACTTTGGTGTATACAATTATATTATAAACTGTATATATCTATGTCTGAATGATGCACAAACACTATAAATGCCTACTGCTGCACGATTTTAGTACATATGCTGGTAAAAAAAGACCAGTTTGACACATTACAGTCACTAACTTGAACTTTTACCAGCAGCTGTAGTTTTACAAGGAGGCTGTCACGTCCCCTGGGAGGCAAAGGACAGCAAAGGAATGCTTTCCTCTCTCCTTGTGCAAGTGGCACAGGCAGCTCGTGATCGCCTGGCTTCCTCATTGAGAGGCATTAATCTTTTCAGTATTCCTCTTGCAGCACAAGAGATGCACTGGGAGTATTCTCTCTTGTGTCGAGAGAAGAAATTACCTCCCTGCCATTTTTCAGGTGCATGAGCCATATGCCTAGCATTTCAGCTGTATTGTTATAGGCATTGCTGTGCTTGCTGCCCATAGGTAAATACTGATAAATGCCATGTCAGTGTGCTATAGAATGAATCACTGCTGTTTGTTATCGTGACCAAGCACTCTGTTGAAGGTAACGTTAAGGTGACGTTAGTTCATAGGTTTTCAGGTAAAATTCCTTAAAATATTTTAATGGACTTTCTTTCATTACATACCTAAATTTTAGGATCTGAGAAAAGCAATCTGAGATGAAGTGTATGAGGTCACTCCAGAATTTTTTTTCTGCTTCCTTAGCTGATGGGAGAATAATGGTTTTGTTTATCTTCTGCTGTCTTAGCAGCTGGTAATTCCCATTCTCCTTTTCTCTCTAGATTGTTTTTACCTTCTGCAGGACAGATTGGAACCACAGACCTAATCTTCTGCTACTTTATATCCTATGCAGCCACTTACAGGTGTGCGTGTAGTGTCACCTTACCAAAATGGCAATGCTTTACAGAGTTATAAATCAGAAGGCACAAGCAGTGCAAGCAATATAAAGAGCATAGGTAGGAGATAATCAAGTGCCAAGGAGAAAAAGAAACTAGTCTTATACCATCTGTACACATCTTTTTGTGAGTGCTTATGAGTTTAAAATATATGTAGGTGCTGAGGCATCTGAAGGTTCAGTGACATATGCCATTTTTATGTGATCAGCAGCTGAGTCCCAGATCAGAGATTTACTAGCTGTTAAAGGGAGATAGTCCTTAAAAGACTGGAGCAGAGAGATTAAGCTTCTTACTTTTCAGAAGCTGCTTTTATAAAAGAAGTTTTCTGTTATTTTCTTCCCCTCCAGCCTGTCTTTTGCATAAAGCTACACTAACTTTGGTGTTTGACTATGTGTGAGGACATGGCAAATGCTCTTGTACAAGGATATTGCCTGTACTGATAATACTGTTAAACAGAGCTCTTTGTTGGACAGAGTTGAGAAAAAGCTGGCCATAATCTGCTCAGGCTGAAAAAGAATGCAAGGCTTTAAGTCATATAAAAGCAGGCTGCAAAAAGAAAAGGACGCTGAGGAGGGCTTGTAACAGCAATGTCCTACAGAGTAACGAGTGAATCATTACATTGACTACATGATATCATTAAACTCCATCTATTTGGACCTGTTTTTTACAGAAATTGTGTTTTCTGTCTCATCCCTTTCACCACTGTGCAACACTAGTCACTTAAAAATTCCTTAATGGGTCTCTTATTTCAATACCACCTCTGAGTATCTGTTTCCCAGCCTTGTTTTTCCATGCTTTGGTGGGAGGATAGCATAATGCCACTTAGTATAAAATGTGCCCGCACTGGTTAGAACATCACAAAGGTTTTGTTGTGCTGCCATATAGCCAAGACAAGACATAAGACAATGCTGAGGTGAGACATTGCTGTGAACTCTTTACTAAGGCAACTAAAAAATAGACAAAAATAATTTCTCACAGGTCAGCTCTTTAAGGATGCTACTGAGTTACAGAGGAAAACAGGATCCTGAGTTGTTTTTTCCTTTCCTTTTCTTTTTGCTTGGGAGCTGAACCAAGTTTGCTTAATGAGCTTTGGCATGAAAAATGATCTTTATTTTTTCCGTTCTACTATTTTCTGTAAAAATATAGCTGAGAGAGCCAGGAAGAGTACCTGGGAAACAAATGGGTATATTCAGAGAGAAATGACCACTTTCCTCAAGACAGCAAATGTCAGGGCACAGTGGGGCTGGAGGACATAATGGCAGGGGTTGCCCTGGGGCGGGAAGGGTCTCAAAGCCAGGGATCCCATCACCACAACAGAGCGGGCCCCTGGGGTTTTCTTAACCATGTCACTGGTGGGTGAACTGATGCCCAGCACTTATAGCTGAGTGTTGCCTCTTGTCTTCCTTCTTTATAAAAAACATTTTAATCTGTGAATTTTTTTTACGTAATCTTTTTTTTCCCATCCTGTTTTGCAATACAAGGAGTCTATACCCTTGGCAGTTCCCATTCCCTTTACACTGTCATTATGTGAAAGGCTGAAATAGAACTAGTATGGTTAGCCAACCTGGAGCTTACTGGCTGTCACAGTGATTTTGAAGTATTTTACCACTTATCTTGAAAATGTTACATGCCTCTGCTAAAACATCCATTTACAGTCTGAGCAGTACTATGCTAGTATTCCAGTTTTATTGCTGATAAGAAAGACATTAGAAGGGTGCTGTGAGCTGTGTAACAGACTGTGGTGTATTCCACATTTCTTTTTTTTTGCATAGCTGGCCCATAAAGTTCCTGCCTTTCCATCCTATCCTCTGTCCTACACATTCGTTCCGATGTCTGTGCTGCAGTTGTTCTGCTGTGCTCAGGCATGTTTGTGAGGCTTTGCTGAAAACAAGATCTGGTCTGATTTGTATTAAAAAGAGGAGTATTTTTGAAATCCACATAACTTAAGGATGTAGTGTAGATCTAGCAATGTGGGTCTACAGTATCTTCACTGACCTAAGAAAATACTTACTGGCTTAGTAAAAACTTAATCCAATCCTGTATGTAATCTGCCTTGACAGGTTTATTCAGTTAAAAAAAAAAACCACCACAAACCAACCTTAAAAGCAGCAAGCTGATAAGGCTGTTTTTCTGTTTTTCAAGAAGTAGCAGCCACACGTTCTGCAAGCAATTTACTAGTGACCAAACTCTCAAGCTGCAACAGCTAGGGAAGATGTATGTGTGGTAAAAATTACTTTTAAAAATGAAGAATGAATGAATGTCTTTGCATTTTTAACATAATTTTGAATTTCAAATACTACAGGTTTTGATTCGTTTTTCAAAATACTGAACATTCACTGAATTGCCACTTACAGATTCTGAGCACAAGTCCTTTTATTTCATTTCCAAATGATGCCAAATTAAAATATCATATTTGCTCAAAACAGCATCAGAACCACAGCAGATTTCACTGTTTCTCAGCTGGTATTTCAGGTCAGTCTCTCTGTTGTGCTAGCCTACCCGAGCTTGGAAATGGTCCCACTGCCTGCGGGTACCTTGGCAGGAGCTGAGCAATATTTAGCACAAGGATAGCTGTTCAGGTAACCACCAGACCAAAGAAATGTGGGAGCGTGTGGACACGTTCTGTGACAGAAGGAGAACTTCCATGATTAAGGGATTATTTCAGTTTCCAAGGTCTAGAAATAGGATTACAAATTTGCTTTAGTCCCAGTCAAATAGCTGGATGGAGTCCTCCACAATATACCTTCAGGGTAATGGGATATTTCTTATTTTCTTCACTATTGGGAAAAGGAAGTAGAAGAATGGGCCAGCTTATGGGTTCCTTTCTTTTTGTCCTGGCTGTTGGTTATTAGCCATCTTTCATGTGAGAAAGAATAGACGTTTCTCAGCTGAGCGAGGAAGGCATATATTCCCAGATAAGAGGACTTTGGCAAAACTAGGGAAGAACTAGTATTCTTTCCTGACCTAATTAAATAGAAATATCACAGGTCACTTTCTCCCTCCAGTTTTGATTCTATAATATCTGAGTAGGATTGTGATTACATCAAAGAACTTTATTCTGACTTTAAATTGTACTGTAAGTATTTAGACAACTAAATACAAAATGAATTGGAATAGTGTGAAAAGATATTTCCCTGGTTCTACTTCAGGAAACTATACCATATTCGCTAGAAATTTTAGCTTCTTCGATTGTATTTTCCCCTCATGTTTTCAGAATAAGACCACCCAAAACGCTACAAATAAACATATCTTGTCATTCTTTTAATTTGGTTTTCCCGAATACCTTTGGAGAAGCTGAATTAAAGAACAAATGTGTCTCGACAGTGGCATCTAGTGGCGCCATACATGCGATGCCCTTGAGAGAGCCACAGCAGCTGAGTTGAGCGGGACAACCAGACAGCCACCTTCTTCTACACCCTGATTAATGTTTGATCCACAGATTTGTACTTCGAGAGGCCTCCCTGCAGGCGATTTGAAGACTTCTTCCATCCAGAATAGATGAGAGAGTATTTCTAGCAGTTTGCTAGATGTTGTTCTGGGAGAAGTGGTCCATGCTTTTAGTTCAGTTGCTGAGAAAGACTTGCTTTTTGCACACCTGAAAATATTTCCTGTGTAATGAAGCCATAAAGGGATATTGGTATGTTCTGAGAAAGTCGTGTTTCTTAAGCTAGTCTGAAACAGTAATTCAAACTACATGAGCATAAGGACTATGAATTTGTGTTTTGTGGGGAAGCGGAGAATATCTCAGTTAGTAGAGCTAACAGGAACTACTATGGATGGAGCCCTTAGCAGCCTGGTCTAGTGGAAGGTGTCCCTGCCCATGGCAGGAGGTTGAAACAAGATGATGTTTAAGGTCCCTCCCAACCCAAACCTATGACTCAAACCTAAATTCTATGACTCTATATATTTGTTTTAAAAATTTCAGAAAAAGGAAACCCTACTCACTCCTTTTATTGCTTCACTTGCATCTTCATTTGTAATTTCATCACACAGTAAACCAAAACTGAATCTCAAATTTTAGGTATTGAAATATTTACCATTTTTTATTCAGCCTTTCATTCATAGGTTTCAATGCCCTTTAGGTAGCCCTAGTAGCTGCGCCCTGCCATTTCCCTCCAGTAGCTGAAGGGATCCAACAGGAAAGAATGAGAGAGATTATTTGCAAGAGCATGTAGTGAACAGGAGAAGGGGGAATGGCTTCAGACTGAAAGAGGGCATGTTTAGATTAGCTAATAGGAAGAAATTACTTGCTGGGAGGATGTGAGGCGCTGGAACAGGTTGCCCAGAGAAGCTGTGGATGCTCCATCCCTGGAAGTGTTTAAGGCCAGGCTGGATGAAGCTCTGAGTGAAGTAGTCTAGTGAAAGGTGTCCCTGCCCATGGCAGGAGATTGGAACTAAATGATATTTAAGGTCCTTTCCAACCCAGGCCATTGTACGATTCTATTTTGCTGAGGAGTCAGTGCTCAGAAACAGCTTCCTAAAATTTAAAGCAAAAAATTTAAGTTCCTGTTTTCTACAGTTCCAGTGGAGGAGCTTATTCTTACCGTGCATGGAGACAGACTACTCTGGGAATGAGGAAGGATGAATAGATTCTCCCCACTGCCTAAAGCAATATTCAGTGAGCCACTGGCGATGCTGAGACTAGATAAGAGATCTGCCTTGAGTCCTGAGCCTGCACTCGACAAGCTCAACTTGCAAAGAAAACTGCAGTACTATAGTTTTTGTTGCAGAATTGCTCTGCTAAGCCTGTGAGCTGCTAACCAAACAATACTGTGATGTCATCTGAATGTCAGAAGAGTTTTTCACTGCATGGTAAGTGCAAAGGTGTGCCTACTAGCTGTGGAGATTTTATTCTCTTGAGGTTTTTTATCTCCCAAACACTCTGCCATCAAGAGAGGTTTTTAACACAAGAGAAGACCTAGAAAGAAGTAAGGTAAGGCCAGAAGAGAACTGTTTGGAGGTGACGTAAAGGGATGCCATGCTATCTTTGCCAACATACTATTTAATGCAGGGCTATCCCATTTTGGGAACCAATACCTCCCACAGCAGTTGTGAGTCACTGCAGACCAATGTACAAGAGTGATGACTGCAGCAGCTCCTGGTCACACAACTGGAGTAAGACAACCCTGGTCTCCAGGCATGACTTCAGCTGGGCCATGAACTCCTGCAGAGATCACACTGGTACACTCAGAGATAGGGTGCATCCCACTGTGCCCAGTGCTGTGCAGTTCATCCTGGCCATGGCACTTAGCATGGCACACTCCGTGGCAGTAGGTGGGCACCCTCTGCCACCAAGACTGAGCACTGTAATGGCAGCAGCACCCCCAAAGCCACTATATCTAGTGCTCAGGGCCAGAGAGGATGTCAGATGCCTCGTTCGGGGATAGGACCAACATGGCCCAAATAGCTGCATCTGGGAAATGGCCAGAAAAAAACCAGCCGTACTGTAAACAGGATGTTTACCTAGTCTTTAAAAAAGTTTTGAAAAATAACAATCTTTTTTTTCCCAGTCATCAGAACAGGGCAAAAAAAGGCAGTTCTCTGTTCCCACAAGTTCAGAAGCTATAAACAGATCCTCCATTTCTCCCAACCACTATGATCTTGCTTCTCCCCTGCCTGTGAGACTGTCTCAAGACCAGCATTATTTGCTGTGGCTAAGGAGTCCGAGATTTGCACTGGAAAGTCCTTATGAAGCCCAAGAGAATGTCTCCGATTCGCAAACCTTTCCATCTATCCTCTTGTCTCCATAAGAGGCTGATGCTCTGAAATAGTCTGCAGCTTTGCTCCTTCTATTTAGGGAGATCAGGGTGAAAGATGTGCAGGAAAGACAGACCAAAAATAGAATTTTCTCGCTGCACTCATACAATAAACTTCCCACAGAATAAAAGCTCCACTTTATTTAGAAATCATGCTCTTCTGCAAAATATTTCACATCACAACAGAAAGCATCCACTTTAAACACACTGCAGTTCTGATTGTATTGAAGATTATATATCAAACACTCAGAGTGACTGTCCCTTTACCAGATTCCACAAAACTTCTTTTACTACTTACAGTATGTAAATGCAATTTTTGTTTCATGTACACTTTGCCCTTTAGCACAGGTTTTTACAATTCTTTTTAATTTTTTTTTTTAATATGGGAATTCTGAACAAATGTGGGACAATGCATTCTTATTGCACACAAAGCTCCTATCAATGGGAAAAAAACTATCCTTTTTGGGTATCTGGATTACTACAATAACAGAAAATCTACCTTGAGCATCAGAGATGCTCCCGAGGTCTAATGAGACAAGTTGGAAATCCTGTGAGTTAAAGAAGAGATGTTGGAGTATCTGCCATGACACAGCTACGTGGAAGTGTTCCCAGTCACGCAAGATGAAGACCCTGCTCTGCTTTTGATGAATGAAAGCTCCTGGGGGCTCACTGCATCTCGATTTCCTACTTCACCCTCACAGGGGAACTCTGAAGTCGATTGATCAGAATTTGGGGAGTCCTCATCCATCACCATCCTCCTTTCCACACTGTTTGATCCCCAGACTTCTTCTCCACACTGTTCTTAAACAGTATTGTCATATGGAATTTAATAACCCTTTCTGCTTCAGTAGGCGGATATGTTTTCTTAAAGCAAGATGCATATAGTTATAATAAATTTGGAGATACTTTTTTGCAAGTCTTCCCTGCTAGGAGGTGTTACATTGAATCTTCCTCTGTTAGTTCTGTAACAAAAATTTTCCAATATTTTATAATATTTTTTTTTCCAAGTTCATAAAAGAGAAAGATCATGAGGAACTTATTTAGTATCAACAGAATTAAGGCCTGGAGCTGATTAATTTTTTCTTCATCACAGTATTACTGCTTCCAATAAGAATTATTACTCAAGGTTTCAGAGGAGAGTGGTAATAATTAGGCCAGCTATGGACCATAAATAGATATGTGAAGGGGGAAATCTGTCACTTGACATTTAGCATAGCTGAAAAGAAAAAAAATAATTATTTTAATTTTTGGTTATAGAGTGAACTTTTTGATTATTGGCTGATAAAAATAATTACCATTTTTTTCCAACATTCAGGGTCAATTTCAGATAGCATAGAGTACAGAGTTCATTTGTTCGTTACAGTCATTTACATCTTCTCCTCTAATTCCTCCAAGTAGCCTGAGTCTGGCCCAGACTACACTGGATGGATTGATAAGATTAATAGGTCACCGGAAAGCTGCCTACTGGGGTACTGTCCTCCCTGTAGCCTAGATTTGTCTCCTCTAACCTTAAACGAGTATACACATTTGGAGCACAGGCAATCTATAACTCTTCAAGACTCAATGAACTGAGATGCAAAACTAAGACAAAAATACCTCTGTACTCTAGTTAAGTCACTCAAAATTGATATTCCTCCTCAAATTCTGAAGATGGCTAAGTATACTGGTTTTCCTTTTTAAGTGCTGCTCTTTCCATTTTTTTTTTTATTTTTTTTACAGATTCTTGACTTAAAAGTCTAGAGCTGCTACAAAAAGTAACAATGGTGGTCAGAGACTTATTTTTTTCTTATAATTACATGTTTAATTGTGATAATTCAGACCTTTTCATAACAGACTGAAAAAAGCCAGATGGACAGTTCCTTATTGTCGGGCAAGGAGTACATGCTTCAGGAACTCACAAATCTGGCTGTTGAACTTTAAAAAGGACTCTTCAGTGACTTATTCCTGGCCTCTCATCTACGCAGCCTGTAATTTCTTCAAAAAGGATATTTTTCTGTAACAATGTTGTAGCTCTCCAGTAGTAGAAAAAGCCAAACCAAAAGACGTAGTTTAAACAGAGGCTCAGGTTAACCTGTTTGAGCTACTTTTGTTTTACAATGTTACTTTATCACCTCAGCATAGCACTAGCACATCAAACTATATCACCCTGGTTCTGTGGAAGGTGTTCATTAGCTTGCTGCTGCTCACGCAGAGGCAGCACAAGATAGCAGAAATTTCTGTTACTGACCTATAAGACGGGGTTGATTACAAAAACCTGAACAACAAACAACAGGCAAAGTACTCAATATCTTATTTTTCCCTGAAAATATTAAAAGTCCTGCAAAGAAGGTAAAAATCTTGCATAGAAACCTATTGCTAAAAGCCTTTGGTTATTATGTCATGGTTTTGGCTGACTCGGACTCCATTAGGTCCTATTCATTAATTATTTCCCAGCTTGCCGTTGTTCCTTGCTGTAGTTTTCTATTCTTTACAATAGTATTTTTTTTAAAGACTTGAGGGGCAGTCCAGGTTCTAGAAATTATTTTTCTCATATAGAATCTTGGGTCTTATTCTACTTAAACTCTATTCATCTTTCCACCGAGCTCTTTACCTCTCCAAAGGAGGCCTACCCCAGCTATTCACTTGAACTTATTATTGTGCAACAAAGCATTGTTTATGACTGACTTCAGCTGCATTTGGACTTCCTTATCTCCCCAGATGGTCATCACTTTTCTTAGGCCAGCTGGCAGCATACTCAGAAGCAAGGCCACCTCCGAAGTACGGCTGTGACTGGAGCTCAAAGAAGCTATCACTAGGAAAATAATGCATAAATAAATTTCATGTAGCATGCAGGGTTGGTTACAATGGTGAATGACTGCTGGCAAACTAAACTTTTATACAGAGAAAATCAGAAAGCAGATGGAACTATGCATGTTCACTGGATCAGATGGCACAGGTAAAAATGATTGAGATTCACCTACATACAACTTCTACTCAATTGTTCCCAAATTGAACTTCTGTTGAAGAACATATATAAGTTCTCTTTCAACTGTTTTGTGGTTTAAAAACTACCTAGACTCTTTTAAGTTCTTGACGCTCACAGCACATTGCATAATACTGTGTCTTTAAAGAAACATGTAGAAACTTTGGCCACTGGCATTAAGGCATCATTAATGTATTTCTTGGAAAAAAATATATCATTAACGATTTTTTTTTTTTTAAAAAGTGATGTGTGGTTTTTTTTACTCTGTATTTTACATAAGGTACTACTTGTCTTGGTTCTAGCTTCCCACCCTAAAATGCTACACCCTAATCCTGTTCCAGATTAAACCGTAATCTGTACCACCTATTGCATCATCTGAGACGTTAATCAAGAAGAACTGAATTGAACTCTCACGGAGTTTACTTGAAGCACACATGAAGAGAACCACAGGTAATTACTTTACAAGAGCAGTTTTGCAAATCCCGCGCACACGCCAAGTTTGATTGAGAGACTGCCCCCAGCTGGTGTCAAAAGTCTCATAAAAAAATCAAGCTGTATCTCATAAATTAGACGAGTTGCTCTGTTAGAGAGAAAAACTGCAGAGGCATAACGCAGCCTGAATCGGCACAGCCTTCTCGATTATTATTCTGAGGAGACCTGCAGGCTGATTATTTGCTTTTGAGCACTCCTGGAAGGAAGCCTTGCCTCGCCAGAAACCCATCCCCTCTCTTTGCAGACGCGCTGCTTCTCCCGTGAAATCTGCCAGCAGGAGGCACCTCAGCTCTCTGCCCTTCCTTAATCACCCCGTTAATTGGAGCCCCTTCCCTCGCCCCCCACACGACGGGCGCTGCCCTCAGCACGGGGCTCCCGCCGCCGCCATTCTCGTTTACCGCCTGCGGACCTCGGACGCCCCGCCCCC
>VZRE01010271.1:252016-265235 GCA_013396775.1 Cephalopterus ornatus | reverse complement strand
CTTCATACCGGGATTTTTCGGAATCAGCCCTTTGGTAATCTTCCAGAGAATACTGTTGGCCCATCTCTCCAGACTGTCAAGCTCCCTCTAAATGGCAGCACAACAATAGAATTATTTAGGTTTGAAAAGACCAACTCTTAACCCAGCACTGCCAAGTCCACCACTAAACCATGTCCTTAAGTGCCACATCTACACATCTTTGAAATGCCTCTGGGGATGGTGACTCAACTATTCCTCCCTGTTTTGCATCATCTGCAAATTTGCTGAGGGTACACTCTGAAATCATACAGATTTCATTAAACTGAGTGAATCTAGCTTAACTTTCTGAAGTCCTGTCTGTCTGCATCTTAGAACAATGACCTTACAAAAAGATAAACTTCTTGCAGAGACAGGATAAGCTGCTGTTTATTATAGTGAAGTCCACTGAGGCTAAACATAGTTGGAAAGGCAGATACTCAGTCTTTCCAGGTGAGTCTCCTCATAATTTTACGATAATCTACACCAGGACTACTGAAGCCCTCTCTCTCCCTTTGCCTCCCCTCCCATCACTGCCTTCACATTGACATACAGTTGACCAAGAGGGTCTGAGTGTAAAACACATGACACAAAAATCACCATGATACCCTAAACTGGTATCTCCTGGGCCATGAATAGCATGTATCCGAAGAGAGAAGGCTGCAGCAGTCCTTGCTTGGATTGATTTTAATAGCTTTGGAATTGCACACTAAGGCCTCAGTAAAACTTTCCCCCTCCAGTGACTAAAAAACAGTCTGCATAGACAAACATCTGTTCACCAAGTCTTTAATTTGAAGGGATCCAAAACATGACAATATTTCAAACATGATCAGTACAAACTTTGATGCAATGACCTTACCGCAGAAGTGAGACGAGCAAGAATTTCAGCATTGGTTTCTGCCGTATCTTCTAGTTTTTGATCAGGCCTTAAAAAATAAAAATAAAAATTTTATCATTTCTTTTATTCTGTTTCAACATCTTTTGATTCCTGGAAAGTAAGGAATTATGTAGCCACAGGCTACAATGTAAAAGGGCCTTTGAGATTCCCCATCAAAATGATGACTGCAACATGACAATAATTAATCGTGTCAGTAACGACAGAGTACACCCTTTGTCCCTGGCTGTCAAGAACTCTTTTGATCGGACCAACATAAAGCAGTGAGAGAATTCTTCAGCTATAAAAATATGATGAAGAACTGAAGAATGTAGGACTCTCTAGATTAGAGTCACTTATCCAACTGCATATTTTGCTTTGTTAAAAACATACTCTATCAACAGAGCAAAGAGTTTTCCATCTGCCCACCACCCAGCTTTGTTAAGATGTGGAGCAGCACCTAAGAAATGTAAGCTCATGTAGATGAAAACAGACAACATCAAAATAATTATATGACATATGTAGTTTGATATTTAGAAAGAATAACTGAAAGTGATAATAATACATTTAAGAAGCCATAAATTAATAAACTAAAGCAACAGCTGAGAACACTATTAGGTTTTCTTGACAGTTACTCACAAGACAGAGAGACAGACCTCACATGTCTTCGCAAAAGAGGGGCAGTGCAGGAAGAACCCTTGCAGAAACTGTCCCAGAAGTCTGGCCCACATGGACAGTCTGGCCCCACAAAAGCTGCTATGGGCAGGACAGGATAGGACTGGGTTTTTCTTTGTAACAGTCTAATTTCCATCACCAAAACATCTGTGTTTTAGCTTCTTGTAGAAGCTTCATTGAAAATCAGAGGAAAGATACAGGTGTATACATAGGTTATTACTATGGAAGAAAGTAAAAGAAAATACCCTTGAGATCTTTACTTTTCATGGTATTCAAAAAGCAGTGGCATGCCAGCAAGCTGAGCAGATACACAAAGCTGCAGCTGCTGTAATAAACATAAATCCCAAGTATTAGAAGAAGCTTCTGTCTTTGACTAAATTATTTAACTGCTTATGTGCCTTGACGTCCTCAGGGAGAGAGCTGGCAACACATCTGGAATACTCAGCTGGTATATTGTGGTTCTTACATCCCATGTCCAAAAATTCCATTCCTTGATTAAAAAATTAAGGTCAGAAAGCACAGAATGACACATGCATTCATTTTGGGGCAAGCATATTCAGACTAAAATGCTAATTCAGATTAGAAATCACAATTATTTTCACAACTGCTTTTCTATTCAAAGAAAAATGTGATTTAATATTTTACGTGTTATAAACAGCCCAAAAGAAATAAATGAATGCATTTTCATTTACAAAAACTGATTTATTCAGGCTTTCTCCTTATAATTGGGAATGAGATCAAAAGAGCTGCTCTCTTTAGATGCCTATGTTTCTCTGCACATCTGATCTTTTCTGATCTCCCAGAACCAGACTAGGACTTGATTCTTCTACACTGAAGACAGAAGATAGCAGTTCAGTAGACACAGACACAGATGCAATCTATAAACCCATAACAGCACGTAAGTACAGCTATTTCCATCTTGGGCCTTTATCCCTTCATCTTCTATTTAAAAATACTCCCAGTATTCATCTGCATATGAGCATGAAGTACTTCTGAAATCATTAATATACTAAAAATTAGTATGAGCTCTACAGAATCAGAGCGGAAGAGTGTATTATGACATCCAAGCCAGTGGAAAAAAGCAACAGTTATCATTCTGATTTTTTCAAAAGTAGACAGCAAGGACCTAGTAGGGCTTGTACCAAATAGGAGCTCAAAGCCCAGGCAAACTAGCCTAATGCTTATACAGTTCAGTGACCTGTGAGCTGTCTGCTAAGCAGACAGATGTGGGGATGCTTGCCCTAGATTTGCACGCAGACAACTCAAGTCTCCATGCTGACACAACCTGAGAGCTGTTTGTGTTCAGCAAAAGCTTTCCAGGAACTCCATAAGGTGTAAATAAATATCCCATCCTGTCTATTTGGATTAAAACCAAATTACTTTTAAGAACGATTACTTTTCTGAAATGAATAAAATGTAAATTCTTTCATTGAGTCTATCAGTGGTTTTGGGAATTAGGTGTTGTTATAGACACCCCCATTTACAAGGAAGGAAATAGAAGCACACAAGGATTAAACACCCGATACAACACCATCGCAGTAACTGGAAAAGAATTCAGGAAGTATTGGATTAGAGCATAAGTGATCACTCAAGGTTGTAAGGAAGTCCATGGCACAGCTTTCAATACAGATTTTTTGCTCCTAGATTATTGCAATATTCACTTCTTTTCTACTCAAGTAGAATTGACTGAGATTAACATCAAGTGTTTAATGACCCCAAGGGGCCTCTGCATCGGTCCCATCTCATCTGACGTTTACAGGATCTCAGGGTCTTAGTCCTGTGGAATACAACAACATTAGCCTTCAGATTAGTGTGAGATGCTGATAATCTGCTATGTCTCAACTTTTTTCCATGGTAGATTCCCCCCAGTGTAGGGAATTTGCCACGGTCAAAAGGCAACAGGGAGCATTTATTCAGGAACCATAAGTACATCTCAGACTTCAGAATGGTGTTTTCATTGTAAAGCTTGCTATGGTATTATTTGGTATCACCCCTAAAACTGACTAGAAACAAACATAAATCCATCAAAAATCCATACAGCAAGTCAAATCTGAGCCATGTTTATTTAATAGTGTTTCCAGAATAGTTGCTAAAGGAAGTCCCCAGAGTTGCTACTGCCTATTCAAGTGTACAGACTCCTTTCGGCAGAGCAGAACCATGGTACTTCAGAGAGCCACTGAGGTACCCAGCAGTCCAGGCAACGCAAGGCTGCTGCCCACCTGCTGCAGAGAAGACAGAGATCAACTGGCCTCTGGGACCACCAGGAGACATCCAGTGTTGCCTTCTGGTGTACAAGCAAGCAGAAACTTCTGATTTCTTCAAAAGCAGGGAATCCAATAAATAAGGTGAGAATTTCTCTATCTCTGTGTACATGCAGAATGCCACCAATACAGATATGAGAAAAGCTAGGACAGAAAAATGAGAATAAAAATATCAAATTACAAAAAATCCTATGCTTCTTATGGTATGCAAAATGGCTTATATATTTGAGAAAACAAGCATCACTGCAGGAAGGAGTTTTTAGAATTGCCATCTTTCTTCATGAAAATAAGTATATGGGTTTATTTAACCTGGTCAGATAACTTAACAAACACCTCATCACACCTATTCCTTTTCAGACTGTGTTTTAGTAGTGTATGATTTGCATCAAGCATGAAGAATGTTGAACCTGGAAAAGCCTCCTTCTCCTTTAATATCATACTCCCTCAAGGCTATACCATTATTTAAAATTCAATTCCTTCAATATATGCTTTTCTAAAAAGCATCTTCACAATCTGACAGGTAAAACCTCCAGAAAACAATTCTTCAGTGAAAATATTCCCAAAAGGAATTCAGCTTCAACTAAAATTTGAATAATGGGAGCAGGAAGGAGCTGGAATAGTACATTAATGAATAATTGTTCAATTCATGTGACAGGGATCATCCTCCACTGGAAATGACAGTTGTACTGAAATGATAAAACTGCGAAGCAAACTGCAAACTCAAACCCAGAAAGTCTTCAATCCATTTTCCTACCCAGCATCCTTCAGGTAACACATCAATACGGCCTATCTGGTCTGTCTTTTTCATTTGAAGCCTTTGTACAGGTAGTCATGAACCATGAAAAGTGGCCTGACTTGCATTGATAATGAGGAAAACTCCAATTCCCATCGAAATCAAGATGAAATTTCCCTGATATTTAAGGGATAGACAAACTGTTCAGCAACAGAGTTGGCCATAAGACAAGAATTTCTATTTGCAAAAATAGTCAAAGGTTTTCTCCCACGTGAATCATCTGCTTAGAAGATTACATTCAGTCCCCTGCTCTAGCAAACTTGGGGTCCTTGTCACTCGTCTACACTCACTCAAGCTGACAAAATAAAGGCATTTTGAAGGGAGGCTCCATTCCACAACTGTCAGTATCTGATTGCTAAGGGCACTCAGCAAGATGGGAGGGAATCAAATTTCTGTTCTGAGCCATTCAGAGGAATTATTGAGATTTTTTTCCTATCAGCTCATCATGTCTGAATTTTAGAATCTGGGCTTAAGACAGCTCACAAAGACTTTGGCCTTTGTGCTTTTTAAAAATATTTCTATTGGACATTCATTTGAGAGAATGTGTTTTTAAAACCTAATATGGAGAGAAGGCAAGTACTAACAGAAGCAAGTTTTGTCTTTGTCACCAAAGAGAATAAATCCTAGTACTGCCAGAGTAACAGTTCTCCACAGTATAAATACTGGGTTTGAGGATTTATCATGCTAGGGATAATGAAAGAATTTAACCCAGCTTGTCTATCCCAGCCTACTCCTGCATATTTGCTCAGGCATGAAGGGTCATGAGCCTCCAGAGCTCTCACTAACAACTTTTTCCTATCTTTTGGCCTTTTCCTTGGCACAAATAGCCATGATTTCCTTCTAGCTGCTCTAAATAGGCAACATTAGAGCACAGTCATATCACCACAGAACATATGATAACATTCAATAATCAGGTGAAAGTGGACACATATAGGCAGCAAAAATCTTAAAAGGCATATTCTTGAAAAGGAATAATAATGTGAGACTACAGAGCTCTGGCAAACATGCAGTAGAAAACTAAAACAAAAAGACTGAAGCTACTGCATTTCCACCCATCTACCCTATCTTTCTGAAAGCTGATCCTGACACATCACAGGGGCATCTGATCTGCGAGTCAATCAGTTCCACAGTATGCCTGCTGCCAAAATCATGCCAAAGCTCCAAACGCAAGAGGAGACAAAAAAATCACGTGCCCAAATGATATAACAAGCTATAGGCAGTAAGTTGGTGCCTAAGTACTACAATATGCCAAAAACCCCATGCCAAGTGTCTTCATTTATTTACCCAGACTAATCTTCTCAGATGAAAAGCACATCTCTACAAAACTTGTCAATCCCTTTGCTGGGGTTGATTTTAAAGATTTTAAAGGTTTTTAAGCTGGTTCGTTCGCAAGATGACTTGGGAGTAGACGGTGTCATTATAAGGCCAGACACTTATAAAATAGTCAGCAAAAGTTGTAAATGTACACTTACAGATTACACATGCCAATCCTGGGGGGAGACAATGGCAGTAGTTGAAGTAGGAGCTTTACTCCATTCTTCCATTCTTCCTCTTTCTCAAATTCACAGAAAAGGTAGGTACATTCATCTGCTGAGAACTGGTAGAAAGCATGAGTGTCTTGAAAATAGAGTTGTCTGTCCACTGTCAGAAAAAATAACATTACATACCGTTTAAACCTTCACCATGTAAAGATTCCATGTCCCCCCACATTCTGCACTGCACTTGACTTTAATGCTGAGTTGCATCACCACAGAGGTCAAAAGAACCAAAACTTCAGCATAGAAACAATCCTGTCCTCTCATATTAACTCAGTACATCCAAACAGAACAACTCCAAAACCTCAATCTGAAGATCTCCAGGCTCCTGAAACGCAAGTATTAAGACTGCTGACTATTGAATCAATTTTAGAATCAGTTCAGGATTAGGGAATAAAAACCTTTCTCTTATTAGACTTCTGAGTCTTGATTTCCATTGATTTCTAAACTGTTCTCTCTAATGGTCAGGCAGGAGTAAACAAAGTTCAATAATGAGGATGCAGGCCATCATTATCCCAGCTTCTCCTCAAATTCATGGCTACTGAATTTGTAGACTAGACCTGCGCAAGATGATGTGCCGGTCATCTTCCCTGAAAGAAATGGGATTGAACTGGGAACCAAGGACTGAGACCAAAGTCAAAAGCTTAAGTTCCTGCATAAGTGCAGCCCTTGTTGAGGGTGCATGACCAAACATACTGCCAGTGTAGCTGAAGAAAACCTTTAAGTACACTGTCAGTGTACATAGGCAGAAATCTTCCTTAACACCTCACCTTTTCACAAGAAAGAGGTTAATGTCTAATACAGACCCCAGGGTGGGGTATGATCTGAGCTGAGCTGCCTAAGTAGTCCCAGCTTCAAAGTAATCATCAGATTTCCAGAGGCTGGTTACAGTGTAGTTATCACCGACCACATTAACTGGACCAAATCCCTCAGTTTGGTGGGGAAGGTGGGGACAGCGGGGTAAAATCTGGCCTCACCACCACCTCTAGGATCTGGATCCTCTCTCAATCCATTGTAATCTAAAATTATGGAAAATAGAGCAGAAAAGAAAATCACTAATAGCTAGAGAAGTGATCTGGTGAAACCACAATCTGCAGTGACTAAATAGCTGCTGTCTTAGGAAAAACCTGAAATAGCTTGCAGAGGAAAAAAAAACAGGCTGGAAAAGACACACATGCCATCAGCAACTTGGTAATAGGTAACTAAATCAGTAAAAGCAAAAGTAAGGAAATTGCTGAAAAGTAGGGACAAATATTAGGTATTTATGAAATGAAAGGTCACAGAGTTAAGCCAGTCAAAAAGATAGTAAAATAAAGAACTGGCAAGAAAATTGGATCAATCTGTGCTCTTACTCTTTTCCTCCTCCTATCAAAAACAAGAGTCTTGTCCTATGCAGGGGAAATTCATAGCCTTCCTCACGCTAGAATTACTATCAAGACTGACCTGATAATATAATGCCCATATCCAGAAGGAGCTGCCACACTCCAACTGCTGTAGATCTGCTCTTAACAAAAGGGCACTGCTCCAAAAGCCAGTCTACCAGTTCTGATCCAACACAGCTTCTCCTGAAAATAAGCAAAACACCACTTCTTACACTACAGTAATATTAAAATATTCTTTTATGATAAAGAGCTATTTTTTAAAGCTATTGAAAGTGAACGTTTTTGTTCAGCGGAGCAAATCCTTTGTCTCAATTGCTAATTTTTGTAATCCTATTCATTTCAAGGGAAGAAATTACTCTGGCAAGTCTCAGGGGATACCCCTCGCTACAATGAGGGAACTCATGCCAGATGAACAAGTTCCCTTACATACCTAATTCACGTAGCACACTTTGCAATATGTAATATTTTTATCAGTCTGTGTTGCATATGGTCATCCAAAGATGAAACAAAATACAACTTTTAGCCTCAGGACTTTATTTCCTTTCTGAGCATAAGCAATACAGCTACACAATATGTGTAAGACCTTGAGTGCTGCTATAGGATATACTTAATCTTTCACATTATTGGCAAACATAGATATTTAAATAATTAAAAAAAAAGTAGTGGATTTTTCTTAAATACAGTTATGAATGAATAGTGTTATAACAGAGAGATGCACATTTCGGTACAATTGAAAATAGGAGGAAGCATTTATGCTGTAATGCAACACAAATGGAAAATCAATTCATTACAAAAATATTCCATAAATTACATGCCAAAATCACTGTGTCATTAGATCTTAGGAATCCAATTAATGTCTTTGATAACTCCAGACCAGGGCTGAATTTAATAGTCTTTCTTTTCAACAAAATAACTGACAAACACTATTGTATATGAAATCATAAGCAATTGAATTAATGCATAATTAATTCAATTAATTGATTGATTTCTGACAGCTAACACTGTAACATAAGAAAAGATATTAAGATACATGAGATTTTAAAGAATGTTTTAGAGAAAATGTTTTCAATTCTTAGCAAGATACATGAAATCTTACACTCACAATTTACTCTCTTGTCAAATCAGGTCATAGATAAATGCAAATAAAACCCATAAAGTTGATTAAAAGAAATGATTCTGAGTTACCTGCAAATGCCAGTAAGGTACACTCTGTCTTTAATCAGGTCAGATGCTTGTAGGGTAAAAATATTCCTGAGAGCTCTCCCAGCACAGGAGGAACTTTCTCCATAAATCTGAATGAAAACAGAAATTGAAAACTGACAAACAGGGTTTTATTCCTGCTATAGTAAATTGCCTTGCCACTGTTCGCTCCCTCCCTCTGAGAGATGCCTTCTCCCCACCTAAGTGACAAGCAAGCAGTCAAAGTCTCACATGAAACGCACCCCAACTTCTGCCATGCCCAGTTGTATTATTGGTTGCATATGCCCCCATGAGCTGGGCTGCTTTTATATTTACTGCCTTAGAAAAGCAGAGGTTTTGCTATCCATCAGCTTTACCCTGGAACAACAGACAACTTAAAATGAAAACACACGTTATTCCAGCAAAGCAAAGGGACTAATTTATTAACCATTGCAAAATCACACAAATACAGTTTAAAAAACCCTATAATTTCATATGTATTTGAGCTAAATAACTTAATACAAGCCTAATACACATTAGCATTTCATAGACTTTTCTTTTTGTTCAGAATCTTTGGAGGTTTCCTATGGTAGCTACAGATCAGTTCATTCATACATTGCCAGGAGGATGTGGTCTTTCAGAATGGACACACTTTTGACTTCCTCACACCTGATTTCTACCTTACACCTCAAGGCTGCATATGTGTCCATCAAAACAGAACCCAACTCAATCTTCTATAAAACCATGTTCCAACCTGTACTCTGTACACCACTCCTTACTGATGACTTTACCTGGGCTTTTATGGTGATGTTTCCTCACATTCCAGCAAAACACGTTAGTAACACAAACAACTAAACTGAAAGGAAAACAATGCTATCTGGTTTCATCTTTTTGTTTGTTTGTTTCCTATGTTTAGGAATCTTTCAAGGCATATAAAATAGTCCTGAGATAGAAAAGTTTTGGGACATGCAAAACCAAAGTTCTCAAATATTGTAAAAGTATGCTAAACAGTGTCAATCATTTAAATGACTGAGAAGCACACATTGGAATTCACAACAATTCAGTTTGCAAATCCAGGAATGGAAAGACGTGATTTGTAATAAACACACACACAAAATGACAACTTCTTAACTAGATTTAACTGCGGGTCCCATTTACAAGTGTCTTCAAAGCTATGATTAAGAGGTTGAACCAAAGCAAAAACATTTCTAATATGTTGTTTGATGAAATGGAATTAAAAAGAAGCTTGACAAGTACCTTATTTGAAGGAGTTTCCAAATAGGGATTTGAAATTCTTCTGGACAGGGTCTGTAAGATAATTTGGTAGACTTTTAGTTTTGTTCTGGATTTTGTATAGTAAAAAAAAAAGGACTAGCAGCAATCTAGTCTTTTAGCTATTAAAATCTAAATAAAAAAGAATTTATCGAATCATCCGAGTAGTCTGACATCTCCAAATAATAATTTTTTTCACATCAGGAAAAAAAGGTTTGGTAAACTCTGTCCTATGTTGTCTGTCACATTCATTCTTGATCTGGAAAAGATAAGCAATGAAGCAGCAAAGTCTGTAGACAAGACACAATAATTTGGGTCAGGAAAGACCAGAAATGACAGTGAAGAATCTCAAGATAAACCTGAAAAATGCTGGGTGAAAAGACAGTATCATGATGAGCTCAACATTGAAATCAGCATGTACTAGACAGAGAAAATGTAATTACACATACTCTTAAGGAAAACTTTATCAATTCAGTAAAGACACCTCAGGGTCACAGAACACTTCTCAAGGAAGACCACTCTTCTAAATTAAATTCTTAACTGTAGATAAAAGAAATTAGGATAAATGACGAATAAAACAGTGATCAGCGGGGAGATAACTAATGTAGATCAGCATTATCTCTGACGTGCCACATCTTGCACTGGTAATAGCATCTCAAAAAATGAACATTCCAATGTTAGAGGGAATTCAGACAATAATAGTAGTAGGAATAATAAAGGATTTGTATTAATTTTAATGTGAGAAGAGACAGAAAAGACTGAGTCTATTTATCTTACAAAGGAGAGATTACAAGAGACATAATGCAATTATATAAAATATCCAAATGATACAGAGAAAAGACAGGGTTTCTGTGCTCTGCTTTACATTACATGAGAATAAAATATCACTCAATGAAATTAGAGAGGATTCATATTTGCGGAGACAGAAAGTGATAAATAAGTCTTCAGAGGAGGAAAATGCAAATGCCAAAACCTTACCACTGATCAATAAAGATTAGGATTTAAAGTTATAAAATTAACAGTGAACCAGAACTCTGGAAGGCAGAAAGAGGACAAACATCTCCACAGAGCCACATTACCCAACCTTTACTTACAATGATACCCTCATATCTTGTCACTGTTAAAAACCAAGATACTGTCTATGCTGATGCTTACTTGCAACTTCTATCTTACTACAAGCCACACATGACATAAATAAACATTGCCTAAAATAAACCTGGAAGCGGAACAGAAGATGTTATGCAGATGCACTGGCATCACGGTGGGAAGATCATGCAGTGCTCCCTCACATTATTCCAACTTGTAAGCAGTATAATTAATTCCTTGCTTTGAGAAGGATCCAATTCTCACTTGGTATACTGCAATCATAAAACACCCCTCATCCTTCACACCTTGTAAGAATTACAGGATCCAAATTTCAGTAGCACCACCTGCTTTTTTTCTCCTTGTATTCTTGTTACTATATTTTTAGAAAGGGAAGGGACAAGGAACACAGAAGCATCTAACACTGTTTACCCTTCCATGCTCATCCCAAATGTGCAGTGTAGTTCCATGCGTAACAGTAGCTCCATATGGAAATATTATAACATACAAGCTTAATTCCCCTCTCCCATACCCAACAAAGATGCTGTAAGCGTGCAACACTGCCTCAGATCCCACTTACTTTTCCTAGCTGGCATGTCATTAACACCTCAGTTCTGCAGCAGCCCTACGTACCACCACTTCACTTGGTTTCTGTCCAAGTCTTTCATTCAACAAGCCTCACTCCCTGCAGCAGCACAGTCAAAGCTTATACATCAGTTTCCCCTCTTCTTGCTCCCTTCCCAGGCTGGCACTAACAGAGGGCAGCTGAGCCTCAGCCAGGGAAAATACTGCTACTGCAGTGTGCAGTTATATGACAGCATAAGATGAAACTCGGCAAAAGGACAACTATGGCTGCCTTGGACAACAGGGTTACAGTAGCAATGGATAAGAGAAAAGTGACTGATGTCACTTACCTGGACTTGTGCAAAACATTTCAGACGAGGTAATGGCTACAATGTACCACACCTGAAATGTTTCTACACCAATGCACCCAGCATGAGGAACAAACAAGAGGAGCTCAAAGCTTGGGCCCAGTCCCAGAGATTTGACGTCATTGGTGTAAGTGAAACCTGGTGGGATGAGTCCTGTGACTAGAGTGCCCTATTGCATGGTTACAGGGTCTTCTGGAGGGACAGGCAGGGCAGAAGAGGCAGAGGGGGGGCACTGTATATAATAGAAGGGTTGGAATGTATGGAGCTCACAGTTGGCAATGGTGAGGTTGAGAATCTCCGAGTAAGAATCAAGGGGCATACAAATAATGCAGATATCATCATTGGAGACTGCTATAGATCTCCCAGACAGGACAATGACACTGACAAATTATTCTCTGAGGAACTAAGGGACACCTCCAATTCAACTGCCTTTGTCCTTATGGGGGACTTCAACTTGCTAGAAATTAACTGGGAGCATCACACAGTGTGTACAACCCAGGCCAGAAGATTCCTAAAAAACTTGGATGACAACTTTATGGAAGAGGTCATAAGGGAATTGACTCAGAAAAATGCTCCCCTTGATCTGCTGCTTGTCAACAGAACAGATGTCGTGACGAAGTAGAGACTGATGGCCGTTTTGGCCACAGTGACCACAAAGCCATTAAGTTTAAAATCTCAGTTGACAGGAAGAAAAGCACCAGCAAAACCTCAACTCTGGACATCAGGAGAGCAGACTTCAGGCTGCTCAGGGAATTATTAAGTAAGGTCCCCTGGGAAAATGTTTTTTGCAGGTGCCAGTGCCCATAAGAGCTGGTTACTTTTCAAACACGAACTCCTAAGGGCAGGCATGATGCCTGAAATGTCAGAAATCAAGTAGGTAAGGCAGAAGGCTGGCTTGGAAATAAGGAAAATCTTCCCTTGGAAATAAGGCAAAAACAAAGGTGTATGCCCAGTGGAAAAAAGGTCAAGTACATTTAGCCTGTCAATGCAGGAACCCAAACACCCAAAATTTCTACAAACATAAGAAAATAGAAGCTAATTAGGGCAAAATAAAACAAAAGTGGAAGTGGTTTTCTGGAACAGAAAAACATTATCTTTCCCTTGATACTAGTGTAGCCTGTGTAATGTTGAAACATTCACTGCAGTTAGGCTGAAATTCATCGTGAATTTTAGGAGTTTATGTCCTAGCTACCAAGCCACCTAGCTACCTTTTCCTTT
>VZRE01010271.1:226153-251872 GCA_013396775.1 Cephalopterus ornatus | reverse complement strand
AACACAATGGTGTTCGTTGGCCACCAGCCGAGCCCCACGTGGTCCCCCTGAGTCCAAAGTAAAAATAGGAAAAACCTGTTGGTGAGACTGGGGCTCGCAGTCTGGTTGAGAGCGGTGGTTGCAGTCCGGTCGAGGTTCTGGTCCTCCTGCCTGGCTCCCATCAGTGGAGTCAGAAGTCCCTAGACTCCCAGATTGTATACACCCAGGTTCAGCCAGGAATGCTCAGCCCCTCCCCCAGGGTGGGGAGTTCCACAGTGGGTGATTGTGAGTCCTGGGTACGAGGACAGGAACATCCTATCTCACAGGCCTCTTAACACCCAGCTTATAGCCTGAGGGGTCAGGTGTGCTCTGGGCAGCTGCTGCAAATGGCCTGTCGTTAACAGTTTCTGGGGAATGGCATAGAGGGTATAGAACACACAGTTTGGGTTACACCCACACAGTGATGAACCGCTCCCAGCTGCTTTAACTAACTGGGACACCTCTGTTCATTAGACTCTACTTTTGGCTGTTGGTGGCAAACTGGACAGTCCCCTTTAAGAGAGAGGAAGAGGTAGTGGATTAGGGGTCCAGGCTTTTTCAAAACCGCAATCTTTGGGTGGCTGTGTGGGGGAAGCACCATTCCTCCCTGAAGGTATCTAGGCACACACAGTGATTCAAAATACATTTGCAAATAACTAAGAATGAGCCAAACTGTGTTTTTAAAGCAAATTAATTAGTCATCAAGCAAACAACTCATCTCTCATAAAAACTACCTTGGAACAGTTATTATTGCCCATGCCAAGTGCTGCTTCCTAGCTACAGCCACCCTGGCATCCCCCTGTGTCTCTTCACCAGCTTGAGGAGAAGCTTTGCCAAACCACATGTCAGGGAGAGGATGGGGATGTGGCAGCACGTGTGGTCCTGGGACAAGCTCATATGTGGAGGAGATCCAGAGCACTTGGTGTCCTCCAGAAGGGCTGTCTCATCATACATGAGTTGCTGTGCGTAAGTGGCTTCAGCTTCCCTGCTGGGGATGCAGGAAGAAAGAAGTAGGGAGATGTTGCCTTGGGCTGGACAATCAGAATCCTGAACTATGAACTGGCACAGGGATGGCATTGTTCTAGGTTGCCACACTTATATGTGGCAGGAGAGGACGGTTGGAACAGGACGCCCAGGAGAAGGTTTCAGGATAGGACTGCTAGGATCCAAATCCGAATATACCACAGAATTTAGCCTGAAATTGGAAGAATTATAGAGGTGTTTACTGTGGTAAGAACATGGAGCAAGAAATGGTGTGAAAAGAATGGGAGGATTAAAATAAAATGACCACCAAGAAATTAAAACAACCAGAAAGAAATATGTCTTTACAATCCATATGACCACCAGAATTAGCAGCCAAAGAACTAAATATTCCACCTAGATTTCTAAAAGCACAGGCTAATTCATTGACTGATACTACTATGCAAGGTCTATATCTATTACTATTGCTTCAACTGGATAGTTATTCTTAAACAAGTTGAGAAATTCTGATGTTACTTAAAGTTAAACATGCAAAGATATTGATGATGATAATATTCTGATTTGTGAGCATAAACTGATTTTTGAAACGTTTGGAAAGAAATCCCCCCAAGACATACCACACAACAAGCAAAGTGTACATACTAATGAAGCACATTTTGGTCTCCATTGGAAAGAACAAGCTGTATCTTACAGTAAGATGCTGACTTAGTTCTTTATGCAGGAAAGTACTGAACTGGCTCCGCCATAGCAACTCCTTGTGTATTTACTACAGCCTGCTTAATGTTCTATTCAAGGGCTAATGGTACTATAGAGCATGTTTTAGTCATACCTTTTGGAGATACATTTAAATTTTCTACTCATTTTTAACCAGGGATTTTGCTTTGGCCTCATCTCAAATCAAGAGAATGACTTGCCTACAAGTTGCTTGTGCTTCGCCTCCTGCCCAAGCTGTTCCAACAACTGCTGATATTTCTACCACTGCCAGCACTGCAGTCACAGTAGCATCAGCAACGCTCCATACATCTGCTAGCAATTTAATCACCATCATGCTCAGAAAGAAACAAAGCAAGAGTGCTTGGAGTTCCAGTTCAAGTGCTTTCCTCAGCTGGGATTTAGTATGCTGGTAGCAGCCAGCAACCTGTCTACACTAGAAGTCATGCTGTAACACCTCAAAAGAGGTTGCATAAACTGCAGGAAAATAATAATTTCAAATATGGAATGGAAGTGTTTTGTGTTTCTTCTCAGAGCTTCTGATATTCATGTGCAGTTAGCAGGGAAAAAAACTTTGACAAAAATCTTTTAGAGTGGGATTTACATTAAAACTAAAAGAAATGAGAAAAGGTAGAATTATGGCTCTTCTTTCCTAACAAATTGTTCGAACTTCCACTCCATGTTTTTCAAATATCTAAGTTTTGAACTGGTTGTGTTTCTAAAACATGGGCACAATAGTCTATGCTTAGAAGTTTGTAATGTGCAATCAAACTTTACCTGCTTTCAGTTTACAACATACTCATCAATATTTGCCTGTTTGATCAGGGCTTAATTTACAAACATGCCCATGATCAACTCCACAGCATGAGCAGTTCTAGGAACATTTCTATTATATACAAATATAAGAAAACAATCATCCATAGTTTCAGGGAACTATCACTATGTCCCTAAAGAATTCAGTGTAACACTAGTGCATTTCAAATTGGATTACTCAGTATACTCAAAATTAAGCAAATGCTTCCGTGTTTTTACTCCCTAAATATAAATAGCCTAAATAAAAAAAAACTCATTTTGAAATGCACTTGGCAAAGTACAGACTACCTGGTAATGAGATCATTTCTATTCCCTGACAGGGGGATTTTTGCAACTACTCAACACCTGAATCCTAAATTGGCTAATGTGACCACAAAGGAAATCATATATTCAGATACATATCCAGCAAGCATTTAGCATCCAAGCCTAAAATACACTTTCACAAGTATTCATATTGGAAACTTCTCACGTTCCAACCACTAGAGCTTATGGAAAAGGATCACAAACAAAGCTGAATCCAAATTCACCTTCAAAAACTGATCATTTGGTTTCAACAATACAGTGACTCAGGAAAAATTTTAAAAATCCACCAGGGTTTTTTTATTTAATTTCCCTCAGGATTCTCTCCCACTCCATGCACAAATCAAAAAGTAATTATTTTTGTCCTAACCAGATTTCTGAACCATGACAAGGACAATGCCATAACAGCAACAGAAACCACTGCAACTGTTACAACTGATAGAATTCTGTGGGTTTTTTTCGTCAAAGAGATTTGCTGGAGTTGCTCAAAGCAAGCAGCTATAATAATTACGGAGTTTCCACTCCATCCCTGATCTGAACAGAAATCCTGAAACAAAGCTGGGCACACCCTCCACGACACAAGAAGGCAGCAATTTCTGCAGGAGTAAATGCTCATTTATTCCCAGTGCTTACTCATGCCAGGTAAGGAGTGGGGGAAGGGAGAAAAATATTACTGAACAATATGACTTATCACTTTGTCACCTTTGAATTTGACATCACTTGCTACTGTCTAAATTATAGGTGTTCTAAGCAGAAATAAGACATAGGTGTTGTGTTTAGTAGATGAAATGCTACCATTGTTTGAGGATGGCTGGATATAGGGAGTGTTGTCATGAATCCCAATCCGTTTCCATGTGGCAACAGATTTTTTCTTGTTGCTAAGGCACAGCAAGCAGAGTTGGTTGGGAAACTAGATGAATTTCAGCAGATATCATTCATATGAAACCGTAGAATATGCCTGACTTTTTGCCAAATAATATTCGTAACAAACAACCTTCCCGCACTGCGCCTCTTGAAATCCGCCATCAAAATTCATGGGTAATGAAGAACAATCAATGGAAAAGTTCTCTCCATTAATATTTATTTAAGATTAAATATAAAATCCTTTATAAAGGATCTTCTTTATAAAGGAAAGACCTTCTCCTGATCATCTTAAACTTCATATACTTACATGTAGCATAAAAAGGTCAGAAAGCTGTAAAAAGAGAAATCTGTATTCAGCAGAGCTTGCAATGTAGGGTTCCCAGATAAGTCTGCAAAGGTCTCTAGAGAAACCCTGTTATTAATAAAAGAATACCAAGAAGTGTATTCTCATCTGTTTTCTGTATAAAAAGAACTTACAAAATAAGTTATTTCCCAAAGAAGAAAGCCCCAATTCATGGTTCATTCTCACCCTCCCCAAAAAAGAAAGTGATGTGGGAAGAAAATGGATGCTCTTAATACAGACAAGCAGTGCTCTTTATGTTTAAAGATTTATTTCTGAGACAGCAACAGTCAGGAAAGCTACGCATTTAGAAGCATTTCTCTATTTTCCAGTACCTAGCAAACTAAATATGGCTGAATGGGTTTATGCTACAAGTAAAACTCTTTTTTAGTTAATCTGGCATAAACCAGCCACTTTCAAAGTCTCAATAGCCTAGTAAGGAGAGTAATTTAGTGTGCAAGGGCAAAATTTATTTGCAGTGACCAAAGGAAGTTAAGAATAGAAAAGAATATCACAGAAGACAATATGGCAGGGCTGGCTGGTTTCTCTCCTCCATCTTCCTCCATCCTACCATGGAGAAAAGCCCAGGATAAATCCAGCTTCAGGAAGGCATCAAACCTCCTCTGTGTGTATCATGTGTCTCAAATAAAGCTACAGCATCCTGACATCCACTCAAATTGAGAGGAAGGGAGGAGTGGTAAACTGGCAGAGGGGGATGTCTTGATTAGAAACTTTACGTTACTAAAAAAAGGAGACGGCCACCCTCCTGCTAATGAAGAGTTCCCACGATCAGATTAAAGTACCATAAAATGAGGCTGCCGACAAGCAGGTCATATCCTCTCTCTACACCTCCTGCCTCAACTTTCCATTCCCACCACTCTTCTCCTTTGTGCTTCCATGCATGTCTGTGAACCCATGTCCTGAACAAAGCTGAAGGAGCAATCAGTTCAAACTGGCTCATTAAATAATGACTAATTTTAACCCAGATTATTCCCTCCTCCAGGTCACTGGGGAGCCACGCAAACATGATCCAGCAAGGCGAGCAGCAGGGGCATGGGCGAAAGCAGTGGGACGTGGAGGGAGGCAGGAAGGAACAGCTGTGCTCAGAGGAAGCACTTGTTTGTGCTGAATTAAAACTATCCCAGGAATGATGGCATAAAACATGCCTAATAAAACATGTCTCTGCTCTGTCAACATAAAAGGAAGTTAACTATGCTCACAAAAAATGACAATACAAAATTCAAGGGTGTCAGTAACGGGGAACTTCACCTCAATGTTCACATAAGTGCATCAGCTTAAACAAAACAGGATTCCCATCTCATTTAACTCCACAGATCAAATGTAGACTACACAGGCTACAGACATAGTTTACAATATAGAAAAAGAGTTCAAACAAGTTTTGTCTTCTCTTTGTTATAAAAAGATAATGGACATTTTCAATTCATACGTTAATACAGTGTTTGCAATGAGAGTTCATTAAATATGAAAAAAGGAAGAATATGAATTTTACTGCTTTTTATCATGCTTTACATAACATTAAAATATGCAGAGTACATTTAATTGTCCATTCATGTTCCTTCATTAGCCAAACTTTATCACAGCATTTGTGCTCTGGTTTGCCATTTCAGCCATTCCTTTCCTAATGCCACCTTAAAAGCTTTCCAGTGCATTTTACTTTTCCTGGCTGTCAGCGACATCTCACAGGAAATTAGTATCCTCACTTTTTTTCAGTACAAAATAGGCACTATACAGACTGTCACCATAAACATTTAGCAATATTGCTGCACTTATTTCTCTTTAAAACTCAGCACCTAATAAATACAGTAGATTGTCTTTGCAATCTACCATTTTGTCCCTGGCCACCATCATGTGGTTTGGTTTTGATCTGATCATTTACCACCACCACTTACGACTCTTAGAACAGTTCCATCAACACTGACTCCGTACAATCCTAAACATCCGCTGGACAGATTACGTGACCAATACGTCTGTTCTTGAACAGGCAGCAGTTACGAGTATTGAGGCCGCGTTGCTGCGAATGCAGCTACGTTGGGCAGGGCACGTCTCCAGGATGAAGGACTACCGCCTCCCTAAGATTGTGCTCTATGGTCAACTTGCCACTGGCTGCCGCAAGAGAGGAGCCCTGAAGAGGAGATATAAGGACTCCCTGAAACAACATCTCAGCCTTGGCCATATCGATCACCACCACTGGTCTGCTCTGGCCTCCAATCGGGAGGCCTGGAGACACACTATCCACAACGCTGCTGCTTCTTTTGAGAATACACGTAGGATCACTCTCGAGGAGAAAAGGCAACGCAGAAAGAACCGCCTCCTGTTGGTACCTCCTGCTGTGCCTTTTGCAACTGGATGTGTCTATCTGGCATTGGCCTTTTTAGCCATCAGCGCGCTTGTAGCAAGCATGGGTAGAGTCCTTCACAAATCTTCGTTCGTGAAGCCTAGCCATGATGATGATGATGATGATGATGAAGATGATGATGAAAGGCAGCACATAAAAGCAGATGGGCTTCTTAGTGATTACTAAAATTTTATGTAACAATATTTCTAATAATGCAAGTTCAAATTTAATAGTACATTATTTGGAGCTTTCAAAGGAATGCACACTGGATATTTCGCACTATAATTAAAAAGATGTTCCCAGTGACAGGTTACCATTTTTATTTCAGCTAAATCTAAATGAAGACATCAACAAAACAGTTAAAAGAGAAATCAGGAGTAGGAAACCACAGATTGTCTGCATACTTAAAAGCTTTTCAAAGTACTCTGTTGTCATATTTCTTGTGTTGCCAGCAAAACACCTTCTCATTTCTAAATAAAAAAAAAAAAAGGAAGCAGCATAGCACATCAACTTGGCAAAGGCATTCTGAAAGCCAGGCAGTCTGACTCAAAAGCATGCATTAGTAAAAACAAATTTCATTACAAAATTGTGTGTCAAACACAAGAATAAATGCTCAGGCCGTAAAATCTTCTTCCTGGAGTTTTCACAACTTCACCAGACAAAATCCTGCACAATTGCTCTGGCTTTGAAGTTCACCCTGCACAGACCAAACAATCTCCTAAAGGTCCCTTAGAACCCAAAGCATTCTGTAATTCTCTCCTGCTCCATCACTCCCAGACACAATTTAATTCTGCTCCTCCAATCAGCAGCATCAGGCATGGAAGACAAAGTCTGTGAAGCTTCAGGGTAACCAGAAGCACTTTTCTAGATGCATCTTGTGTTTTAAAAAAGGCTCTTAAAATCACACATTTTCTTGTTAGCTTTCCACCAAAACTTCTCCCATCACATCACCCAATGCGCCAGGTGTGGATTGGTGGCGACCTGATGTACCTCAGCTGTCAAGATTATGGTTGATAATGGTGCCAGACCTTGGCCTTCGGCAATCCACGTTTGTCAGAGATTATATATATTCAAAATTTTAAAGTAGACAATCAATTAAGTGATTCATCTCACCTGTCACTACGAACCACCCATCACGTAGATGGGTTCAATGTTCCCTCTCTGGTGTCAGGCAAGATCCAGCATGTTTAGGTATTGGTAAGGTACTTGGTTTTCCCCAGTACAGGCTCAGGGGCCTTCTTGTGAACTGCCCCCATAAGCCAGCTGTAAGGATGCTCACCTCTGCCACAAGAATTCTAACAACCAGCAGAAGGGAAAAAATATCCAGTACTGCTGCAGAGATTTCAGTGAACAGAGCAGGAAAAACCCCTCAAATACTAGCAAATACTCAGCAAATCAGCTGTGAACAATGCTGAAAAATAGCTAAAAGTGTCAATATGGAGTGCATACATTACTGAATAAGAAAATCCATTAAAATCTTAATTCATTCAGAAGCAATTTGAAATTAAAGAACATTTTATATTTTCAGTAAATACAGTACATTTAATGTTCAAGTACAAAAAAGACAAAGTTAAAATTCAGTGCTTTGATTGTGATTTATGAAAACATATCACAGTAAATTTCATCAATTTAGCTTAGTATTTGAAAAATGCCTATATTTCTGACAACTTCTTTTTTTAATAGGCTGCATATAAATAGTCCATGGACTGCTTTACAAGTGCACTAAGGAATGTTTTTAATATCCCCATTATTTAATGCCCCTGCTCCCAGTGAGCACCAAGTTCACAATTGCCTGCACAAAAGGTAGGTGACCCAGTAATTTACAAAATCTTATTCCTAGTAGTAAAGCACAGTTATTTCTTTCTGGCACAAGATACTGAAATTCTTTCCCCTTTGTTTCTGAGAAACTGATTTTCTGATTTTGCACAGACCAAGTGACCTACAGGGAAAAGCACCAGACTGTTCAGTGTACCTCAGTTTTATTCCTGAATGTGGCATGGTCCAACCTTCAGCAAGTCATTTCTCTTCCCATGCAACGGGAATGACCATGACTGCTCTCTTAAAGCACTTTGAGACCAACTGGTAAAGATCAGCTCTCAGCTAGGGGCTAGAAGCACACAAGCTGTCTGCTATACATCCAGGGTAGCCTGCAGGTATACCTACAGGACGTTTAAAATGCAATAAGTCTTGAGTAAAACTGCCGACTTCTGCTTTTCTTGCTTCCGAGGTTTTCAGAGAGCAGGAGCGGCCTCCAGGGTGGGTGAATAGGCTCTGGTTAAACAAGTTTGCATTACAGCCTTAACAATTTGAGAATCTGCAGTGCTGTGGTTTGTATTGGCAGCACTCTGTTAACGTGACCTCTTGGGAACAATATTAATTTCACTGACAGTAGCTCTTGGCACAAGCCAGTGCCAACCTACTATGGCCTGGAGAGTGGGAGTTCTTAACCACTTCCAGAAGAACAGCTGTAATTTACTTTTTTGTTAAAAAAGCTATTAAAGCTTAACTATTTCAGTTTCATGAAGCAGCCAAGGCCTCACTATACAGAGCTAAAAAGCACTCAATATGCAAAGAAAGAAAAAAGTTTTCCCTTGGATTACACAAGCAATTGAAGATCCAGGAACTCCTCATCTGCTCTCAGCAGAGCGTCAGCACTACTTGGAGCTCAGTTACCAGCACCTTCAAACTGTCTGCAGGGTGGGATTGCCCTAACTCTGATAACATCTTTTTTGTGCTTTCAAGCCCTTAGTCTGTTCACTGAGGCAGGAACAAACAAAAATTCAAGTGCACTCCACATCCGAAGGGAGGTTTGTTCTCTCTGAGATGGGGAGAGACCTGAAAAACAAGGCAGTGCAAAAGTCTCTGCAAGTGTACCAGAAACCACTGCACACCTATCATTCAATCCTGACAGCTTAGCACATAGAGTAACATGGGAAGCAGTGTTCAATAACCATTAGATATGGAATAGGATTAGAAACTGTAGAAGAGTCTATCATATATGAACAACCACTAAAAGCAGCTTAGGCAGATTTAGCTTTCACTAGCCTGAGAACTTACAGAATGAGAAAATACATATGCAAGACACAGATGAGCGTCTTGTAAATTTTTTTGACACAGTAAAACTCAACTGATTATAAACTTTTGTTTTGGAACAGAAGTTTTTTGGCCTGAAAGTTGTGGATGACCTTTTTAAGGCTGTTTCAAAACACACATGAGGCAATATCCACAGCCTGCACCTGCAGAATCTGAGATAACAACCCAGGAGCATACCTCATCCCTCGCTGAAGACAGCACTAGTGGCATTATAACTATTTTTAAAGAAATACTCATTAGAACATGTAAGAGAGAAGCAGAAATACACAATGTGAACATAAGTGCTTACCAGTTGTGTGAACTGGGGCATACAAAAGAAAAGTAGAATAGCCTCTGCATTACTCACAGCCAAAGTATAGCTGAGTGTATCCTGAACAAAGCAACCTCAAAGAGCCAGCAGAACAATCTGCTGATGTTGTAGTACAATCAGAGGAAAGGACTCACACATCACTGCCTTTCTACCGGGTCACGTTTCCACCACTGGAGGACAGCCAGGCCTGGCAGCCAGTGCTATGAAACAGTACACTTTGAGGAGCTTCTGATTACCAGACTAAGGAGCAGCTCACGCATTCTGTGCGCCACTTGAAGCTGCACCTTCCTTGACCTACCACACACACTACTGTCCAGGGCTCTTCCAGGCTCCTCCCTTATGTATCCATGTAAAGCAACAACATAGAACTGAGCCATCATCTTCTTCTTCACCATACTGAATGTTCTCAATATCCTTGAGAAGATATTGAGATATCCCCAAGATCCTTGAAGGAGTGCTTTGTGCCATGGGAATAAAAGGACAATGCTAATGACTGACAGCATTATTTCAGGTCCAGGGGCAAAGAGAATTAACTTTCTCATTCCTTAATATTCTCTGTCATAGCCAATGCTTGCAGCAACAATCACTTCAGTATGCTGTTATTCTCCTTCCACTTGCCCACTGTATCCTGGTTACCAGCCTACTCAGATTTAGAAGTCATTAATAAATATCATTTGAAGTCAGCAAATGTTTTCTGACCTACGCAAAGTAGGAGGTGGAAGACATGGGGAAGTGCTGTCTTGAAAAGCTGGTTCAAGCAATATGCCCATAGAAAACACTTACTTTGTTAGACAATTTAAACTGAAATCAGGGAAACAAAATTATCCAAAAGATTAATTTATGACATTATTCCCCACCACAGTGACTGATCTGTCAAAGACTAGCAGAGGTGGTCTACCTGTGTTTCCATGAACACTAACAAAAAGCAAAATGTCAGTGACATCTTAACAGTCTGCTGGGACACTCGGTCTGCTCTCATCAGTGCACCAAAGAAGCCTGGGGCAGCCTGGATGCCCTATCAAAGTAGGCAGTACCTGTTCAGACTCTTCCAGCCTCTTCACCATGACAATCTCAAAAGTCTGTCCACCTTGATAGCTCACTCTGCAACAAGGACACCCAAGCCATGGGTTAAACTCTGGCACCAGAGCAAACTGATGGCAAATCATCACTTCCTGTAAGAGACCATTTTGAAATACACTGTCTTCAAGAACCAGTTGATACTCACCCCAATCACTGTGCTCACTGCTCTATCCTTTCCCACACCAGCTTTTTAGAGGTGACTTCAAACCAGTCCTTGTCTCAGTGGAACCACTACCAAAAGCCACAAGGGCTTTGCCAATTTCATCCAAACCAGCCTAAGCCTATGGGGTAATTATATATTTGGTCACTTCTCAAGCACCAAAAATAACTGTAGCAAAATTAAATGGAGTTTACAAACCTTTTTGGTATGTAGATACACAGACACTTTAACAAAAAGCAAAGCTTCCAAAAATACTAAACCGAGGGGTTTTTTACCTCTATCTAGTCTATTTGCTGCTTTTTCTCTATGCAGTGCCACAATGTTTGTGGTGGACACTGGACAGACCACCAGAAGTTAAGTGAAGAGGGCCTCTAGGATACTATTCCTGGTCAGTAAACCCTTGCATTGGAATTCACCTCCCTGCTCCCTCCATCAGGATATGATCAAAAGATCAGATGGGTTCATGAACAACAAAGGAATGGGAATGCGAACACTCTGGGGTTTGGAAGATTAGATGGAAGGTTTGTTTGCATGTTTTTAGCATGCCTCATGCTTGTTGATGTTTTTAATCTCTCCGCTTGTGCCAAGAGATAACAATGACTAATTTAGGAGGGAAAAAGTCATGGTATAAAGAAACAAGCATACACACATTGAAACTTGAGTTGGCTCTGGCCAAAAATAAGATGACTCACAGACCCTCAGCATTTAGCTTTGTTTCTAAAAGTCAGATAACAGCAAGAACTGCTAAAGCAAGGGATGAAGATTCAGTCTGTTTTCTTGCTTAACTCAAATAAAAAAAACTTAAAATCAGGTTTCTAGTTTTGGAAGTTGCACAAAATTTACCATTATCTCTTCAGTGACAGGGGACCGTTTTTAACTCAGGTTTATAAAAAGAAATTATTGTCTCTGGATAGCTTCTTCGGAACTATTTTTATTTACAGAACAGACAAATGTAATGTTTCCTTATCCACTCCCACCATCCTACCATAGATTTTCCCGTAACTTCTTTTGCTATTAATAAACAACTGAAGTAGGTACTTTTCTGCAATAAATAAATGGATTATCAAAGCATAAATGGATTCTCAAAGAGAATAAGCTTACATTGTTTATAATAAGACCACAACTTGGATTCAATAGCAGGGTTTGCTCTGTTAGCTACACTTCCTGCTTTAATGCAAAAGACCACTCACTACCGGGACATTTCGTGTCTCTATTTTCAGTGAAGAGCTTTACAAGAATAGAGAACAGCTGCCTGCAATGTGACATTCTTCAAAAATCTCTGGTGGTTTACCTGTTAGATAGTTTTGTTCCTAAGAGCAGTTTGGCCATAAAGTTGCCTAACCAGAAAATTAGAGAATAAAACACGCATTTTCTCTCTCTTCTCTTTCTTCTTTGATGTATTGGACAGGCAGCTACTTCTTAACAACTTACTCTCCACTCCACCAGCAGAGTTTTTAAAGAAAATACTGACAGTAGCAGAGTCAAGAGACAATCTCTGAGCAGAGCTCTGCAAGAGTATTTGAAAAAGTTGCTGGTTACTAGTCTGTGGAGAGCCTTCCAAACACCTATCCACCCACCAAACACGAGCTTCACTGGTCATGAATATTCTTACATTCCTTAGAAGAACAGGAAAGCCTTGTACACTGTGTTGTAACAAGGTCAAGACTGATGTGGTATTAGCTGGTTTTCTTCTATGTTCAGGGACCACCTACACAGTAATACTCCACAGTTGTACCTCCAGCTTCAACAAGGATAGTATGCATTCACCCTCACATGTAACATTCCTCAAAGGAAGCTGAAGAAGTCTTTCATGTGCAGACAAAACATTTTAGTAGATCAAGGAACAGCAAAGTAATGAAGGACAACAGCAGGACTAAAGAGGCTGTTTCCAGGGAAAAGGAAAATGCAAAGATGCTTCAACATTGTATCCTAGGCTGAATGCTGTTTAATGAAACATACTCGTGATGTCAGCACCAAGATAAGCAAATTTTGCTTATACAATTTTGGTTAGTCACAAGCAGAAGTCAATAAAGAACTTCAGATGGACCTAGTCAAGGCATTTGAGTAAAGAACTCCATGTTAATTTATGTTTATGCACATCAAATGCAAAGTAATGCCCATGAAAGGAAAACAATGCTAACAATTTTTATGGCTTTAAATTAACTACATCAACTTAAAGAAAGCAACCTGAATGGCTGTGAAGACATTTCAGTGAAGAACTAATCAGTGCCGCCAGGAGCACCAAAGAAGATAGCAGATTGTTAGGATTAAAAACCTACGTGAGGGAGAGAGGGAGGAAATTGTATTATTTATATAAAACAGCGGTGCAGTGTTATCTAGAATATTACATTCAGCATAAGCCATCACAGGTTCAAAGGGACACTGTAGAAACCAGATAGAGTTCAAAACCAGGTGACAAAAATTATTACAGAATGGAAAGAGTCATCTAGAGAGGCTGGGATTGCTTGCTTTAAAAACAGCTGTAAAAAAAAGAATAAAAATCTAACAGTATAGAAAGTTTCCTGAATCATAGGAACAGCAGAACGGTCACTGAAATTAAAGGTAGGATATTCAAACTGATAAAAAATAAGCACTTTCACTAACAACAGAATAAATCAAAACTTAGTTTTCCTTCCCCTGTAAAGTCGTTCTCACCAAACCCCACAGACAAGCTACGTAAATTTCTGTTCCAAGGTGAATCTGAAGGCAAATACTATCCAGATTCATTAAAAGACTGGATTTGTATATGTGTAACATGAAAAGCTGTAACTAGAATGGTTACTGTTAACAAGCCCAAGTATATACAAGCCCCCAGAGTATAAAGTATCTGACTATTTGAAACTAGAAAAAAAAAATCTAGTGTGGGAGACAGGCTATACAACATTTGCCCACACACTCCCTTGAAAGCACATGAAGCTTTATATTTGTGGCTAAAACTATTACCTGTTAGATTAGCCTAAAACTTATGGATATAGGACTAGATTAACCATCATCTTGACCCACTACAACATGTTTTTATCTACACTAGCTTCCTCTGAAATGATTGTTTTGGGGTTTTTTTTAAAACCTCTTTTTTCTAAAAACCTCTACCAGTATAATGTAAATATTTATTGCCACATTGAATCGCAAATAATCAACTTAAAAACGAAACTCTTTAAGTAGGCCTTCAGAAAATTTCTCAGTTTATGCATACACTGTATGAACTGAGGACAGACATCTCAATGGAAAAAAACAAGACACATCACTCCTGCTATTCAGTTTGGAGACTCACCAATGTTAATGCGTGTCCTGGCAACCTAAGAGACCTATTGATTTGCAGCTATTCATTCAAGTGCAGTGAAAGCCATAATTAGATAAATAGCTTTGGTAAAACTAATTTGAAACTCATTTGTTTCAGGACTGTCTGTTTAATGAGATAAAACAAGAAATTAAATATCTGCTGAATGTTCCTCTTTATATCCTTCAACACAATGGTAAAAATATAAATAAAGAGCTATTAATTTAACTACTATTATTATTTTTTGCATTTTATGTATTTTGTTGCAGCAATTGCTGTCAAAGACAATTACAAATACACTATTTATGAATTACTATGCTCTAACAGGCTGAGCAGTTTTATCAATCTCTTACACATATGTGGATACTGAGGAATAAAGAGGTCTTTCAACCATTTGCAAACACTCTTCAAGCTGACAGAGTATAACTTTAAGATGGTATGCACAGTATAAGTTTTTACAGTATCAAAATTCCAACTTTGAACATGATTATGTTGTTCTTTGTGAATAGAAATCAAATTCTGTTTAAGTTTTCAAAACTGTTTATAACTGTAAAATCCAAAAGGATTAATAAATTTTGTTTCTTAATTAATTTTTTTCCGATAAAATGCGAGGAAGAGTACTTTAAAGTATTCCCATGCACAAATCAGTGCTAGCACTGACAGATGTTAGTTTATCCTACTCAAGCCAAAACACACTTAAGCTTGGGATAGGTTGTGTCCTCCCCTTTCTTCTTTGGCAGCTAACTACCAGATTCTGCTCTTTTTCCTTCAGGGCTTGCATCTCCCATGAGTCTGGCCTTCCTTAACAAACACCACACAGTTTGGTTGGCTCTGCAACACAGATTCAGCAGCAGATTCTCAGCCCACACCTCCAGATTTGCTTTCATAGCCAAGAGACTTCATGCACTGCAGAAATGACAAGCCGCAACAAAGCACTGGCCTGTACATGAGCTGGGACCCAGAGCAGATCTAAGGGATACTTTCAGCTCATTCCTTCAGCCATCCAACAAACAACAGCTTTGTGACTTTCAGAGCTAACCATGCATGTGTATTGTTTTTCTCCCCTTCTTTCCATATTTTAAAAATCAATTGATGTATCACTGAAGTGCATTCCCCTATGGGATGAAATGGAACAGTGTATAGTAGCAGTTTATGACAGCAAATGATTACTACATCCATCTGAAATTACAAAGTGTTTTAGGACCACTGGGTCTAGCTCTTTTGGCCAGAAATTGGCCAGAAAACCACAACTAAAAGCTTATAATCTTAAAAATAAATAAACAAACCCCAAACACGTGCTTTCCCTTCCTTTCCCTCTGCAAAGCCACATCATAAATTCTTGATGATCACAAGTGGTCTGGACCTCAATTTTCTGCTGTTGTAGTTTATTTCATGGAGTTGGTTTCGGTTTTGTGGGTTTTTTTTGGGGGGGGGATTTGGTTTTTTTTTTTAGGTTTGTTTTTTCTGTTTGTTTTGATTTTAGTGGGGTTTATTAGTTTTGAGAGGTTTTGTTTTGTTTTTTTTCCAATCCAATCCAGCAGTATTTCCTGCTCCTCTATACTGACCTACAAACTGCACACTGTTTACTTCACCATGAAGGGCATGGTTTGACAAGCATTTCTCCTGCCAGTGGTATAATTTCAAGCAGCCACTGCTCTTTTCTTGGTCCTGCTTGTTTCACAGTCAGAGTTCTGATGCTGACACATGCACAACCTGCAGAGAGGCTCAGAAGGGGCAGCTGCAGGAGAAGCTACCAACAGATCACAGTAAAACACACACCTATAAAACCCACTCCATGGTTAAAAAACAAGATCGCTGGAGAGGCTCTAAACTGTTTCTTTCCTTACTGCTCTAACTCACACACTGTGTTCTTCAAAATCTTCATAAATTACTTGTATGCAGGACTGGAAGGGATACTAAGCAAGTTTGCAGATGACACAAAACTCAGAGGAGCTGTTGACTCCCTGGAAGGCAGGGAGGCCCTGCAGAGAGACCTTGACAAATTACAGGACTGAGCAATTACCAACCATACAAAGCTCAACAAGAGGAAGTGCCGGATTCTGCACATGGGATGGGGCAACCCTGGATGTATGGACAGACTGGGCAATGAGATGCCAGAAAGCAGTGCCCTGGCAGCCATAAGGGCCAACCGTGTCCAGGGGAGCATCAGGCCCAGCATCGCCAGCTGATCGAGGGAGGGGATTGTCCCTCTCTGCTCTGCACTGGGGCAGCCTCACCTTGAATATTGTGTGTGCTTTTGGTCACTGCAATATAAGAAAGATATTCAGCTCTTAGAGTGTGTCCAAAGGAGGCCAATGAAAATGGTTAAGGGGCTTGAGGGGAAGCTGTATGAGGAGCAACTGAGGTCACTTGATCTGTTCAGCCTGGAGAGAAGGAGACTGACGGGAGACCTCACTGCAGTTACAACTTCCCCATGAGAGGAACAGGAGAGACAGACATTGATCTCTTCTCTGTGATGACCAGTGACAGGATCCCAGGGAATGGCCTGAAGTTGTGTCAGGGGAGGTTTAGGTGGGATATTAGAAAAACGTTCTTCCCCCAGAGGGGGGTTGGGCACTGGAACAGGCTCCCCAGGGAAGTGGTCACAGCACCAACCCTGACAGAGTTCAAGAAGCATTTGGAAGATACTCTCAGGCACATGGTGTGACTCCTGGGGATGATTCTGTGCAGGGATAAGGGTTGGACTTTATGATCCTTGTGAGTCTCTTCTAAGTTGGCATATTCTGGGATTCTGCGATTCATGTAGCACATGTATGTCTCAGTCACTTAAAGGCTTAGGTGTGAGGTTCAGGAAGGAAGGAAAGAAAGGCCACCTCCTCACGAAAAAGGGGAAAAAAACGAAAGATGCATTCCTCACAATCAATCTTTTAAAAAAGAAAAACTAGAAATCATTTGGCATTTTAAGATTTAATGGGTTCATTCAGTTCTAAAAATGAAGGCACTTACTGACACTATGAATACAGCTCCACTGGTATTTATAGAGACTGAAGAGTTTTTTTCTCCTTCAATCAGCAGAATATTTTCTTTTTGCACCATAAAAAAATATACTGATTTTGATCAGTTAGCCACCCTCTAATATCCTCTCCAGGAAAAAATCTTGTGAAAAAGGAAATAATCAGAGAAAATGGTGTACCATAGGATTAAAATTATTAAATAAAAAATTGACCCTAGCTTAATACAATGGCCATAACAAGATCATTTTACAAGGTCAGACTAGCCAAGCAATAAGTTAAGTGAGATAAAAGACATAGTGACAATTATGAATAGCTACTGCCTTTTATACTTAGAATTTCAAAATATTCAGATTCTGTTTCCATGGCTTTTAACTTTAGAGCCCCAATTACTTATTTTTTGTCCTTAAACTCATGTCAAAAGCACAGATATAATGAAAAATGTTTAAATCAAAAGGATAAAGTTATGGATAAAGTTTACAGCAGATACTAAAAAGCAAATTAAAATATTCCACTGAAATGAATCCATTCATATGAACCTTAAAGGACCTGCATAGCCTGATTTGCAGAAGAAGATGTTTAGGAGTTTGTGGATGGGAGCAGAGCAATGTATGGGTGGCCCAGCTAAGCCAGCCCTAAAAGACTACAGAAGAACAGGGAGCTCTCACTCTGTCCAGAGTCAAGTGGTGTCCCATTTTATTTTCAGCCCTACAGCACCATACTGAGCCCCAGCCAACGTTAAGGCTCTTTTTCTAAGCATTAATATGAACCCCTAACAGAAAATGACTGACATCCCAAGGAGATGACTGTGTGACCAGACCTACAGCATCTGCATGCCTGGTGATCAGGCACAGAAACGCAACGAGACGCATCTGAGGTCTCAAGTACTTAAGCAGAGCCAGACCGAAAGTCTGCATACTGAACGTCATCACTTCATACACAGGCTGCTACACCCAGCACCCACCCGGGACAAGGTCAGAAACGACGGGTGGGCAGGAACACTTCATCTGGAACTGAATAAGCAAGTTATATAAGCATAAAGTTGTATCATACAAGTATAAAGTTACATAGCATAAGCAAGGACTTTCATTTCGTATATGTAAAATGTTACTTTAATTGTTACATAATTTGCATAAATCTGTTTTATTACAGTGGTTTCTGTGAGTTAGGTTGAAAAGATGGCATATTCTGCTTTCCTTTTTTTTTTCTTTTCCCCTTTTGAAAAGCTATCACTGTCTATTTTCAGCATTTTCATCAGCATAAAAATGCACAGCTTGTTTTGCAATTTCCTCACGGTGAAAATGAAATTCAAACCACTGGGGACATACAAATAACAACAGCTGAATACAAATCTTAATGGAGTTTGTCATAATTGTACAGTACAGTGTTGTTCATTCATCCTGGCAGCTGGGAAATCTAGCGTGAATTAACCAATAAAACAGGTTTGCAACCAAGCAAATTAAAGTATACAATTTCACAAAGCAAATTTTTTTATTTCTCTATAAGTATGTAACTAAGGGGACAATCAGCTCACATTTAAATCAAAACTTTCAACAAGATGTAACACTAGCAGAAGTTTTGCAAATCTGCAAATACATTCCTTTTCATTCCAATGGAGTTGATCTTATTTCCTACATAGATTTCTCTGATAGTTTTCCAAGCCACACAGAGCAACACTACACCTGAGGATCTGCAGACTACATCCCTTAGAAAGAGGAGCAAAACCAACAGTGAAAATGGTGAGATCGTTGTCCAACCAGAATTACAAAAAAATATACAGGGCTGATCAATACTTTCTTTTGGAGTCCTTAACTTGAGGCATTATTACCAATACAAGACAAGAAGCACTTAAAGGCTGAGCATAAGCAAAACGAGCTCAAGGTATTTTCAGCTTGAGCTCAATTTGCAGTGTGGAAAAGGGGTTGCAGTCAAGTCTGTGGTTTATGGTAGGCAACTGTGGGTCAAAGAGGGACTTATCATGCTATGCTCTGGATCAAAGCCTAAAAGAAACAGAACCTTTCCCTTAGTTTAAAGCAAGCTGCTGCATTTTTTATGTTTCAAGGGATCAATGTCAATTTTATGCAGCTTCCATGAACATAAGCCACATGATGGTATCTATCGCCCATACGTTGCCAGCGGCACCAGCTAGTGCTGCATCTGGGCCTTCCCAGGGATGCAAGAAAGCAGCTGAGATGTCACTCCAGGCACTGCCAGCCTCACTCCCAGCATTGCCAGACTCACTTCCATTGCCAGTGTAAGACCACAGGCAGTGGGCATCATCCTGGCAATCAGACTAATCCCCAGCCTCAGGAAGAAAAATAGCTTTGCATTCTGCAAAACTTACTAGGTCACTTCCTAGGACAGAAGTATGGGTTTGCCTTTCATTTCATTCAACTGTAGTTAATCAAACCCAGGCATAATTTTTTCAGATGTCATAACACATGGGCTAATTAAGAAGTATTCTCATTTTAGTAATTCACTGAACACTGACTATGAAACAAATTATGCAAATAAACACAAGAGACACTGAAATTCCCTATCATCTAGCATGGCCACTGTTGCTAAAGCTGTTTTACTCATTGCTTAATATTTCATGTGTCACATACCTGACAAGTTTAAGGATACTACATATGATATGTGAAAAACAATTATCTTAATCGAATACATGTAGCAGGAGTACATAATAATCCTGATTACAATAGGAAAAATTCAAGACTACTTATCATGACTATTTTTAGTCACATAATAACTGCAAAGTGATGGGAGTATTAAGTTACTGAGTAGAACCTTTATGGCAGACTTGAAATCAAAATGCCACCAATATCAAACAGCCAACTTTGATAATACTTCTGACAGTAAAACTTTCAATCCACTGAGCCAATCCAGCATTTTTGTGTGCTAATTTCAGTCAATAGAGAATCTACACAAAAAAACACTGCATCTTTTTAATGCAAAAAACACATCAAATTTAAAGCCTCTATAGTATATATAAACATAGATGAACATAGAGAAATTGTTCTCATTATTTTTTTCCTCTCTTCTCATTAACAGCGCTGGTTAAAAGACCATAAAAGTGCTAATAAAATGTGCTGATGGCACAAAATTTGAAGTATTGTCAAAACCAACGTAAACAGAATGACATACAGGAAGATTAGGTAACTTCAAGAACTGGAATATTAGGGAAAGAGTGTGATTCAGCAGCATGAAATAAATACAAGGTCACTCAGGCACTATGAAGACGAGAAGCTGCCAACAACGATACGGGCTGCCATAAGTGTCAGTGATTTGTGAGATTACCTGGGTACCAGGCAGACTTATATGCTTGGCTCAACCAAAACGTAACCGTCAACTACCACTATAATGAAGCCATGGAAAGAAGGACTGGAAATTCTGAGTATTTCCAGCAGGTAATTTCCAAGGTCCTGGCAAAACCTCATTGACAACTCTAGAGTTTCCCGAATTGCCAAATGAATCAATTAGGGAATAGCTACGCGAATAACATTTGTAATTGAAAGCTTCTAACAAGAAATGAAGAAAAGCTTAGCAGAATGTAGGTTGAGAGGATTGGATACTTCATTTAATTAAAACAGATTGCATATAGTTTGATTTTTTCCCCCTGCCAAAGAAGAGTTGTCTCCAACAGCATAACAACTGCTAGTGCCAGAATATATGATAGATATCTCTAATATGCTCCAGCTATTTTCAGCTCAGGAACCTTCTGTGCCTGATGAGGATTATGTATGCGCAATACATTTCTCTTTCATGAACTTCTCCAGTCTCACCCTGAACTCACGACGACTTTTAGCAGCTGTACCCTAACTCCTGCGGTTTATTTTCAACCTGTAACCCTACAGTCAGTTTACATCCTGACATAAACATACAGCAAAGTAGTTGCTCAAAGCAGAGCTAAGGTGAAGGACAGTCTGAGAACACCTGCCTGGCCGAAGACCTCTAGGAACTTCACAAAAGCAATTACAGGGTCTCAGAAGAGAAAATAGTCATAGTATCTCTTCAACTTCCATCAAGCCAAAAGGTACATCCCATGATGAAGGTTTGTACCAAACAGCAAGATCTTTCACACTATCAGAGTAACAGGGTTTGACACCAAAGCCAAAAGGTTTTCCAGATCCACTACAGTGACAAAGAGCAACAACGATGCTCACAAATAACAGTATTTATCTGTGTGTAAATATAAGCCTAGAAAGCAGAAGAGATGATTAAAAATGTGTGTGTCTGTGTGTATGTAAGGCAATTCCTCCTCCTTCTGAGCACTTCCCTTCTCTCCCAGGAGCAGCATTAGCTCCATTAAGAGTGCAACTGAGTGTGGTGAAGAGGACTTTGGCGTGATGGAGTGACTGCTACACTAATGTGCCTGCAGGATCATATTGCTGATGATTCCAGAGGCAGGGAACTGTATTTCATCACTAATTACAAGAAAAAGGGGAGGAGAAGGAAATATCTTTAGCAGGCACCAGGAAGAGCAGCAAAGACAGTTCACAAGCAAAGTACTCATGCTTACTACATGCACACTTAACGCATAACTCAAGGAGGCCAACTGGGAAACAGAAGGGTCTTTCCAAAGATTTTGAGAAAGGAGGTGGCAGAAGGGAACAGTCCCACAGGGCACAATGACCCACTACAACAGATCCCTCCTCTGCCTGTGTACAAGCTCTGACACACACTCAACTCCCACAGCAAAAGACTGGGTCATTTCCTGCTATTTGCTCCAGCAGAAATAAAGAACATCCAAGCAGAGGATGATGAGTAAAACCTACACCTCGCGGCTCACTGTGCAAGTGCAGTCTGATCACTGGTGCCATCTTGGGTCTCTGTGCCGTGCCTGCCCTAAGACTGAATTTAAGGAAAAAACACCCTCAAGGCAAGACCAGCATCCAGTCTGAAGTTCAGGAGCTTTAAAAAAAAACATTGGGTTTCCCTAGCCAAGGAACTGGAGGTTAGTTTTACCTAAATGACTGAAGCAGTGGAGTGTACTGGAGTGTATTCAGTACACAGCACAGAAACATCCAGGTAGGGTGGTTCCTACAGCTTTTTCTACAAGCTGTTTTTCCACCTCCAAGTTCTTTACGTGTATTAGTATTGGATGTATCCCAACACAGAAAGCAAAAAATACCTACCTGCTCTCCAGTTTTGGGGGTCACTGAACCGAGAAGGAAATCTTATTTCATCACACTGTATTTTCAATTATCCCCATCTCGGGTGACAATTTTCAGATAGTCTAGTGCCAAGGGCCAAGGACTGAGAAGTCCAAACAGATTGAAAAAATTTATTCCACTCCATACTGCTTTGCAAAATGTAATCAGTTCTTTTAATGTATACTACCCTCCACTACCCAGTGCTTTCCTTTCCCCTGGAGCACAGGAAGTATTTGAACAGCATGCAGTGAGGTACATCCTTAAAACAATTATAGTACCCTTAACACTTCCATTATATTTTATTATCCATAGTCCCCAGGCATGCACACATGTAGATTATCTGTGCTTTATAGATGTGGAATCAAACTGCACTGCAGGCAGTCCCTGAGCAAGTCAGCATCAGAAGCCGACCCCCTGTTCAGGGGTCATAATATTTTTCTAGGAAATTAAACAAGCCAGAATTTCAGCTGGTCAGCATTTACTTGAAAACAGCTCACCTAAGTGAGCAACATTCCTGGTGAAACCAGCTGGACAAATAAGACTCTCAGCTTGGTGTTTGAACAAGCGAAAAAGCAGAAAGATAAAATCACTGGAGAGGAAGATCAGACTAAGTTTTTTTCATAAGCAAACAAAACCCTCAGAAAATTAACTTTGGATTAACTTGAAATATTTTGTTGAGGTGGGAAAAAAAGGAATCTTTGTTTCATATTTGTGTTACTTGACCTTTCTCCAACCTTATTTTAAGACTTTTTAAATTTAAGAGTCATGTTTAAAAGGGAAAGTATAAAAAAATGCTGCATTTTACTGTTGTAACATATCCCTTTCCTCTCCTAAATACTGTCATTTTCAGGGTTTAAGTTATTCTTCATATTAAATAGTAATAAGTGAAAAGTGTCATGCTCTTAAAAGTCCATTTCTGAGGGGAAAAGGCACATGCATAGAGCAGACAGGGATCAACACAGGGTACTACTAACAGAAACAAACTGCTCCCTGAAGAATAACACATGTGGAAGAGAGCCCCCATGCACTCCAGGTGCCCACTTTGTCTCCAAAGGGAACAAGTGAATTGACAACACTGCTGGACTCTTAGGATGATCTGCCCCTCAGAACACCCCACCAGGCACTCACAGGAGAGTCCCTGCAAACCCACAGAAGGCAGAGCACAGCATTCCCATTCTCCACACAGGACCAAGACACTGGTCTGAAGGTCCTGCTGGTACCACACAGCACGTCCATGCAGCATCGCCCACTGATACATGATTACAGAATCACAGAATGTATTGGGTTGGAAAGGACCTTAAAGATCATCTAGTTCCAACTCCCCTGCCATAAGCAGGGACATGTTCCATTAGACTGGGTTGCTCAAAGCCCCATCCAACCCGGCCTTGAACAATTCCAGGGATGGGGCATCCACAGTTTCTCTGGGCAACCTGTTCCCGTGCCTCACAACCCTCACAGTAAAGAATTTCTTCCTAATAGAAGATCTGCTGGGTTGACTCCAGACTGCCTTACAAACCCACTATCCTCCCTCCAGTCTTCTTCCTACTAGGACACACAGTTCAAGAAAAACTTTACAAGATGACGCATACGACACTCAGAGGTGAAGCCACAAGTGATACTACCAGTAAATCTGTCACGCTGTGTTTGCTGGCATGTAACATAGAACATCAGCAAAGACAGGCAAAGCCTCAGCTGGGACCAAGGCTTCAGCAAGCACAAATGAGGAGCTGCATGACCCAGTAACTACCCAGGCTTCTCATCAGGATGTCAACTCAGCCACTGCAAATATTTACAAAGTAACTGCTGTACGTCTCACTTGTCAAATGCTTTCAGTGAGGAATAGCCATGAGAGTAAACCTGAGGCTGCTCTGCATGGCGTCTCCCTGAAGCCTCATGAATTTGTTTTGCTAAAACAGTGTTTCAGACCTGCCTGCAAATGGACACCATTACCAGCAGCAGTTCTGCACTGCTTCTTTCATCGTCCCTGCACACTTCACTTCTTTGGTAGTATGCTTTTAAAGTGGAACAAACTACACTCAATTCAGAAAAGGACTCATCTTTGTTGGAAGAAAGATGTCTATCGCAAACATCCTCTTAGGGTAGAGCAAGACTTGGCTATTTAAAACTAACTGAATCACTTGGCTCTGTGTTCTTATGGACAACTTGCCAGGTGGATTACTAATTCACTTCAACAATAAAAATCATTAAACATCTCCATACAGACTAGTCTTTATACTGTGGGTTGAATGCCCTTGAGGAAAGAAATTAATCTTCCTTGCATGTATATCTTCCTATAACAAAGCATTCACCCAGGAAGTTTGGTTTGAAATTCACACCCTACTATATTTCACAACTTCCCTATGCAGAGAAAGCATTTATTTACATGGGCAAAGTACTGCAAAGTTGATGAGGGTACAAACACACACCACGCGGACTTCCCCCCACCAATTCCCCGCACAGATATTTATCAGTGCACCAAAACCACACAGCAGCTCGCCTGATTACCACATAGACAAATTCAACCCCATGCAGGTAAATCCACCCTTTCATTTAGACTGCTCTGGGGGTGGGTTGCAATCCAGCCTTGGCCTGCAAGTAAGGTTTGACCTGATCGACCCGTCATTGACCTGATGGCAGTGCCACCACTCTGACATGGCTCCAGTCACAACAGGGAGAGCTCAGAGTGAGTGGATGCTCTCCACCACAGCTCCCAGCCACAGGAATGTCACGCTGTACTTCACCAGAGCACTGCCTGACCTATAAAACCGCACCATCAGCCTTCTGAAAAATGGGTGAACTTGAGTGAAATTCAGCTAGGGATCTCCGCGATGCCCATCTGACCCCACGGCCTCAGTCTCCGGAGGCAGGAGAGGCCGGGAGCCGGGTATGTCCATCCCGGCTTCACACGCTCCCGGGCACGCTGGAGTTCGCTGCTGTAGCACGTGTGTGCACTGGTGTCCGGGCACAGCCGCGCTGTACCTCCTGTCAGAGGAGAGCAGGGGAAAAGGAGGGAAGGGCAGAGCCACGCGAGGAACCCGGAGATGGGACAGGGACGCGCGCTCACTCTTCCTGGTATTTCATTTTTCACCAGAGCTGGCAGCGGTGAGCCAAGCCCGGGGCCACCCACGGGCAACCTCTCCCAGGGACTGCCGAGGTGCCGCCCCGCCGCCAGCCGGGCATCCTCCTTCCCTCTCTTCCTCCCTCTCTCCTTCGTTCCGTCCGCGCCCGCCCCCCGCGGAGGGCCAACGCCGACAGCCCGCGGCCTCCCGCTCGGCGGCCCGGCGGGCAGGG
>VZRE01010271.1:138268-225744 GCA_013396775.1 Cephalopterus ornatus | reverse complement strand
CGGGCGGGCAGGCGCTCGTTCGCACGCACCGCGCACCGCCCGCACACCTTCCTCCGCACGCCGCGGCCCCACCGCCCCGGGCGGCGCAGGAAGCCCCGCCGGCCTCCACCGCTCCCGCCCCGCGCCGCGGTTCCCGCGGTGATAAAGTGCAGGTAATGAGGAGGGTGGAGGAGGTGCGGACGGGAAGAGGCAGAAAGTCCTGTTAACTCCTTTGCGCTCAGCGACCGCCGCTGAGCCGTAGCCCCACCGCCCCGCACAGACGCCGCACCCGCGGTGAGAACACGGGGGAGAGTGGCCAGCCCGCTCAAAGGCGGCGGGTCCGAGCTCGGACGAGAGGGATTCGCGCTCCCCCAGGAGCTGGGTAGCCTCGGCTTCCTCCTGGAGGCTGTCAAGACCAGGATGGAGGAAGCCCCAAGCAGCCTGGTGCGACCCCCCAAGCGCTCAGCCTGCCCGGGCTGGAAGCCTCCTGGAGTTCCCACTTGACCGAGTCACCCTATGATCCAGAGGGATTATTTATGTCTGTAAGGGTTGAAGACCTTCTCTGCTCCTTTCACAGTGGATTCTTGACTTAAAGAAGTGTTTCATCCTCCATGACAGCATTGATACTGGAGAAACCAAGCAGTTCAGGTCAATGACTTGCTTCCAGTCATTCAGGTAATCCCCGGAAGAGAGCCCTCGATGCCAGAAACCAATTCGTGTACTGTTTGTGGAACACTTGTCTACAATTCAGTTCCATGAATTATGGGGGCTTTATTTAGTCTCTGGAATCAGCTTTTTTTGATACAGATATTGCTTTCTGGTACAGGTATTGCTTTCTCTCTGTCAGACTATTCTCTTCTATTTAGGTGAGAGAACTGATCCCAATATGGGGCTTCCTTACATACATCCTCCGCCTCAGAGCTACAAATAAGGCTGACCTGCTCATCCAGGTTGAATTCCCCGATGCCTAAATGTCTCAGTAAATGACATTATAGTCAAGCCAATCTCACAGCCACGTTACCTTGTCTCAGGCAAAAGGTCCCATTGGTTATAGGACTGACCCTAGTACTCCTCCAGCCTCACAGGAAACTGGCTTAACCATGAAACTAACCTTGGGGAAAAAAAGGAATAGGTTTTTTTCACCACTAATGTGCTCCCTAAACCAGCTGCTCTGGGAATTCAGAGGTACCCATAGTAGAAAGATGGCAGATGTGCTCAACCTGTGTCAGGGTGCTGAGACACAGAATGGCCCCTTCCAGCATCAATGTGGCATCTGAATGCAGCAGCAGCACCATGGCCATTTGGCTACACTGACTTGACAGCAGGCTGCTGTGACACAGCGATCCTACCTGCAACACGTGGTGTGTACTCCCTTTGCAGCCCTTACATGGGATCTGGTAACCATCAGACTCCATTCAGCTGATTGATCTGGTGGAAAAATAACACCTCAGAAAACAACGAATTTTCCATGGGGCAGACAGCTGAATTGATCCACCTTGTGACCACACAGCTGCAGGATTGAGGAAAGCAGAAACGTGGAAGTGAGGTAAAGCAGAACTGCTCCTGTCAGTAGTTGTCTGTCATTAAATCACCTTAACTGCATCCTGTGTGCATGATTTAATGAGCAGCATGAACCAGGCCAATACTGTACTCTTGTAAAGGACAAGGTTTGCTTCAGCCATATTCTGCCACCACCTCCAATCAACACTCATTGTCCATTACATTAGCCAGATCTGAATGGTTAAGTGTAAAAAATAGTCACCTGTTACAGCGGAGTGATATGGCCCATTGCATGATGCCTATTGCTGACACAAAGGACGGAAAAGGGACAGGATAATGGCAGCCCTAACTTAGACAAAAAAGTGTGCTGCAGACCTCAAAACACCAGAGAGATCTGGGAGCCCCAGCTGGCAACACCTGCACCAACCCTTTTGCAAGGACAAAGAGCATTATGACATAAGGATGGTGTTTTAGCCAAGGCTGATCAGATATGAGCAATAAGACAGGTACTTGCTGTTCTGTGTGATACCTTGTGGTCCAAACATTTCTATTATTTGACTTGATTTGTGCTTTCCAAACGCCCTGCAATGTAGTTTTGACAGTTGTGTTGCCCGGCAGCCGCTTTGTCACAGCTCAGGATGTAATTATGAAGAGTATCTACACCCAAAATAATAACGGATCCTTAGTGTATGGGCTTCACAAAAGGACCACGTTCTTTGTCTGAGTCTTTAGGCACTGCTACAATACAAATAGCAGTCAGACAACTCAATAAAGTGGGACTTAATGTAACAGACTGGGGTAAAACCAGAAGTAATTTGATTATGTTAAGAAAGGGTAAAATTATGCCAGTGCTCAGAATTTTTTGTTTGTTTTTTAAGCAAGATGACTTGTGAACAGTGTTGGAAGAGAAATAAATATGCCCTGCAGTGTCTTTAAAAATTATCAGCTGCCAGATAACATAATTTGGACTAACAATTGTAAGAAAAAAAGAGTAGATAGTAGTTGGGCCTCTCTATTTCTTGTTTGTACCATTCCAGTTTTTGGGAGGATTGTGGTAGGAATTGTTTAAAATTAAATGTTGTGTTGCCTCTTTTTTTGTTAAGTCACGGAAGATTTAGCATGGTGAATAAGCCTGTTGTTTTTCCTCAGAGGAAAGGGATGGGAATCAGGGAGCAAAACTAGAGCTGGTCAGGAAGTATTTGCCAAAGTGGTTTCATTAAAAACAAAACAAAACAAAAAACCGACAGAACAGTATGTTGCACCCAAAATGTGTTCGGAGCATCTTGCTTTCAGTGAAATGTCACTGAATGAAGAGCAGGGCTCTGAGGGAACGTGGTCCCTATTCTCAACAGGTTTGGCCCCTGCGAGACTGGATTTTCGGTCTCTCATAGACAGCAGCAGTAACACAAAAGAAATATCAGGTCCATGTCAGACATTGGAGACTTCCAGTTCTCCAGATTAAACACTTATAATTTGGTCTGTTATAAATCAAAACCAAGGAGACACTCTCTGGTGCTTCTAGCAAGAGATCTAAGTTTGAATATACCTTCCAGAGTGGAGTCTGGACGAGCTTTTGTTCCCTCACTTGCAAGAGCCTTCATATAAATATAGAAACGTCTATGTTTAAATAGATACAGGATGGAGTCTGGAGACCTAAACAACTCTACTACACTTTACAGATGTGGAGCCTGGGAGTGTCTGCTTTTTTGAATGTGTTTGTTTTTCTTCCACAGTGTACCACAATCAAAAGAAATGCAGTAAAAACAATACAAGCTGTTTCATGCCTGTATGTGTTTCAAATCAGTTTTTAAGTAGATATTGCAAAAAAAAGAGTTATCTGGAATCAGCCATTTCCTGACAAAGCATAATAAATTCTTATTTTGGACTTAAAGTATTAGGAGTGCTTGGCTGTGTTGGAATAATTGATAGATGCCACTTTGTTTTTCCCTGCATGGAATGAAGACAGGCAGTGCAGGGATAGAATTGAGGAGTACTGGGGTGCCGGAGCCAGATGTCATTGACAAGCACTGATCCTGAGCCAACTGCTTGCAGCAGTCTGTTTGGAATATTTGCTCTCCCTGTCCTGGCAGGAGGCATTTAAAAGAAAGCAAGTTTTTTCCAAAACAACACCCACTGTACAACCAGCCAAACATCACCTCCCTTTCCCCAGGCAGTCCTGCTGGAGTGGGGATGGGGGTCGATACTTTCCTATCCTTTCAGAAACTGAGTTGATTTTCGTCTTCCCATCTCTTCAGAAAGCAGGCAAGCAGGTTTTTCTTGGTAACATCTCCCATTCAGGAGGAGGTGAGCTATGCCCTGGCCACTGCACTGTACGACATACAGATGAACATCAAAGGAGGTTCCTTTCTGTGGGACCTGTCCCATGCTCTCATGAGAATTGTATCCTACAAATTTTAGTTTGCCAAACATTACTCCAGGCCCAATGCATGTGAATCACAGACTGCTTCTGTCATGCTCTGAGATCCTGGCAGCTCTTAGGCTCCTGACATGGAGAAGCTTAGCCTGGCAGATTTTTATTTCTGGCTTGAGACGTAACATGTGCAGTGACCCTGTAAAAGAGAAGGGCTGGGGAAGGTTTTGCACCATCCTACCACTTCAGTGCCTCACAGCAGTCTCGGGGCATGTTTTCCAGTCCCAAGAAGGGATATGTGTGCCCCTCATCACTTCACCCACAGGCAGCAGGTGACCATTCAGGCACCATGCTGTGGGCTGGAGAAGTCTGGGCATCTCTCACCTTTTTCTGCTTTGGTTCACCAAACTTCAAAAGCAAACCAACCTGTTCACACCTCAGAGCTGCTAGGGATCTGCTTTTTGCTGAATAACTTGCTTCATATTTTTGAGTCGTTAGCTCTTTTCCACCTCAGTTGCATTTAAAATGTTGAATATCGTCATCTTGCTACGGATATAAATAGCGTAAATTTATTATCAGAGCCGTATACATCAGGGGCATGTATGTGGGTAACCCATACTTAAAAAAACCCCACCACTGTTTATTTAGTTTCTCGAGTAAGTTTTTTTTAGAGAAAAATTTCCAATTGGTTTAGTACCGTGTCATCACATAGTCCAAATATCCAGTGACTTAAGCTCCGAAGCACTGCTTGCAGCATTTCCAAGATGTGAAAGGTCTGCTAAATGTAATGTATGCTTAGTAACAGAAAGACACTAAAATGGGAACAGGGGATGAGGAAGCAGGAGATCAGTGCAGAGTGTGATTTGAAAGACTGCAGAACAGGAGAATAACTACCAAAAAGAGGGAAGAGCTGAAAGATAAAGGAGATGTATGAGTAGGTGAAATATTTCAAGTAGTTTCATGATTTGTGTGACTCAGAGCTGGAAAGTCTGAAGCTTCCTCTATTAATTCAACCCCCAGTTTTGTCTTGACCGCCTGTGAACCTCTTCACTTCAGTGTCTGGCCCTTTCCCCCACGCACCTCACTAACAGCCTCTGCCCCCAGCACCTCTTCCAAGCTTCAAAACTTGAGGCATCTTCAAATTGCTGCTCAGCCTGTGTTCCGCCCATGAATCATCCATGGAATTGGGACATGATCCCTGCTATTGACTCTTCAAGACTCAAGGATGAGAGCGCTCAGGAGCATCCTGAGCCACTGGGTTTGTTGCTGCTATTTTTTGAACCAGAATTATGGTGCTGGTCAGAGGACAGGTGTGCAGGTGGGTGTTTATAATCCTAAATGGATCTCTTTGCATTTCTGTTCACAGTTTGGTCTATTATAAGAATCACGGGGCCATGATGACAAGGGCATAACAAATGTAAATAGAGCCAAGAGCATTGTTTGGTGCATAGCAAACTTTTTCTTTAATACAAACCCAAGGAAGAATGCATTCCCTGTGGTAACTGATTTGCCAGAGCTAATGAACCTGACTCAACTCTTCAGTTTGATTTGTCTTTTTAATGTACTTGGAAGCTGGGGACCTTATGACCTCTCAGGGAAATTAAAACTCTTAAAGCTCTCATGTCTGGACTTTTCTGTCAAAACTATGTTGTCATTGAGCTATTGCTCTTTCTCTTACAGGCCAAAATTAAACTTCAAAGCCAATAAGATCCTCAGTGGAGTTTGTTCAGTTTGTTTGTTGGTTTTTTTTAACTAATCGCAGAAATCTCAAAATGTCAAATCAATATCTTTTAATTAAAAATTGTAAAAGAAACACATAGATGGACCTGTGAAATCAGGGACTTTTTCTGACAGCTGCAGACAAAATTCAAGTTTCTTTCCTCCCAGGCACATGGGCATATGCATAAATTATTTCTTTTTAAATGTCCAACGTGAGAAGCTTTACATACATTTACAGAAGAGAATGTTTAGGAGATTTTTAAAAAGACAGATTGCAATTAGGAGTTAAATTCTCACAGTCAGTGAAGGATCTCCTGTGTGATTGATTGTTAGTCTGAGTATTTATCTTTTCTTCCTTAGCTGTTAAATTTTCTATTTATGTTTAAATTCATGTTTTCTGTTTTAATTCATATTTTATGCTTCTTCTCCATATGTGTTGTGAGGACGCTTTAGCCTCAATTTGTAGAAACTGTGTTTAAGGCACTGTGCTGCCTCTTTGAATGTCTGAGACCTCTCCGAATCTTCAAATGCTTAAGCTCATCAAGCACATTTGAGAGGTATTGAAATCCAAAAACTATTAAGCCCTTAAAAGTATTCTGAAAATAGGCAGCCAGTTAAGAACTGCAGTTAATGCTTTACTGAGAGTAAAAAGTGCAGCACTTCATGAGAGACCTCAAAGTCCAGACAGGGTCTCAACCTCAAGACACAAATCCATGCAAAATCAGGCTTCATTGATCCCCAATGCTCACAGAACCACTACAGAAGAGTGTGTGACAGAGATACATTTCTACCACATATACATCCCTGTAGTGTCTACTCAGCTTTCATATGAGCGAGCCACTGTAATGCAATGACTTTCTCGTATTATCATTTGCAAAAAGGGATATTTGCATATATGTGCACACAGATATTTGAGGTTGCCTTTTGTTTTAATTACAGTGTCAGTATCTCTCACTGTCTCCATGTGAACAGGCCTTAGCCCCACATAATCTCTTTGATGAAGGAAAAATACAAAACCACACGCCAAGTATTTTGAGTTTCCAGAATAAACCTGGATCCATGTTGACAAGCTTTTCCCAGGGATAGTAACATCAGTAAAATATTTTCATTCTAATTTCCTGAGAGATTGGAAAAATCAACAAAAGAATGAGATTGATTGCCAGAAATTAACATTTTAAACATGAAACCATCTCACAACATCTTGTGAGTATTGAAATGCTTTAAAACAACTTCTTTAATTTGATTTCTTTGTGTATGTTCTAGTTTTTGCTTTGTTTTAAATGTGCCTGATTTTTTCCACTGAATAAGAGCACCACAGCTGTTGAACAGAAACAGGGAGGCAGACAATTGGAAGAGGAAATCACTTCTGATTGAGGAGTCAGTAGACAGTCTCCACTGTACAAGGGATGGTGTAGGTTTGCTCAGTGACTGGATAGGTTTCTCTGATTTTGCTAAGAATAATATTTTCTCCTAGTAAATAGAGTGAAGTACAGCCAGACTAGCACTAGCAGAGGTAATAAGGCTGTGGACAAATCCAAGTCACTTTGTCCTTTCCTTTTGGGTGGTGGTAGAGCAGGGAGGGCTCACTCCAGCACATCTGCGTAAGGCCAGGAAGATACTGCCATCCACATCTGCCATTGCAGGAAGGCCAGCGAACATGTGCTAGGGTATAATAAATGGCTTTTGAAGGGATCAACACAAGGGCATTTTCAATTCTGTGTCCTGAGTTACAGCCTGATCAGCCCTCAAGTCTCACTCCAACAGCCCTCCTGGGATTCCTGACTGTTCAGTAATCTTGTGGGACATCTGTTCAAAGGGGCTGCAGGAAAACAAAATCAAAGCAATCTTGTCTTCAAGGAAGTAGCAGATAGCAGGGGCAGGGCTGGGGAAGGAGAAGTGCCTGACCAAAACCCTGTGCTGAGATATCCAGCACACCTGGAGAAAAGAAGAAATTGTCTGTGTCCTGCCTATACCAGTTTCTTCCCACTTCAGTCCCCCCTAACTGTTCACAAGCAGCTCTGGAGGCTTCTGAAAAGCAGCAGGAGTCAGGGAGTTGGCGAAATTGGGATAGCAAACCAGTTTGCCCTAGAATGTCAACTGGCAGATCCAGCTGAGACCATCCATGGAAGATTATGGATGTTGGCTAGTAGAGAGGTGGGTTTTAGTGGAACCTTACTACAAAGGTGTACATCTACATGGGACCACTACTAGCTCTGGAGTCTGCATGCATTTAGCTGTGTGAAGTGTGTTTAGGTTACCTGGAGCAACCAGAACTGTAAAACAAGACACCTATGATCCAATCTCCAACAAGCCACATCAGCAGCCATGTAAAACTTGCTGGAAGAGAGTCACAGTGAACATACAGCATGGTACTTGCAAAAGACATAAGATGAATTTTCCTTGCCTACAAGAAAAAAACATTCTCTCTCACTGAAGCCCATAGAAAAGACATTTCTTTGTACTTTGTCTTCAAGACATTTACAGTGTTTTCTGAAACTTGGATACACTACCATTGTAAACAGTGTTATTTCTGTAACTGTAATGAAATAAAATTATAAATTCATATAAAAATTAAGCTATTCCTAACAAAATACCAAACCAAACTAATCTAATTAACAAGTAGATATTGAACATATTAACTTACAGACAAGCAATTTGTAAACTATCTAATGATGTATTAAGCTAACAGCCCGAACAACAGCACGTATCAAAGGAAATTTAAGACATTCTGCCAACTAGAGGACTTGGCTAAGCTAATACATTTGTAGCTGGATCTAATTATTGAATTAGAGCTCCAATAATGCTCTTATGGCAGCCTGCCTGGATTGTTGTGGTTAGGCAATAGCAATTCTTCCCTTTTCTTCCAGTATTTTCATTCATTTGCAACTCAATTTGTGAAGAATAGGACTTGAAAGCCAGTCCAGCTTCCCACATCACAATTAATAGTCAAACTTATAGGATAATAATTAGGACATATATTATTGCCCCAACCTTACACGTGACTGTCTCAATACAGTCAGATGTTTACAGCTAGGTACTTATTTCTGAACATAGTCCTCATGAGCAATTCTAAAAGAAACCCTAACAGACACTAAAGAAGAGAAAAATATTTAAGTATATATTTCCGTTTTACACTTCTTGCCAAACTGCATTTGTCTTGGGAGACTGATCTGCTGTTTAATTAAGACCTAGGTAGCTTTCTGGTAATAGTAAAATAATGGAGTAGTAAGGTACTCTTACTGGTTTGCTGACTCTGATACTGTTTGGTTCTTCTGACTTGTCAGAAGAGGAGAGATTCACCTGTTGTGAATCTTTCAAAGGTTAGTGTTCAGTTCCCACAGATTTTCAACAAGCTAATGAAAGGCACTTGGGAAAAGAGGAATGTAAGTGGATGGAGAAGGCTGACAAAAATAGGATGAAATATAGTGAGTCCCTCCAAGCTTGTATTATGTCTGTATTACAATCCAAGAATGTCTTCCTATCAGCTTTCACTGAAGCTGACAGTCAGTAAGAATTGATTACTGATTTAGTAATTCATGAAAAATTCCATTTTGGCAGGTGAGAATGCTGTCTGAATGGGAAGTTATTAAAACTAATTGGGTCGTGTAAAATCAGACAGTTTGTCTGTGAGCCCCATGACAAAGTTGAGCCAACTTGGGAAATGGCTGAGAACTTACTCTTTTTTAGAACTTTGAAGCACATTGGATCTCATTAAAGACCAAATAAATGCATTTCAAAATGGAGAAAAATGCAACAGAACCAGTTCCTCATATTGATTCTTCACCTCTGAGTTTTATCCATCTATAGTCTAGCTACAGATGAACCAAAGAACCAGGCCCCCTTTCTTGTCAATGGAGAGAAAGAAGCTTGTATTTTGAAGTCAGCCATTGTGTTTTGAATAAGGCAGGTCTTAGAAATAACATTTTTAACTCCACTGACTATAAAGTGAATTAAGGCAAGCAGCTCAAATCTAGACAGCTGCACTGCAGACACTTAAATTTTGCACTGGGCTTTCATTCACACCTCTGTAAAATGGGCATGAAATGTAACTGAGCGAGGAGAAAACAATTACATTATCCTTCAGCCAAAGTTAACAAAGCTCTCAGGTAAATGTATACCACACATGCCCTACATATTCATTGTCTTGGATATCAACTACATGCCTTAATTAAATAAACAGTGTTTTATCTTTTGTTACCTCACAAGAAAATTATAAATACTTGATTTAAAACTATTTTTTCAGGATCTTCAGGATAGACTCCATTTCTGAAACCTTTGTCCTACCCAAGTTATAGGGAAAACACTCACTTTAAGGTAAGCCATATACAAACAGGCCATTTGTTGCTTAACCTGTTCTCTGGAGGCTGTGTTACTATGGATGAACACACAGCACTTTGTCTGAGGACACTGTTCAGCCTCACTATGTTTTCCAGTTGGTAGGCACAACAGAAGAGAGGAGCGGTGAAGGAAGGTGGAGTAATATCACGTTTGCATTCTGCCACAGTCTCCAGCATGCATAAAAGAACTCATTGATATGCTGAAAGTAGTGAAATAAATTGCAGTTCATCCAGTTTCAACAACACTCAGGTAAGACTGCTGCGCTAAAACTGCCAGATTCTTCCCTTTTTCTTCTTTAGACCTGTCACAGATAATCTCTGGTCAAGTGGCTAGCCAGATGCTTCTTGCCAGCCCAGCTATCAAGATTATGGACATCACAACCATCCTTTCATTAGGACATCGGCCATAAGTTCAGAGCTTCTGGCTTGGCCACAAAGACTTCAGCAACCACCAAGGTCTGCTAAAATGCAAATGTCTTCTTCCCTGGAGGAAAACATGAGGGGCTTGTGGGGCATTAGCACTGACACCATTGACAGTCAGCACACTGACTGCCATATGGCTCTGTCTTCCTATCATTTGCATACACCTCCCAGATTTCTGCCACTGCATGTGCTCCCCTGTCGGAGGCATGAAACCAAAGTACTAAGTGGCAGGAAAAAAAAGCTGTCTCACACTCCCGGAAGACCTTCATGCCTGCATCCCTCCACTGATACTGCCAAATGTCACCCCAAGCCTTCCTGTGATTCCCACACAAGCAGGGAGGAACATATATTTACAAACGTTCATGTTCAGCTGAAAGACTGCAAGTGATGACAAATCGAAATTACTTTTGAAATTGATTCCAAAACTTAATTATGCTAAACAGTTTGAACTTTGCTTTTTATAAAGATATTTATAATAGGCATTTTGGTCATCTAATTAAAATGTGATTCAGAACTTGTGAGCCTGAGAGCCCAACTTCCCTGCATGTCCAAAGGGAAAGCAGCACCTGGCTCAGAGCACCTAAATAGATGTGTAGAATCCTAAATATCTGTCTTTGTCTTCATTAGTTTAAGATAACCTAAAGCCACATTCCAGTTCAGGTTGGTCACCTTCGCATAATTATTTTTGATACAGCAAAGAAATGTTGAAGCAGAGCGAATCCATTTGTGGGTGTAGTGAGAATCATAGTACTGCAACACACAATCAGTAGCACAGCTGGAACTTCAGCCCACACTTCTGCTCCTTGCTGGCTTGGGATAGGCTTAAGTACGTACTTATGCCCTGCTCAGTGGGGCCTGTAGAAATAGATTTCAGCTGTTATAACAATGCTTTTGTCTCTGGCACGCATCCATGCAAGGAACTTCAACGCCTCCAGTTTCTTGAGTATTGCTCGTTTCCTGGAACATTTGGAAGCATCAGAACCATCTTCCCTATTTACCCGCCAACCTGTGCATCAGGGCAAAGGGTTCAAGTGGCTTCATGCATTTTTACCAGTGTTTCTCTTTTATTTCTAAAAGGGTGTAAACAAATAATCAGGAATTCTGGATAACAATGCCCTCTTATGCTTCATTTCTTGTCCACTATCCCATGGCAAAACTTCGCGTTCCAAAAGATTTGCCTTGTTTACCAGCTACTGACTTCAGTGGCTACTCCTTCAGTCATAAAACTTGCTCTGTGTTCTTCTCTAGTAGCTATTTTCCAGCATATCCAATGCAGTACAACTTTGGGGCAACTCTGCAGACTGCTGTCCAGAATGCACTGCTGCTCTTTTCTCATAGTAGCACAACACTGGCTTGTGCTGGTGTAGGCAAGGGGCCAGGAGGTGTTCAAAAGCCATTGAGACTTCCACACAGCTGGCGATGTGCCCCCTCATCTCCCACTCTTGTCATTCTCCTGTTTTATCCCAGCATAAGGCTCAGGAGAAGAAACAATTGGACAGAATTATCTCAGGAGCGAGTAGGCCTTTAAGGTAGACAACTTGCTTTTTCTCTGTGTCAACAGCAATACAACTGTTTCAGTTTCACATCTCACTGGCAAAAATCAGGAGCAGAACAATGTAGGGCTGCTTTGGCTTTCTGAATGATTGAGCATGTGTTCTCCCTCTGCTCCCAGGTGGTTTAAAGCACAATCACTATCTTTTGTTGGTGATGTTTTGCTTTCTGAAAGATTGAATTCCACATCCTGGCTTTCAAAAACCCAGTTCATAGTGTTCTGCCTTTGCCTGCTCTAGTGCATATAGAGGCAGTAGCAAAACACCAGCATGAAAGTTAGTGTAGTGTGACTGCTGCAATTTTTACACTCAGCCATGCAGAAGGTTTTGGTCCACATAGGAAATAGTTTTCTAACCCCTCCACATACACTTTTTTTACGGGAAGTTCTCTACAGGTGGTTTCCCTCTCCAGAAACTTTTCAAATGAATCACCAACCCAAATCTGACTCTCCTTATGCATCTTTTAAACAGCCCAACCAGAAACCATTTCATATTCAAGAGGGTCTTAGTAGGGAGAAGAGTGCAGGTCATTCTACAATGTCACCTTACCTTTGCTCCTGAGGCTGAAGTTTCTGAGAAAAACATGCAATGGGCACACTGATAATGCACAGATGTAGTCACACAACATATGCATGTTGAAGGTGTGTTAAATTTTATTTACCCTTACTTTGTTTTCCTTTGGCATGCCCCTTTAGCTCCCTGTGTGTATCTCTATACATGTTTGTAATGGTATTAAGAAAATGTCTTTTGTAGTGGTATCTCTAAATCGTTAAGCTGTGTTCCCATTACTGCCCCTATGAACAGTCTGCAGACTATATAAACACTCACCATTTATGTATGCAACAATCTGGATTATGTCATTGGCTCCACTATAAGCATTTTTTTAAAGGGTGCCCAGTGCAAAGCTTTATATAAATATATAAAAATAGTATGGATAAAGGCATTAGGTTGAAAACAACTGAGTTTCTATGACAGAGGTGGTCACAATCACTGACTGCATGCATATTCTTAGCATGCCCCAGCTTTAAAGTAAAAGGTGTTAGTTTAAGCCACCATGAAGGTGCTGCACCTTCAAGCAGTCAATAGGTGCAATGTGGCTATCCCAGCTTAAAATCTGCACCTTGTCTTAGGGCAGATTTAATTGTGACTTTGGTGTAGCTTGGAGGCTTCCACTATTACATGCCAGGCAATAAAGAGCTGGAAGAGTTATTCGCTACCACCAGATTACAGTACAGAAAAAAACAGGGATCAAGAAATGCCCACCAATGCTGCTTTGAGTAGCGATTGTCAAAACAGTGAAATCTAACCATGTCATGAACTGTGAATCTTGGAAGTATGTGGTCCACCAGCGGTCTCACAGTTTCAGAAAGTAATAAAGCTTGAAATAGAAAACTGACATTTCAAAAGCTTGAAATAGAAAACTGACATTTCAAAAGCTCCCATGAAACAGTTTTGTAAATTTGGGGTTCACAGTAGGATATTTTTCCATTTTGACCACACAACCTGATTATCAAACAGATATGCTGTCATTTTATATTACAATAATGCAGCTGCTGTTCCCTGTGTCCTTTAATACAATCCAAAACAATGACTGCTCACTAATTTATTGAAGCAGATTATTTTATACTATTGAAAAATCTGCCTAATATCAACAATCCAAGCAAAGTCAAGTATTTCTTTTCAACCTTATCAAGTTCTATCAAAACTCAAAGTCTTCTGTGAAAATCTTTTATTCAAAGAAAGAATGCATTGCTGCAAGGGAAATATCTCCTTCCTTAGTCAAACAGTGAAACTACACAGAGTAGCAAGAGCGCTTATAGTGTCTGCTAGCTACCCATTGGGTTTAAAAGACAACACTGAAGAGTCATTATATTAGCAGCTGGTTGTGTGAATGGGAATGGCAGTGCTGGCACTGTTAAACATCTCCCTCAGCATCCTCCAGAACAGAATTGAGATCAAAAAAATTGCATGAGTTCAGCAGAGGGCTACAAAGACAGCTGGGGCTGGAACACCTGCCCCATGAAATAAGGCTCAGGGAACTGGACTTGTTCAGCCTGGAAGAGAGATGGCTCCAGGGGGGACCTAACAACAGCCTGACGGGGCCTTTGGAGGACTAGAGAGAAGGTGGGTCCAGACTCCTTTTAGAGGTGCACAATAAAGGGACAAGAGGCAACAGACACTATTGTCATCAAGGGAAATTCTGGTTGGTTGGATGGAAAACAATTTCACTGTGACAACGATTAAGCAATGTAAAGAGCTCGTCTGGAAAAAAATTCTGGTCTCCATAGAGATACTCAAAATTAACTAAAGGCTCTGAGCAACCTGTTGTGACTTTGAACCTGGCCCTGCTCTGAGCAGAAGTCCTTTCCAAACTAATTTGATTTGTGATTCAGGGGCTCTCTTTATCTGTAAAATAAAATTAGTTTCTACTTTTAAATGCTTTATATGAATTTGTAAAGAAAGGAAAGTGAATACCTTAAAAGGTAACCTTTTAATTAATACACTCAGGTAAAATGAAATTATTTATGATTTAATGCAGAAGTACTACACAAGACCTTAATCATGCAAATGACAACTATTGCTTCCCTTCTCTACAGGTTCATAAGCTGCACTCATCAACGTAATAGCTGATAAACTTCTTGTAGTGTTCTAAGCAGCGTGACTAACATCTGGCATGTAGTTTGCCTCATGGTTACTGGCATTCTCTTCTATCTGTTTAGATCTTGACTTCTTTTGTTAGGGACATTCACATAAACAGGATGTTTCTCTCTCTGCCTGTACTGATATCACATTGATGTGAGTTCTCCTGCAACAGCCATTTTTGGCAAGGTAACATTAAAGGCTATGATTACCAGCAAACAAAATCAAACCTGCATTCAAAATGACAAAATAAAATGAAATCTTGTCCAGATCCTGTTAGAAAAACTACTCTCTGTCTTCACTTTATCTGAGAGCAGCAAATGTAATTTGCACAGCTGTTCTTCAGGGACTTGCACAAAGGCTTCAGGCTCTGGGAAGACCTAACCTTTGTTTCTTTCCGGGCTGATTCTATCTCATTTTCATAAGGTCATAAATCAAGGTGAGAGAAAGAGAAAATATATTTGGGCTTTTGAATGCAAAATGAACAAGAAAAAAAAGCTATAATTTAAAGCAAAGTCCTCCCCCCCTCCTCCCCTTTTTCTTCCCAAGTGCAAGCTCCCCGCTGTACAAATCAAAAGTATGCACCGAGATGGTACCTAAATCTTTTATGAAATGGGCCCTTCACTTGCACTTCAATGGAGCTTGCTGTGCATTAAAATTTCTTTTAATCGCAGAAGGAAATCATTCTACAGTTCGGGCACAGTGCTTCCTGCTGCACCTGGTATTTGGACTGGATATAGGGTGGATGAGCTACAAAAGGGAAAGAGAATTTATTTGGTACCTTTATGCTGTCTCCTCGTGGACCGCAAGACCTGAAGGTCCCTGCAGTCCTGTAAGGATAGAACACATGTTGCTTTTGAGATCCATAAGGACCCTATACATAGTCCCTGCATGCTCACACTATGTTGCCTGACCTGTAACATCACCCGTCCTGCAGTGGGCATGTGGTAGCATGGGGATAGTTAAGGAATCCAAATCTCAAGCCAAGGTGAGAAGTAAGCCAGCAAGGGTGGCCAAGGTCAACATTTCTGGGTTGCCCAGGGACACAGATGCATGCCAATATTCTCGCAGAGGCAGCATATGGAATTCCCCGTGGGAAGGTATGCTTTTCTCATATGAATTCTTCCTGGTGTTCCCTCAGCTCTCTGATGTACTCATTTCATGGCTTAAGGACACACAGGGATTTTGACATAAGATAGTTCATGGACATGCACCAATTTGCCCAACTGTGGAGAACTGAATTCTCTGATGCCAGGCATATTCTTTTTTCACTCAGCTCTCTTGCTTCTCCCCAGCCATTTTGTTGCCTGCACAAGTTCCCCACACTAACCATGAGGCAGAGGATATATGAATCCTACCTTGTTTTCCCAAATCCTCCCTCTTGCGCAATATGCCTCTACAACCTTGGAGGCATCTCTACAGTATCTCACCCTTGTGCAGACATCTGAGGGATGAAAGAATTTCATCATTCTTTCCTTAAGTTGTTGACATTCATATTGCCCAGGCAAGACTAACTCAGATCAATGCAGCTACAAGGGCACGTACTCACAGACGTATTAGCACCAGCCTTCAAAGAAACCCCCTCAAGTCCAAAAACAACAAAAAAGGAGGCTTCAAAGGATACATCTACCCCCTCCACAATGTAATGTCCTATGCTCGCTGCAAACAATAGTAACAGAAAAATCTACCCTAACAAGATTCAAGGAAGACATTGAAGTGGACTCAGCTGGATTCCCTAGGAAGAGCAGACTCCTCCAACATGGAAGGGATATTTTATTTATAAATGGTGTATGTTTAATAATACAAAAGCTGCAGTACCATCAGCCAAATATTTGTTTTTATCTCTGCACAGGCAAGTCTGTCTCTGCTCAGTCACATCTTCTTTACTCTACACTTTCAGTGTGGAATCCTTCCCTACATGTTTTTGAGTTTTTTCTATACCCATGCTACCTCTAGTGCACCCTTCATTGCATAATTTAGGTATAAACTCCAGCTATAGACTGATAGGTAGAGCAGAGAAAAGCCCTAATTTCCTTATACTTCAACTGAGGAGTGTGTTTTAGTGTCTCTGTTGTAGATCTATTTTAACCTGGCATCAGATATGAGCTATAACTTGTGTTTAGAATAACTTTTCATCATTGCTTCTTGAAGCTTCCAGTGAGTTTATTAAAACTGAAAAGCTAATATTCTTTTATGTATGCTGTTTTTTCTCTTCCAGTTCCTTCTGTCTGAACCAGAAGTCATTGACTCTAAACAGCTTTTTAAAGACAAATTTAAGGAAAATATGCACTAAAAGTTGGGGTTGGTTTTGGTTTTGTTTTTTTTCTGAGAATTAGATGTTCAGCTATGATAAAAATATTTCCAACATAATGTTGCAGTATGCCCACATTTCCTCCTGTGCTGTCTTGGTACATTCTGTATCATATTTTATTTCAGCCTGTTTCTCTGTGTTCAAAAGCAACTGGTAATGTGTATCAATGTTGGATGTTTTTGTGAAGACTTGTACTGAAGCACAGAGCCAAGATCAAAGTTCATTCACGCTTTTGAGGTGCTACTGAAATTTAGTAATTGGCTTACTACTGATAATTGTAGGAAAATTTTGTAATGAGAGAAAAGATGTTTTATCTCACTTTCTCGGTCTGTGTTTATTTGTACTATTACAATAAGACACAAGAAAAGCTGTTAGAAATGGCAGTCAATATCTTTAATTACAATTTGATCTTGACTACATAGTTTCTGCCCAGTCACTGAATTCTCTGAAAATTAACAACAAAGAATTGCCACATAATGTTGGGAAGCTACATGCCGTAGCTGCTTCCTGCAGTCATTCTCCATTCTCATCTTCTCATGCTAATTTACCCCAGACTCTGAGTGCACAGCTGAGTAATGACTACCATATATATAGGCAGAGCGATGGGTAGCCCCCCCATATATCTTTTGATTTCCACATCTACCAGAGTAAGAACCCACTATCTGGAATGGCCTTTCCTATAATCTTGTTCAGTAAAACATCTTTAATTCTGTTCCAACTTCAAAAGACAGCAAAAATGTATCTTTTAATATACAGTGACTGGCAGATGGCTATTGCCCACTATTTTACTTTTCCTGGGTGTAATTTATCAATGCTGCACTGATGCCATTCTCTCTTGACACTAGGAGACTTCAGTTTGCATAGTGGGCTTTTTTTTTAAACAGAAATCATATTCCATTATCTCTGCAATCATTGTCTATTCTCATTTTCACACAATTGCTGCTTTATTAAGCAAAGTATTTAGAAAGTTCCTCCCAAAACCTTTACACTGAGTGCTTTTCAAAAATTAAATGCTAACAGAACAATTTCTCTCCCTTCCATCACTAGAGGAATGTTAATTAGCAGGGCTGTTTTTCTCTTTTTTTTCTATCTTCTCCCTTCATATCTGTATGTGATAGTTAGACACCATACTGATGTGGGCGGCAGAAGAACCAGAACAGAATAAAGAGATGTTAAATCAGCACGTTGTCTGTCCTGGTGAAGGTACACACAAGAAGAAGCTGTGGTAGGAAAGCTATGTGAAAGGGGAAGCCAAGAAACAAAAAAGAATTTTTATAGTTTAGTTTGAATTGTCCTTCAAATATATTCTCCTGAGTTCATACTCCGGTTAGGTAACTGCAGTTAGGTAACTGCATATTTTCACATGGCACAGGATGACGTTAGAGGGCAACAGCAGCAAAATGAAGCCAATACAGATGCTGTGTCAAGTCAACCACGGGAAAAGGTTCGCATATTTAAAATGATTGCTTCATTACACACAGGCAACTGAATATTGCAGCACTGGCATTCACAGACTTATGCTGATGCTCTAAGTGGCTGCTGAGCTTTAATTATAGACAGACATTGCAAGAACTTGCATGAAAATGAAATCTTGTTTGCATAGGTGCTTGGAGAGCAAGTGTTACAGCAGCAATCACCAGCAAGTGGCAGCCACCACTGGATTACACCTTTCCAAAGAAGCTGGAGCCAAGAAGCCAGTATGATACCTTGCAATGAAAACATGGATACAGAGAAATATAGGCTTTTCCTCCACACAACTCATTCCTGGTGGACAGTCAAGCATCATTCTGGGAGGAAGGTGTTTGAGAGGAAGATGAGGTAGCTAGAATCTGAAGGTCCACGGAGCCAAACCACTAAACTAGTATCACTAATGGGTACATATGCTGCCGTGTACTGGCACACTTCATGTACATGGCTCTTGCTATCTCCCTCTACATACTACCTAGTAAATAGCCTCCATGGTGTTTGTGGTTTACTAGAGCTTTTGACAAACTGAATCCTTGCAAAATTGAGCACAATCCTCTGGAAAAGTAGAACTTTGCCCAAAGAGAACATTTCCTGGCCATCTCTGTGGCACCCTCCAGCAGAGGCATCCACAGCATCACAGAGCAGCTTGTCTCATCAGTATGAGTTCAGGTAATGCTTAAAGGAACTCTATAATGACCATAATCTGTATATACAATGTATATTGTAGAGGTGTACTGCAATATACACATGCACTACATATAGTAAACAATGTGGTGGGATTTCTTTGACAGATGTACAGCACTGACATTAAAAAAACCAGCTCCTTCCACCATGGTGTGGAGGTTTCAGAAAACATCCTGTCTCACCTCAACCATATGACTGCCAATATTAAGCAGGCATTGTTGTCACCAGTGCTGTATTTCTAAAACAATTTTTCAGGAATACATAGCCATCACATTGCCAAGGTTCACAGTTCATACAATCACAGAGCCACCAAGTCTTGAGGGTATCTTGGGAGCCACATAGACAGCCTCCTGCTGAGTTTACTCATGGCTTTGCCTAGTTGGGGCTACAGCTTCTCTGGGTAACCTCTTCAAGTTATAACCTTTTTCAGTTTTTCTCTTGTTGTTTGTTTTAGGGTTTTGTTTGGTGTTTTGGTTTTTAGGGTTTTTTTGGGTGGGGAGTGGTTTTTTAATTACTTTAAAAAAACTTTTTCATTCCAGGAAAGAGGAAATTTTTTTTTTTCTCCTGATTTGCTGAAACCTGATGGCTTCAATAGATCTGACAAGTGTCAACCAGTCAGGAGAAAATTCCAGCAGTAGTTACATAAACCCCTGAAAACAGGTATGTTTAGAAAGGGAATGCTGATGCTGAGCCACGACTGTGTCACTACAGGTATTGCTAGACTTAAAAGAGACAGCACTACATTAGTAACCCTCATCTGAATGACCCCAGGTCAGTACTAGTTGGATGAGATGTACATTTAAATATCTTCACATCAAAGAAAGGGGAGAAATAATTACACCTACATCCGCCACCTTAATTTTTAAAACAATTCATCCATTGGAGTTGTCTCTAATCAAAATGCTACCTCCAAAGATTTCTGCACTAGATTTATTATAGCAAGCAGAGCAATCCCTTCCTCCTGTTGTGAAGGAACAGATTATTCAAGACAGGAGCCTTGGCTGTGCTGAAGGCAGATAAAATTGCAGCTAGTTCCCAAAATAGATGTCAAAAGCCCAGCAGGCTACTCTTCCTTCCATGGCTGCCCATGTCATGGGAACAATTCCACCATCGTTGCACTTGTTAGACAGCTCTTCTCGCACCTTCCCAGGCTTGAGGAAGAGACCTTCCCTTCAGAAACCATTCTTAGTCCAGTCCACACATCCCTGGCCCCGCAAACTGGCTAGATTCATCTCAGGAATTTAGCCTTGGAAGACATCCACAAAATTTGCATAGAAGTATAGGACAAAATTAGTATATGGCTGCTTTTTTCTGAGGAGAAACTCGACTTTACATGGGAAAGCAGATTTTAAGCCAGCACAGAGCTGGTGGAATAGAGATTCCTGTGTTCAGCAGATGGCAGGTGAAAAGCCTCATGCACTGATCCACAATGGTGACATACAGAGAAGGTCTCCTCATCCTTCACTGGTCACAACTTATGTTGGCACATTCATCAGCCCCACAGAACCATTCCTTCTGCCCACCAGCAGAACTTGCGAAGAATGTTTCTGCTCTGTGTGACCCCCAAGCCTTTCTCTAGCCTCACGCCACTTGGTCTGAGGAGAGAGCCAGGAACAAGTTCTGGTCTCCTGGTCTCAAGGACACAGACTCTTCAGATGATGCAAACTCAACTTCAACAGCAGTTTGTTACCAGGGGAACTGTCCAATTTCAAATGCGCTGCAAGAAAACCTCTCTCTCTCCCTGTGTCTTTTTTAGTGTGTTTAGCAAGTGTCAATCCTAAGGCTACCAGTTCAGAACCCAGGCTTCCTTTCCCAGCTCTCTCCAAAGTGCCAGTAACAAAGCAATCAGGACAGTTCAGCAATCAGTGTCTTGATATAATCCTTCCTCTTTGTGAGTCAGTAGGAAATAAATCACTTGCGAGAGCCTGCTACAAATATACCACCCAGACACAGATAACATCCCTAAAAAGGGGGGTGAAAGACAAGGACTAATCAAGGATTCTGCAGCTGTCAGAGGAAGGTATTTTCTATGGCAGAGAAAATACCTCATTTTCCTGAGTATTTCCCATATGATTTTATCTTCATGCAAACTGTAAGTGTAAAAACTGGAACCCAAGAGATCTCTAGAGGTTCTGTGAATTTTCAACATCATTAAGCATAAGATTAAATGAAATTGGAAACAAAACACAAGCTTTCTGGTATTTCTGGACCAGTATACATATTCTTACATGAAGCTTATGTGAGGTGAAGGAGAGTTATAAGTGGCCAGGAGAAAGGTCATATAGAATTTCAACTTTTGACACAATCTAAATGTCAAAGCTGGAATTCAAATCAAAAGAGTGAAACAGCAGCCACAGAGCACTTCTTGATAGCAATATGTTTAGCTTAGAAAAGGATTCTTATACTCCAAATATTTTTGTAGGTACTTCACTGATGAATGAACACATTACTTGTTTTAACTTCACCACGTCTTGGAAGAGGATAAGCCACACCTGATGCTGGACCAAACCACTCAGAACGTCCAGATCCATGTTTGGGAAAATACAGATTAGGGTGTTTTTTTTGTGATGTTGGAGGATGAACTTTACCAATTTCTTTCTAACTACTAGAGGTACCTTTTGGAGCTTGACACATGCATATTCCCATATAAATTCTAGTTCCGTAGGTTTAGAAATCTATCAGCAGAGTGCTCTGTTCAAAGCACACTGCCTGTTGCTGAACATTTCTGGAATATACATTGATTTCAAAAAGGTAATAAATGTATTTTTACTCCAACTTTGAACTGCTTAACTCTGCAATTTATCTTATCACTCCTCTAAAAAAGCTGGTGAGACTGACAGCTCATTATTTTTTTCATCATCTTCTTTGTGATGATAGCATTAGAATTCATCACCTCGAGAAGACTCAGGGATATTCAAGTTGTGAGAACTTTATGTTTCAGGTTATAATTTTGCTTTGAAGCACCATGTCCTAAGACTTCAAAAACAATTTTCCTCTGCAGTAAGGAAGGGATGAAGGAAGAGGTAAAAAAAAATAGCTGTAATGCTGCAAGACATGGTTGTTGATCTCACAGTATAAAAATACCTTGGAACCTGTACCTGAATAAATCTTAGCATTTACTTAAGCCAAACCCTCTACAACCAGAGATTTAGTAACTGCAATTTGCAAATGGCTGCTGAGTGTTACAATAGTGACCATACTTCTTCATCATACTTCTGCTGTTACACCTTTTTACACACCATGTGTTAAAGGCAAACCAACTGAGATAATATAAAAAAAGTTGATAAATCTTTCTGTTCCTTTTCCTATCACAGGACTAATGCACAAGCAGGACAGACAGAAAGAAGTCTCTAATTAGCTATGCTAATTAGTTCAAACATATGACCAGAACCTTTTTAACTACTGGGAGGTGGGGGGAGAGGGGGAAAGAAAAAACAAAAGGTAATTTCATTTCACACTCCTAGTTTCCCCAGTTAAGACTGATCTCTTCTCTTGGTATTTACACACCTAATGGCCTGGCAACATTCACACACCCTGGGAGGTTAACACAATCAAGGAAACAGTGATATCCATGGGTATAAAATAGTCAGCAAATAGCCAAAGGGATGCACTCCTTCACAATTGAAGCACATACAGATATTTGTAGCTCAGCTCTTCGTTGTTTGAATTGCTTTGAATGTAGAAATGATTATTCTGATATTTTTGCCAAAAACAAGCTTGTTTTCTTTTTCCCACATCAAAGGAAATCGGAAGATTTTAAAAACTCAACTTTATAAGACTAGTTTTAATTCATTACTTAGTATTCAATTTTTTAAAAAAGGCACAAAACACCTGGATTCTTTGGGAGTTGTCTTATCTGCAGTAATGTCTGTGTGATACAAACTGTGTTGTAGCAGCCCTTTCCCAAGATAGTGTTCACTTTCCAGTGAAAAACAGGGGGACAAACTCACGACCAAGACTCAGTCACCCAAACGCACACCAAAGAGACTCCCAGGAAGAGGAAAATCTTGAAGGATAATTCATCATTGAATGACAATTAGGCTCTGGTTGCCCAGAATGCATATGAAGGCAGTCCAGATGAAGAGGTAGGACTCATTGCATTTTTTTTTTTTTTAGTACATGGCTGTGATGTTAGAGGTGATGGATTTTACATCTAAAGAAAGGCAACAAAAATGGTGAGGGGTCTAGAGCTCAGGTCTCATGAGGAACAGCTGAAGGAGCCAGGGGTGTTTAGCCTGAAGAAAAGGAGGCTCGGGGAGATCTTATTGCTCTCTACAACTATCTGAAAGGAGGTTGTAGCAAGGTGAGAGTCAGCGTCTTTTCCCACGTAACAAGTGCTAGGACAAGAGGAAACAACCTCAAGTTGTGCCACAAGAGGTGTTTATTAGATCTTACGAAAACTAGCTTCATGGAAAGAGTTGTCAAGCACTGGAACAGGCTGCCCAGTTACCATTCCTGTAGGTATTTAAAAGATGTGTAGAAGTGGCACTTCTACACCATGGTTTAGTGGTGAATTTGGCAGTGCTGGGATAATGGTTGGACTTAATGATTTTACAGGTCTTTTCCAACCTAAACTATTCTTTGATTCTATGACTCTGTATCCAAAACTACTACCAAAGGAGAGACCCTGAACTGTATTTAGGCAGAGCACCGGCAGGTGCAGGAGAAGGCAGCAAAGGTGGCCAGTGCCAGGATATGAAAGAGGGGTGTTGGGGAACCTGGGAAGTACAGTGCACGGCTCTGGGCATTCCACTGCCAAAGGAAGGCTACACTGTCAGAGTGGGGACGGGACCAGACTGGATGGGTGAGTCAACATGGACAGGAAGCATCAGACAGAAGATTGCTTGGTTAGTTGGAAGTACCAGTGATGTCTTCAGAAAGGCTGAGGAAGGGAAGTTCCCAGAGCAGCTGAGCTTATCCCCAATGGTTTCATCCCCTTTGTGCTCTCTACTGCAGCTGGGTGAGGTCATTCCACCTTCCTCTTCCTCTTCGCTTTTGTGGTGAAGTGACATCTCTGGCTCTAAACCGGACAAGGGCAGAGCAGACTGCATGATTATTTCCTTCCCAGGGCAGGTCAGGTTTCCCTTACTGAGCGTAAGACTGGGGCTGTCTTAAGATTTTCAAGGTCACCAACACGGAGATGATGAAGGACCCATAGCTCTCAGTGGCAGAGGGGCTGCTGCATTTTTGCTAAGCAGCGTAGGCAATTGTTCCACCCAACGCACCATCCTGTAAAAGAGGAAAGGAGAAAGCTGTGTCCACAAGCAAAAAATTGCCCTGCAGTCAGGGGCTGTCCTCGTAGTTTGAAGAAACAGGAGGGACAGCTCTCCAGTACACACAAGATGCCAACTCAGTGTTTACTCTTGTTCCCTTGGTTTCTTCTCAGATAGTCACTTGGAAATTCCATATTCTTAATAGACATACTTCACTTTTCAAAAAAGATGCCTTTACAAGAAGGGAAATGGCAGCCTGGTAGTTGGGAGGTGTGAAGGTTAGTCCAAAAGAAATGAGTTGGTGATTCCAGACCAGGAGACAAAACCTGCTGCTTGTATCTAGCATAAACCCAACATCATTTAGGCTTCCTTGGCTGGATCTGCACAACCCTTTTTCAGACTATGGTCATACCACAGAGCAGCCACATAGGCCCACGTTCATCTTTGAAGGGTGTATTTTGATGGTGTTTGCAGGGGTCATGGTGGTCATTGACTAGGTTGCTTTCAGAGGAAACTTAACCAGGTGCTGTGATCCAAGTGTGCAAAAATAAAAATACACTTTAAATCTTGCTGGGAATGCAAAAGCCCAAATTAATGACTGGGGACATTCACCTGAAGAACCAGACTAACCCTGCTTTGGAGTAAAGGGGCAAATTTCATACAGTGGAGGTGCAGGGGCTGCGGCATGGGCATCTTCAATCTTTGGGTTTATTCCCGTCACATACAACCCAAATCTGACATTCAGAGAAGAGGGAAATAGACAGAAATCCCTTTCTCTCCTTGTCTCTCCCTTGAGTTAAGGCTTTGAGAACATGGAAAGGGCAGTTTGCGGAACCTAACAATGGTGGTGCTCAGGGGCAGTAAGTATGATACAGGTGGGCAGAAATTTTGATATATGTGACTGTTATCCATCCACCTTTAGTTAGTACAAATTCGGCAAAAAGCAATCAAAAAGGACTGGGGATTAGGGAGATAAAGTAGGAAAAATCAGTGCTAAGGCACTTGGGGCAAACACTGTAACCATCATATAAAAATATAACTGCTCAAGCCAAAAGAAGTCCTGACAGTAGACTTGAATAGCAGAAAGACACCTGCCAGAGAGTTCTTTATATGAGAGGTTAGGAGAAATAAGGATGAACTATCATTAGAAAATATACAACCAGAGTATGTAATGCCACTTACATCCAGAAATACATTTTTGATCAATCTTGTCCATATTACACATTTATAAAGCTTTTAGAAAGCTTAGCAGCTCAATGGTTTTTGTAACTATAAATCAGGAAGTGTGTCAGTGGCACTGCAACCACATAAACCAAACCTTGGCTGTTAAATGAGCGGAATCCCAACCGATCTGATGCACAATTTAACTTGTCTGGTGGAAGCCTCCAATCTGTCTTGTTCCCAAGTTATTTGGAGGCAACGGCTGATAACTACAGCTCTGCATGTGCAGATAAAAATGTGACTCTGAGCAATCAGCAAAAACGGATGCCTACCGAGGGACGCTTTTCCTGCTGCATGTGGCGTCTGACCCTCGCCCAGCTGCAAAACTGCCCGGAGCAGGATGGGAAGTCAGCCCAGAGGTCGGACAGACGCCAGCAGGCACCCCCCCCACCATGGGTCATTTCCTCCAGCCCCACCCCAAGGCAGCTCCATCGTTCTTGCCAGGGCCAAGGGTTGTTCAGACACCAGCAAGCAGCAGGGCAGTAAGGTTGCTGAGCCCCACAGTGTAGCAGGCAGCCTTGGGGTGTTGTTCTTGGTGTCAGGTGAGGGAGAGGAACAAACCTGGCAGGCCTAGGCAGCACCCAGGAAAGACAAAAGATTCAGCCTGGAGCCAAAGCTCATCTAAACCCATCTTTATTTCAAATGTACAAGCCACTGTGCTAAAATACCCAACACACTGCAGCAGACTGAGCCATTCTGAGACAGAAGACTCAATACCTTTACTTAAGTCTGATCATTTTCTTAGTTACTTCTTTCTTTTTTCCATTTCTGTGAGAATTCATGGAGTTTTAAACACTATTTAAATGGAAATGTCAAGCACTAGCAAACCACAACATGGCATCTAACACAATGCAGTGGTAAAGCTGATTCTCCAGCCTACTGATACACAAAACCCTAAGACAGTGTAGTAGAAAAACAGTAATCAATAAAATAATATTGCATGTGGCACTTAAAACAAAAGGCAGTGTTCTTCAGAGAACAGTGCTGAGAGAATAGACTTCTTCTGTGAGTGGGCTGGTACTCAGAACTCATTAAATAAAAGCACTATCGAGTTAATTAGTTAATGTCTGGTAAGCTCTTTGAAGAAATACAATATTGTGTACATCAGTGCCAGCTGTTATTTGTTTCAGGGCTAGTGGGGCATCTTCTGTATTTGACTGTGCCAGTACAATCCCCTTTGGCTTCAACTGTGAGATCTGAATAAAGATAGAATGTAATATCAGGACAGAATTTGGCCTTTAAACTTTAAAAATGCTGCTTTTAGCATCTGCCATCTCTTTCTGACCTTAAGTTCTACCCCAAAGCAGGGAAAACAAAGCTTTCTTACACAAACAAAAGGCATATTACACCTGCAGAAAGCAGTTCTCCCTTACCTACGATTTCCACACAAGCCACAAAACAGTACCAGCTACTTAGAGTGAAGCAAGCTTAGGCAGCTCCAAGACACACAAAACATGAAAAGAAGCACTACAGAACAGTGGCATGGACAACAGGGGAGTTATTACACTATGAAAGATGCATACTCTGACTACACTGGCTCCTGAGAGCTCTGCAGAAAAATCAGAGCAAGACACATCTGTGCCAATGTCAAAAGGTAAGGCAGATGAACACCCTAAAATGCAACCCATGCAGTCCCATAAGTGTACTTGAGAGGATTGTGCTGTGGCAGGAAAATACTGGCTAGAAAGCTACCAATAAATCAACCCTCCTAGGAAAATATCGCCTCTAGTCCTCGTTAGAGTTTAAACCTTCCTTTAAGTTGGCCTTCACATGTTCCTTATGCTAAAAGCTGAGTGTAAAGCTCTCTAGTATACTTATAAAGCAAGATGCCTAAAGTTCAAAACAAGTGAGGCATCCCTAAAGGGATGATGGGGTTTGGGTTTGTCCCCCAGAGAGGTGTTGTAAGGGTGGGAGCAGATACACATCTTTTGCCAGCAAACATCTTGTCACTGGTAGCGGTCCCTGGCCACACAGTTATGCCTCTATGCTGTGGTGAGACCAGCAATTCAACCAAGAAGGACACCACCTAAGCCATTCATTTAATATCTGCACATAGACAACATTTGGAAAGCTCAGCTACCCTGATGTTTTGTTTGATGCATGGCAAGCATCTTTCTGTGCATGAAGCCAGTATAGATCTCAGTTCTTCGAAGATGACACAAGTAATTACATATACATATAATTATATGTATTATCTCATCATAATTATAGAAGATACCTTCATATACTGCAGGCTATGTCAACTGTTTACTGCTTAGAGCTTGTCTATATTTACAAGACAAATTCTTAAATTAAGAAAATTAAATTAGCTAATATACTTTGTTAATTTTGAATTCTGTTCTTTAATAAGTCTAAGAAAGGACAATATGATATCAGAGGAAGAAGAACTTATCTCAGGATAAAGCAGTATTATTATTCTAGAATCAAATATTGTCCATGTGTGGAACTAAATTTGAGTATCCCAGGATTAATAATTGTGAAGGCTCTGCCTGCATGTAAATACACCTCTCTGTCCCTTCAACTGCACGATCACTCTGCAAAACCTCAAAGAAAGCAATTTAGATTTTTTTTAACAAATGCAAAGAGTGAAACAAATCAGGTAACTCAGAAAGGCCAAACTATGAAAAATAGATTTCATTACTGACTCAAAAGGCAAGACCATTTGGGAAATTGGAAGCATGGATTATTACCTCCACAGATTCAAAAAGTCTTTCTTTTACTACATTAACTCTCCCCATCCATTTTTCATCAGAGATGCCAAATCAGACAATTTTCATGTCAAATTACTTCTAGGCAAACCTCTCCTGTACCAGTGAGGGGCCAGGGGCCAGGAGGACTGGCGTTGTGTGTGTGGGGGCTGAGGGGCTACGCCAGCCCACTTCCACCTTCCTTGAACAGGAGCAGTTACTCCAAGTGAAGGGCTCTGGGGCACAGCACATTAGGTCTCCTGCCTGCAGAAATTGGGACGAATTTTGCTTCTCCTTGAAAGGTGAGCTGCAGCATTTCAGGCCCCAATACCTCTCACACCATTAGAAAAAGCAACTCCTTATAGGATTTTATCCTAGGCTTCTTCGTATTCTTGCACACATCCACTAAGATGTTTGGAGGAAATCGAGAGGGATAGGAGCAAATAAAGGTAAAAAACAGATAAGATGGCATCAAAAATACTTTACTATTCTGTCAGATAAAGGCACATCCTGTCACAGTGCCTTCTATGTGCCCCTTCATGTTTACTCCACCCCTATGGAATTTGATGTTACTTGCTCCGTATTTCCACTGGTTCCTGCACCCCCGGCACACATCCTCTCCCAGCATCTGTCATTCTCTTTCTCCCTGCAAAGGACTTGCAAATCCACCCCTTTATTATCAGTCTCTCTCTTCTTTTCTCCTCTTCCAGAGTATAATTTTTAAAGGCCGTCCTGGGAGGCCAGGAAGAACTTAGATGGTATCTCTGTGTGTGAGTATAGATATACATGTGTGTGTGTACATGTGTGTGCAACATTCCTCCACTCTCAGGATCAACAGAAACACTTTGTCCTTCACTGCAGTCAGAGGATAAGGAGCGGAAGAGTGCACAGCCTTGGGCACACGCAAGGTCCCACTGAGGGGAGTAGCAGTGGTCAGGGACTGAAGCCCCTGAGGAATCTACCCCAGAGTCCATGGATGTCCTGCAGCACCAGCTCTCAGTTCAGTGTCTCAAACGGTGCCAGCTTTGGAAATAAGCTGAGCAGGACACATATAGGCCAGCCCATTTATTTGCCACCGATATTTCAGAACCGGCCTTTCCCAGATAATTTTAGCTTGCTTTACCAGTTTATCCCGAGAGCAAGGGGAAATTCTGTTTTTTCTCTTAACATTGTTTATACAATACTGTGATGAGCTGCATACATACAGCCAGAGGGAAAATGAGGCTTAGCAAGTACTACTTCTTGGCAACCAGTTTTTAAACAGATGTTCAGCTGTCGTAAGATGCATTGTAGTGGTGGGCTGGGCCCTAGTACAATGTGCAGCCAAGGATGTAGTGACAATTGTACAGGATTAATTAAACTTCCTGAATGACCTCACTTCAAGGCTCTGCAAATACCAGATAAGAATCACACAGCTTGGCCAAGAGCCTTAAAAGGGAAAGGAAAGGGAGGGAAAAGGACTTTCTGTAAATGTGGACTTCTTTCTCTGGGTTGTGGAGCAGCACCTGCGGGTCCTGTCAGAGAGGGGGGCAGTGTGGCTGCTCTCGCTCAGCTTAAGCAAAGAAAGATTAATGGGTCAGATGTGCAAGCAGATGGCCACAGGCAGCTCTGGAACCTTACAACAGTGCGCAGAGCAAGCTCCCTCTCCAGCTTCGCCTGCAGTCCTGCTGCCCTCACGCCTTTTTGCACTTACACAGCACTTCCCATCCATTCCAGGATCCCAGGGCCTGGAAAGACCCACCAACAAAAAGTTATGGGCACTTATGATGCAAATAATGTAATTTCCTAATTCTCTCCCTCAATCCCCTGATCATCTGCACTTCATAAATGCATCAAAAGCTGGCTCAGTCCAGTTGGCAATAACTCCCCAGAGTCTGAAAGCATGAAAGAAACTATTACTAGTCCGGCTCATTCCTTCCATGTCAATCTTCCAACGCTACTCTAGCAGGCTTTGCAACCTGAAAACATCCCATGTATGCCCGACTGCCACTTTATAGGATATACAAGCTGTACAAGCTGATGTCATACTAACTGCAGCAGCATCTGTCAGGCTGTAATGCAGCACTGAGGCACTGAACTGCAAAGGTACTGCAAAATAATGGCATTCTAGGTCATAAACAAAACACAGGTACTATGGAACTAAACAGGGCCAGGACATGAACTTGAGCCCAGCCCATATTCTTGAACTTTCAACAGGCTTCCTGGTCTGATTGTGTCTCCCAAGACAATGCCCAGGCTTATTTCAGGGAACACCATGCTCTAGTAATTAAGAGAAGATGACTGATGCTACCTTGTTCCATAGAGAAAGAGCTCATCCATCAGCAGTGCAGCATCCCACTGGGATGACCAGGACATGGCCCATATTACTTGCTCCTGGAGGTGACCATGCAAAGCCCAGAGATGTCCCCTCATGCTGGTCTGTGGACATGAGCCGGTTTACACACCTTCACCTGGGAATGAAGGATTGCTCCTCAGGGCAGATGCCTCTAGCAGCACAGATGTAGTCAAAGGTATTCAAGTGCTTAGCTTCCTTTGATTTCAGACACACAAGCACCTTAAAAAATAGATTTTTAATTTCACCACAGTGCTGGGAGCATGATTTCACGTCACAGTTAGTGCCATGCTCCCTCGGGATGGTCCTCCTCTCCAGCACACTCTCATCAGTTTTGATAGCTCTCTTTTTCATCAAACCAATCAACTTACCAAGCCAGGGCACACTAGGTACCTGGCTACAGAAGCAGTGTGGCATGCAGCCAAAGATGGTGTGAAGGAGAAGTAATGCTCCTTTCCACTGCAGGCAGCAGACTGATTGTCTTAGATGCAAGAAGTGTCTCTGGAGAAATAAGCAGTTCACAGGGAATAGCATGGCTTCTGCTCTCTGCACAAGTTCTGCTCTCTGCTTGTTGTGTCCTACAGTGCCTGGAGAAAACTTGCTGCTATAGACCTTGGTCTGCAGAACTTTCCCATCAGCATCCTGGTATGTGTACCAAGTCCCAAATGAAGTTCTTAAGCTCTACTCACTCAGCCCAGCTGCTGATTTCAAAAGGGGATTTGCCCACACAACCTATGGAAAGGAGTTCAGAAAATTACCCAGAAAATTAAAAATATTCTTGTACAAAAATGTTATTTCTCAGTGTAGAAAATATCTTTGGCCTTTCCTACCCACAATCCTGAAGAGAAAATCAGTGTGTCAGGAGAGCAGTGAGAGGAATCTCAATGGTTTTAATATTACACATGTACCTAATGTAGCATTTACATGTTCATGATCTTACTGTGTTATTTATAACATAAAGGGTTGTGAAAAACTGCTGGAGAAGGTAAAACAGCAGAAGAGTTAAATAACTTGCTGAAGTCCCACAGCAAATCATTGATAAGAATCAAGAATAGAATTCATGTGAAACAGCAAAACAGAGCAGAACCCGAAGTGATTGGCAAGATGCCTATCAATTTCAAAGGGATCACAATTTAATCCCCAGAGTCTTGACTTCTAACCTGACCTTCTTGTGGCAAGGCAGATTATCAGCTGAGAAACTGCTCAGTTTCAGGCCGATCAGCACGAAGATGCATGTGACATGCATCTTAATAAGCAAGCTATGATAAATTTGTTTTTAAGTACTGCTTAAAAAATAGGTCTAGTAGATATTAGAACCATCAAAAATGTAGTGAACATTTTTTCCCAGATTTACTTGCTTTATGTGATCCAAGATCCAGGTCCCTACTATTCTTACACATCCACAAAATACAGAAAATTTATCATTTTCTCCAGCCAAACACAGTAAGTTTCCTTCCCAAATACAAAGTTCACCCCATGAAATTTAGAATAGCACATTCAAATAGGGTTAAGCACTTCCATTTAATCTTTAACACTGGTTTAATTATTGCACAGCTTGATCTCCTGGAACTTTCTTTTCACAATTAGATTCCACAAGGACAGGAACAAAGGAAGAGCCGTGGATGTCACCATGCTCATAATGGGGCATCTTTCATCAGTAAAATAATAAAGAAAATGGCCAAAAAAGGTTGTGCTGCTTCTGTGGCAAAACGAGACAAAGACAAGAGACATCCATTACTGACAACACATGTCTTGTAGGAAAACACTGGGCAGCCTGGATAACAAAACACTCCAGACCTTGAGCACCTCCAAAGCATGGGAAGAAAAGCCCACTGGTCTCTCCCAGACTGACTGTTCCTGCAGAAAGAGGCAAGCGCAGAACTGCCCCTGGCAGTACCAGAGAGCCACTTGCTTTCTCCGTGCCCTGGGTTAGCTCTGGCTCTACACCAGGAACATGTGAACTGAGCTTCCAGGAGGAGACAAGGATTGCTGGGAATACCAGCAAACACTGAGCCCCTACCAGAGCACCTGAAGGGTAACACTCACTGTTTTCTTTGCACAACAAGAAAACAGCAGTGTTACATCCTCTGCACACTCACAGAGTAACCACATCTGTGTCCTTTTTTGCTGGATGCTTACAAGATACTGTTGTTGGAAAAGCTCGGCCAAATGTACGCAAAGCACACGTTTTCTACTTCGTTTTCTGCATATGGGACTCAATTTTGCTTTAATACCTTTAAAAGCACACATGCAAGCATATTTAGTGACTGTGCTTGTTCCCACCTGAATGCTTTTTGCATAATGCCCAGGCTTTACCAGTAATAATAACTCATCTGGAAAAGTAACAATAGGAAACAAAAATTATGAAGCATTAAATTATAAATCAGTTGTTAAAACAAGTGTATTAACCTGCTTACAGTGGAGGAACAAAGCATGATCTCTCTTGAAAGCTCAGTTCACCTCCTGAGCAGACGTGCCAGCAGCAGTGCCAATGCCACTATAAATTAATCACCTCTAGACCCAAGGTTAAAAGGCTGATTTATGTCCAGCAGTATAGCAATGGTTACAAAGGCCCTTCTCAGCCTAGAGATTCAGGTGGAAACAGTCCCCAGGTTCAGAAATCCTTAATTCCAACTCAGACCTGAGATTAAAAATAAAAAGCAGAAACCTTTATCTTGTAATAAAAAGCATCCTCAGTTTACACAATTGCTGTTCGACCCATAGGACTAAGAGTGTACATAATCCTTGAAGACTTATTCTCACAGCCTCAACGGATGTTATTATCGAGTGATTAAGCAATTGTTTTCTTTTAGAATGGTTTAAAAATTATATTGATAAAAAAAGAAACAACAACGAAATACATCAAAACTTCATGACAGATTTAGAGAAAAGTCATCATCATCTGTGCTCACATTGTCTTAGATGAGACTTAGAAACCCTAAAAATGGCCCAGAACAGAGAACTCTCAGATTTGACAGAAAAATGGAAGATAGAAAAGTTTGGCAAGTTTCTTCCACTGCTGTTTTTCTTTCCTGAGCTTCCTTTATTTTTAAAAAAAAAAACCAAAAACACCCAACCAACCAACAACAAAAAAAGTTTTGCTAAGAGGATTCCATTTCAGATTTGGCAAAATAATTTTGATGCTATTTCAGAAAAGCCCTTTTGCAAAATGAGTGCTGTTCTGGCTTCCACCTTCAGGCTTTTCCATCAGCCTTCTGTTGCTCATCGATATCTCTGACACTACACAAGCACACACCTTCACCTGGCTCAAGCCAGGCTTTTTGCCAAGCACACTGATTTTCAGGCACAACTGGCAATTCTTGGTGATTGCTTGTCTGCATGTCACAATGATCCTCTTGACTCCTCCAGCAGCTCCAGAAACCTTCTCAGCATTGTGCTCTGGAAGGCAGCTAAGTTCCCGCACAATCAACACTGGCATCTGCTGAGCAGCAGCATTTCTGTTTTGTCCCATGGATCTGGTTCATCATGAGATAAGATCGGGCCCATTCCAGTCAAGAAGAAAATAATACGTGCACAGCATCAGCATGAGCCAGATGAAATATTTCCAGGTTTGCTTGTGACTGAAGTAGTTAGCATTCTATTATGCCAGTGCTGCATTTTTGTAATCTAGAAAGCAATTATTTTAGCATCAAAGCCCAACATCATATGTATAATCTTTAACATAGAAAGCAAATCACTACAAATAGGTAAGATACTGATGGAACAGAGACTCTGCAGGCAGAAGTGTATGTTGCTTCAAGCAGCTATATCCCTACCTCCCCCCACTAAGCTATAACTGCTCTGACACCTCTTCGTGACAGATAATAACCCCACTAACAAGCACCTGACTCTGCCTAAGTGTCTGTTAAAAGTGTCACTGTCACTCCAGTGGGAGCTCTGCTTAATGCTCCTCTCACGGTGAGGCGAAGCAGCTCAGCACAAACAGACAACTCCCTCCTCTGCTGCAGCCATCTTGCCAAGAGCTGCAGGCTCCTACTTTTCCATGTCCTACAGCAACCCACTGGTTTTTCTGCCACACTCCCTAGAGATGCTGGTCTCAATCCTAAGCAACTGGGAAGCCCTCTCTTATCTGCCAATGGAAGTTGTGGAATAGCTAAAGCTTTTAAATTGACATTGCATAAAAATTCTCAAATGCTTTCAACATTTCAGTCAAAGACACTTCCGATCCACTTCTCAAGAAGAGGTATAAAGAGCATTCAGCTGCAGCTTTTCCAGGACTTTTCTTTCCTGTAACAGCATGTTCTACTCTGTGGGACTTGGGTTAGCACTGGCCGGCTCTGGAAGCATGAGCACAGTGCGATGGACCTGTGAAAAGCTGCGACAAACGCATTACACGGTGGGGTGGGGTGGGCAAAGGAAGGTAGGAACCAACTGGATTTTTAATCTATAGATATTAGTTCTGCTAACTAGCATAAATTTAAAGAAGAAACAAAACAGCAGACAGAGGGAAACACCTGCAGCTCTTTGAGAGTGCCTCAGCTTTGAACTTTAACTTCTTTGTTTCACTGGTTTGAATTATGCAATTAATAATGTGCTGACAATTTTTTTTAACATACTTCCCAAGCAAATGTTACCCATGAGCCTTGGATAAGACCACAGCACAGAAAGGGCATGTAAAAGATGACTCTGAAATTTGTTGTTGTCACATTGAAAAGATAAAAAGCCTTTTCTCTGCCACAGGGGTGGGGAAAAGCAGAGTATTTGAATCAAATTAGCCTGCTGGGTACCTAAGAAAGATAAGTATTTGCAGAGTGTATTGACCACATACTGTTCTTGAAGGGGATTGATAGGGAACATATGCGAAGATTTGATGGTGCTAGAAGGATCTGAAGACTCCCTCCTCCCTACCAGCGAGGTTTCTTTTGGCTGCACAGTTTGAACCTGGTTCAGTCCCTCTACTCCTCTGATCTCCACCACCATGCCTCTGCAACCAGTGCTAGACAGCCCTCATGAAAGCAAAAAGTTATACATAATCTGCTTCCTGGAAATGTTCCTCTCAGCAGTACTTCCCTTCCCGTGGGTCTTCTCTAAATCCTGCTGTTCTCTGTGTTGGTTAATCCCCCAGATAATTCTGCACAGGCTGAAGTGATGCCTGGGAATCAGAAACTTTCTCTGTCGGGGAAAGGGAGAGAAAACCAGAAGTTGAAGCTCGCTTTAAAATGTTTAGTTGTGTTTTTTTAATGTTTGGGTGATAACTCCACTGAGACAGCATCAAACCACATATTTCTTAGGCAGTGGCTAGCACCAAAGGCTTGGCTCCAATCCCGTTAGACCGGAGAGCTTTGTGGAGCAGAAGACTTTTCCCATGAGACTCCACTTCCCAGGAAGTTTTATTTCCCCATATCTGAGATCTGAGACCACATGCCTGGAAGCAGAGAAGGGAACTTTCCCATCCATTTTAACCCTTCATACCATGTAAACCAGTAACCTACTAACATCCCTGAGCTGCTGCGTTTGCACCAGCTGCATATTGCACTTTCCAGGACAGTAGAAAAGAAAGGCCATGGGAACATTTCACGAGCATTTCAAAAGGGCAATGTGCTGTGCTGTCATGTTTACAGATTTGAACATCCTCACTATCTCACATCAAGCAAAAGCTAAAACGGGCCCCAGTGGCAGCATGAGCTGTATCTTGTCATATCACAAACTCCACGGGGCCCGTGCAGTCAAGATCAGACCCATTCACTGACACCTACCCACCTTGGGTACCTATGCCATGAACAAGTCACTCAGCTTTCTGCTTGCATTGAATCCACTGGCTTTATTCTAAAGCTGTCTTTGAATCAACACAACACATCTGCAGATGCAAAACCTCAAGCTACTATGTTGGGGATTTAAAGAGGGCAAATAGGGCACAACTATAATGGAAGTGACAAGTCCTAGCAGAAAGAATATTTTAAAACCTCAGATAGATGTCCTTTTTATAACTTCAATTTTTTAGATGCACCTAAGGTTTGAAGATGAAGCCAGCATCATGTGCAATCACAAACTAAAACTGGTCCAAAACCACAAAAAAATGGAGGCAGAGAAACACAAAGTTAAATTTCTGCATGGCTGGTTTTCCTTCCCAATGGGGAGGAGCCACCACTGCCTTTGCCTGCCAGGGAGAGACAGGTGAGTGAATGGCTTTTGCCTCGTCTGGACCTTCAGGTGCTCCGAGTGGCCTTGAGTGGAAGTGACAGACAGCTCTCTGCCCCATCCCCTCCACCATTTGCTAGCCACTGTGTTTCATGTTCCTGCATCTGGATTTATGCCTTCTGACCTGGCAGATTTAACCCAAATGACCCGGAAAGTTTGTGTTGCATCATGCCTGCAGGCCCTGGGCCAAGGAAGATTGCATGGGGGAGGAGTCGAAAGTTTTCCAGAGGAAAGCCCCTAAAAACAGGGAAGAAAGCCAGGCTGAGATTTATATTTGTGGTCTGAAATTGAGAATCAAGGGAAACTCCAAGTGCTGTAAGAGCAACATTTACACAGTGAGCATACTATACCACGAGATAGCTAAGTCACCTCTGTGGTGGGTGACACCCCCTGCCCTCTGCTGCTCCCAGCCCACTGCTGATGGGCTTCAGTTCTCTTCTATCTCTTTCTACTAGCGCCTGGCTTAAGTGAGAGCAGTCTTGAAAGCGTTAGGCCACTGTAATCCCGTGGGACTCTGTCACTCCCTGTGCACTAATGCTGAAGCCTGTCCAGCTCACACATCCCAGGGGCAGGGTCCTTCCCTTCGTGGTCAGCACCAAATGTCATCTACTTCTGACAGCCGTCTACAGGATGGCCATTGCCTAGCTTAACTGCTGGACAAGATTTCAGAACAAAAAGCACATTTGTTAATAAGCCAATTGATTCGTACTTGTGAACATGTAAATGTTTCAGAATAGCTACACAGGTCCTCCTCATGCTGCACATGGCAAAGGGCCTAACTGCTGGAAACCTCATCTTTCTTTTTCCCCTGGCAAAATTCTGGATATTGCCTACAATTAGAAAAATGGCTTCTCCTACATGGCTCTACAGATGGCTCTAGACCTTATGGCCATGTTAGCAATATTACGGGATTAAGGACTTCCAACCATTTGCTGAACCATCTCCTGCCCTGGATCCACCACTGCAGGCTGTCCTGGGAGCAGAACATTCCCCAGGAGAGGAGGGATTTCTCTACCCTGCCTCAGAGCTGTGAACAAGATGGGCTGGCTATGCCAGAGATTATTGATTCAGGATGGGCCAAACTTCTCTGGAAGCTGAGAAACCTCTTCTCTCTGTATACAAGATGAGTCTGACACCAAAAAAGCAAAAAAATGTGGCCTTGTTAGAGAAGATGTCATTCATCTCTCACTCCACTGATGCCATGATTCCCGAATTTTAGGCTAACTCCAAAACCCTTAATTTTTTGCAAAGCCTCTTTTCTTGTATTGGAATGAACTATGTCACCAGCATACCTTGAAACCTCTTGGAAATGTAAAATTCTGCCAAGGAGAAAAATCGAGCCATGTGAAGGCTTTTATTTTCACATGATTCTAGATTGGTGTAGTTTATAGGTGAAGAGTATTCCAATTTTACATGTGCAAATCAGGCTATTGATAGGAGCCATTATTACATAGATTGTACAGAACACAGGCTAATACAATCCAGTCAGCATTAAAGAAAAAAATTGCTAATTAGTTGAAAGAGAAGTACCTCAGCCTGGCAGTGCAGAGACCCACAACTAATGAAGCACCAGTGTTGCATCTCGGGTGATCAATCTCTGTAACTTTTCAAACTCTTTGTTCTATATTTAAATATTTTAATATTAATTTATTCTAATGCCATCTCAAATGAATAATGAGTTCTATCAGAATTGTGGTTTAAAGAAACTTCCAACAACAAAAAAGTACCAGGCTCTTGTAGATCAGCCTGTTCTGGTTATTAAAACCCAGAACACCTATTTTAAGCAGAAAATCTGCCTATAATGGACTCCCAAGAGGCTATTCAGCCAGCTACAAGAATTTTATGTTTACCTTGAAAGCAGCCATCAGTAAAGGTTTAATGATGTCTAAAGACATCCCTAAAACCTGTGTTTATGGGCTAAATAACTTCTACAGTCTAAAATAAATTCAGTAGAAAATGCTGTAGTAAGAACAAGAGTGCAATAAATAACAATTAATGTGGAGGCAAAATACACCAAAAGTACAGACAGAATAGGATATTCCTGAAGGTCCTCCCTGCATAATTTTTTTCTGAGTGCAACAATTCTTCCTATCCTTCTAAAATAGAATAATGGATGTTTCTCAGGGCTTCTAAATAACTCACTTACAAAGTAGGAAAGAAAAAGAAAATCCTGAACTGCTATTTTGCATTTTCTTAGGCAGTCAGACAATGTCAGCCAGGTCATGCTGACCCCCAAATGGTGTTTCCACTCAAATTAGCTTATCAAAGCATAGGCAAAAAAGTATTTTCTTCTTTCAGCCTTTCTCAGATACATTTACATCTGTAAAAACCAGTACGAGATTAAAGTAATTTCCCCCTCTACATAAAGAAGGGGAAAACAAGAACCATTGTGTGCCTGCCTGAAATGTTCTCTCAACTCCATCCATCAGTCTAAGAAAAATATTAACTCTCCATTCAAAGTGTGCACTTTTGTTGATGTTAGCGATGTCTCCAGTCTTCACAGTAATATTTCTTCGATCTTTATTCAGCACTTTGTGGGTTACAATTAATTTTTTTCTATTTGTCTTCCGAACAGCAAGTAATGAGAAACAATTTTAGGGAGGTGGAGTGAGAGGAGGTAAGATGTTAAGAATAAAAGCAGATATTCAGAAAATGTGAAATCTATCTGAATTTGGTTGTCCTACCAGGTAGCAAACTCTGTGGGCTGGCTCCTTGTGTGAGAACTTAGGAAATCTGTGCTTAAGAGTTTCTTTAAGTGCTAGTTCACTGCTTGAAGTTCTTGTGAATATTTTTTAATTTGTATGTTCCCATAATGCTGGCATCAGTACCTCCAGTCCTGTGGCCAGACTGTTGTTACTGAGTCTACTAGTCTCATCAATTAACCTGTGACGGCTCCTTCCAGTGAGTGTGGCGTTTGGCAGAAAGAAGAAAACGTGGTCCAGGAAATCATCTTCATTTATGAACTGCTGCCTCCCTAAGGGGAGTTATTTCTGTTTTTCCCTCCGTTGTGGCCGTGATGGAAGACTGTACATAGTCCTGCTATACCAGCCAGAATGCATGACTACCATGCTAAACAAATCACACATTTTGGATGAGGCCGTCGGAGGGGCTGGATTGCCTCGTGGCTGTTGCTGCTGACAGTAGCACAAGACTGCCAGGTTTCAGCACAGCCACTGCTCAGCTTCTTTATCAACACAATAGTAAAGACAGGTTTCAAATATGAGTCATTCAGCCAAAGCATCTTTCATGCATTACTGTTCTGAAAGGTGAGGAGAGGCAATCAAGGAAATTGAACCAAGGGACAAAGGACTGCAGTCTGGCTCTCTTTTCCTGGACAGAGTTGAAGCAGCAACATCCCTAAAATAAAATCAGTATTCAGCAGTGCAACCAGAACTACCCAACACAACAGAATATCATAAATATCCAGTGCATAGATGGCTGGGGCCTTACTGCTGCAAGTCTGCTTCTGCAGGGATCAAAACACTCTGAAATGGATCAAATGAATAATTAATAACTGTTGCCTGCACCCCATCAGCATGAAATTGCTCATTTAATTCTAATCAAAGTTAAATCTCGGTTTTCTAAGACCAGACATTTTATTAACTTTACTGCAAAATCTTAAGTTCTAAAGATGTTTATTCAGTGCTATTTACAGTTTGGTTTTCATGATATCCTGAAGGAGTTTGTTCTCTTCACAGCTTGCCTCACACAGGTGAACTACACACCAGTAACAATCTGCAGGATGCACAACCGTAAGCACAGCAGTCAGTCAGAAATCCAATAGCTGGCTGAGCAACTTGACCTAACAGTATATTCCTCTTGAGACTGGTGGTATAGTATGTCACCAGAATCTGTAGGAGGACATAGATGAGACCAGAAAGCAAGTCAGTGATGTATAGCTCAGACATGGATTCCTTTCACAACTCATGTTAGTTTTCATCTCTTCAGATAGCCTTTCTTCTTCGTTCATGTGCCCTCTTTCCACAGAGGAAGAGTTAACAAGTATCATTCACAGATGGACGCTTCTCACCTCTCTGGCTCTGCCCTGGGGTCCCTGGCTGTAGTACTCCGCACCACCAGCCAAATAAGGCTAGATGCAGCTCTCCAGAACTCGTTAAAGAAACATAAAGACTAAGAAGAAATCAAACAAGCTGTAAACCAGGAGGTTATTCCAGAGGAAGTCTCTATGGAGGTGCCTGGATTATCTTAATAGCTTTGTTGGCTTAAACACAGTTCATAGTTTAGAAGTTCCAACTTCTGCCTCCCTAGAGGAAGCCTGTAGGGACCTTGTTCTCATATTTTCATTGCTTTTCTACTTTGATCCAAGGACAGAGGCATTTAGTTGATAGGAAATACTAGGTTCACAGAGTTAGTAGTATTTAAGTTTTCTGAACATGGTCCTTGGAGTTTCTGCCCTGGGAATATGGCAACTTCTTACTGTATCACAGTGACCATCAGCAACATAGCTGACCTAAAAATTAATCTACTCTTAATATTATTATCAGCTCAACGAGTTCTAGCGCTAATCAGGCATCCTCAGAGCTTCTGACCTTGAACAATTAAATTATTTGAAAGAACATAGAAAAATTGGAGGAAGTAGCAATATCTATTTTCCCATTTGAAACAATCTCCAAATAATTTATTATGTGGGGTGGTAACTCACAATTTACTTTAAAAAAAAAAAAATTAAAAATTGAACACTTACCTGAAATATCACAACATATAGCCTTAAGGGTCTATTATGGTAAGCAGATTATGTCAGTGATGAACATAGAGAGTGAACATGTTAGCAGGATCTGACCAAGGCTCTCATCCCTATCACGAAGCACTGATGAAGCATTTCTGGGGTCTGCAACCTTCCACCTGCATTATCTCCAGAAATCTGAGGGCCCATATGGGAAGCTGTACTGACTGGGAGAAGAGAACTTAGGACAATGATTTGATGATTTGGCCAACACTACTTAAAAGGAGCACAGCTCCCTGTATGTTTTTGTATTCCACTGAAGGTACATAGTACATTATGTGGCACATTAGACTTAAAAGCTCCCAGTGTATGTAATGAATTATGCAGCAGGGTTTATTGAACAATTTTACTAATAAGCCATCTTAGATTTAAATAATAATAATAATTATTTTGCATATAAGGCATACAGTAAGAATGATTCATGCATTCCAAGTGCCTGGAGCTAACAGGAGGCTTACAGGGAGCCAGTGGCTGAGGGCTTACCAGCTATGCAGAAAAATGAAGACAGAGGAGCAACATGCCTAAGTTCCTCCTGCCATTTCAGCCATCCTGGAGCCAGCTGTGTGCTTGGGAGCTCAGGACTGTAAATATTACATGTATTATATGTAGGGGCCTTTGCTGGTAGCTGCAGATCATTATTCCATATGCATCTAGAGCCAGAGCTAAGCAGAAGCTTTTGAAACACAAGTGAGAACTGTGAGATGGTGAAGTGACAATATATTGATTTGGGGATTTTGGTCCCATTAAGTGGGGAATCACTCAAATATTCCATCAAACACAACAGGAAGGAAAACCAGAATTTTGCAACACTGCTCTATGTGCTCTAGGGTCTTAATAACATGTATTAGTGTAATGTAACATTATAATTTGCTACAATTATGTAATTACAACAATATTACAAAATATTATAACGCATAAAATTGGTATCATAATGTTGCATAATTATAATCTGCAATATAATACACAAACTGATTTGTATACTATGCAACACTACATTATAATGTACATTCTGGCATTTCCCATGCTCCAATTGCAGGTTGTCTCTTAAAGTGTTCACTCAAATCCCTATCCACAGTTCCCTTGTGCTTTCTGGCCTACCTTAATTTCTCCTCTATCTTCATCACATAGTTTCTGCCTAATCTGGCTTGCTCACTGGCTTGTGTTCCACCACAATGTTTTTGCCTTGGTGCATGTGGTATTCAAATCTGGTCCTGGTGGATTATAAACTGTTTTGAATTAATACAGAACTGTTCAAGAATGTAATCACAAAGCTCCATAAAAATAAAGCTTCTGCCCCACTCAGGGTCTGGCTTTGTCTTTTTCACTAACTAGAAAATAATAATCTTTTGGAACTATTAGTGGAGCATAGAAACATCCTTTAATTTGAGAAATATACTGTAAATTAGCATATCTGCATACTGATTGTTGAGCATATCTGGAACCAATGGATCTGCTACAGTCTGTAACAGTCGCCTTATAGCTCTATTAGTCATGATAGCAATGGAGCCTTGCCCTGGATCACCCAAGGACCTGCAGCCTACCTCCCAGCTTTGCCGTCCACTTTGCATACTCCCAATCAATCTTCCAGAGGAAAGAATCACTTCTTTTTTTTCCTGCATATTAATTTGGCAGTAATAAATAGCCAGGTAGTTGGTTTGTGCTTTGAAAATTTAAATCCAAACACATCCATATTACTAACATCTATATATTTTGTTTCAGTTTTAGCTACCTTTAAAAATATGGTAATTTCATGTTTCTCCTTGAGTTTGCACAGGATAATAGGCAAATAAGGGAGCAAATCCCAGAGGTAGCCAGAAGTTCTGTTAAAACTTTTTTCATGGATAGTTGAAATACCTTACTTTTCAATGAGAAATTTCTTTATTTCTAGTAAATTTTTATCTATTCCCTTTTAAAAGGTCAGGTGACATTCCATAGAACAATTAAAAAAAAGTTTTATAATAAAAAACAAAGTTATGGATACAGAAAGTGAGAAATTGGGATTTCCCACCATACTAAGTTGGATTTGTAGCTTGGGTGGCTGAATCTCCTCTCTTTATAGAAGCTGCCAATAGAATATACCTGTGATCAAGCACGACCAAGGATTCCTCTTGTGCTTGAGCCAAACAACTGGACAGGAGTTATGGCTTCAAGCCACAAATAGAACAAGCCTGATCTATTTCCCATAGCATTCTCAATGTTTTGGAAGTTTTCCGTTTTAATTTTAACACAGAAGTATTATTTTATACAGAATTTTTAATATTGCACATCTTGAATGGCTTTTCTTTTGCCCACCAGCTCCCAGTAACTTCTCCAAGCTGAAAATAAAGCCGGGAGCTCAGCACCTCAGAGAGCTCAATAAAGAACCAACTCTGATCATAAATGATTCAGCATTTGACCAAAGGGCATAGCTGAAAAGATTAACTTTAAACTTATCTCTGGGTAATTTAATTTACTTTCAATGGCTTTCTATTGGTCTGTGTTAATACAGTCTACTTGGCATTTTTGTCAAGTAAATCTTTCTAGGTTTTACCACTCCTCCATCATTTACAGCCTATTCATTCAAAGAGAAATGGACAAAAAAGCTCTTTAATTAATCCAGAAGATTTCTTTCAACCCCCTTTAAAACCTCTTGTCTCTATTTATTCATGCAATGTTCTATAACGTTTGGTCTAGATTTTGTGACTGGATCACATCTTTCAAGGGAAAGCTTTCCAAAAGCTCCTTGTGTTTCAGTACAGGAGTGGAGAGCTGTCTTGCTCGCTGTTCACTCAGGGAAGCCATATGCCTGACTCATCACCTTGGGTAACTTGTGCTGATCAGAGGCATGATTATGGTTTCTGACCTTAAATACTTTAAAGAAACCATATCTTTAACCACTGATCAGTCATCCTGTGACAAATAAAACCCTGAGAATACGCTTGGCTGAGTAACCTAATTCATCAGACACTTGGGAAAATATTGGCCATTGTGGGCTGGTGTTTTAGTAATATTTAGTTTGTAAATTATACCATTGAAAGTATTATTTATAACTATTTAATATTTAGATTCCTATCTCCTCACCATAACCTCACTGTCTGCTTTCTTGAAACCTATATGCTGTTATTCCTGTTTACCTTTAGCAATAAGTGGCACGATCTGGTTTTCGTCAAACTAAACTTCATCTTGTCTTTGAACCATGCTGGAGAAACAAACCCCCAGGTCACAAGGCTCTGTAAGGCAGGGGAGGCTCCCACTGAGGACATCCCTATCCGTTGCCGTGGGGAGAGCTGGATGCGGCGGCAGAGCGGCCGGGATGGCTGGAGCGGCCGGGGTGGATGGAGCGGCCGGGGTGGATGGAGCGGCCGGGATGGATGGAGCGGCCGGGGTTGATGGAGCGGCCGGGATGGATGGAGCGGCCGGGGTGGATGCAGCGGCCGGGATGGCTGGAGCGGCCGGGGTGGATGGAGCGGCCGGGATGGATGGAGCGGCCGGGATGGATGGAGCGGCCGGCGAGCGCCCCCTGGTGCCGCCGCCCCGGCGGTGCCCGCAGAGCGGGACCAGGAGCGGGTTCAGGCCGGAGGAAGAAGATACCGCGTGGCGATAAACCTTTGGCTCGGCCGCAGCTTGCCCTCGCTCCAGAGGGAACAGTACAAGGGAGCACAGAGATGCAGCTTCACAAACGCAGAGAAACTCTTCAAATTATGGAAGCAGCTTCACAAACGCAGAGAAACTCTTCAAATTATGGAAAAAAAAAAGGAAGAAAGAATTTTTAAGAGTGAGAACTAAGCTGACTTCAAGGTATTTAAAATGGAAAAACCCCACCCTATTTCTCCATTAAGCCATCAGAAACATACTTACAAGTCCTCAAACAAATAATTGAAAGACTTGTCTGACGTGCTGGTGGGGGGTAAGGGGTGGGGGTTGGCTAAGGTACCAGTGAGCAGCATTCACAAAAAAGTAAAAGTCAGGCAACATTCCAAAGCACAACTGAAAAATAAACAAACAACAACAACAAGAAAAACAAACCACAAGCAATCCCCACACACACCTGGTTTCTAATAATACATTTTAAAAATCCACCTTTTAAATAAAAAACAGAGTTTTTACTATAGAAAATGAGAAAATGGGGTTTCCTGAAATATCAAGTTGGATTTGTAGCTTGGGTGGCCAAATCTCTCCTCTGAATTAGAAGCTGCTACCAGAATACACCTGTCATCAAGCACTACCAAGGACTCATCTGGTGATTGAGTCAAACAACCAGACAGGGGTGATGCCTTCCAGCCACATCAATATTCTGGACTGAGGCACAAGAAACGTACTTCAAGAAAAAAGTTCCCAAACAAATAATTGAAGGACTGCTCCTCTGACAGTTGCTGGGCTCTTTGGCTATGGTACCACAGACCTTCAGGGTTAGGAAAAAAAGAGAAAAAGCCTGGAGCTCCAGGTATGGTGGGACTGGGAAGCAGCTGGCACGGATAGCTGACAGTAAGTGGAAATGCTGGCTGTATTATCCATCTGTTCAATGGATGGGTCCTCTTACCTGGATGGCTGGGCTTAAAAGAAAGCCCATGGCCCCATGACGAGTGGGGCTGGAAGGGCCCTGTCAGAAGGCATGTGAAGGATATAATATAAAACCTGTTCTCCTCCATCTCCCACCTCTCAGTAAGGGTGCCTTACTGACTACTATTTTGGAGATGCTCTGGGAATTTTTTTTCTGTCATAAATACATGTACCAGTATTTTTAGCCCCTCCATTAAGTACATATTACCCCTTCAAATCCCCTGAGAGATTTTTTAATAGATTATTAGATGGTGGTTTTCATCCTTTAATTTTTTTTCTTTTATTAGCTGTTATTCACACAAATTGAGCTAATATCAAATGAAAAATATTTCCATGGAATTCACCACAAGCAATCAAAAGCATCTGTTCAACATCATTTCAATGAAATAAAACTATTTTGCCCTTATTCCTGTGAGGAAACCAAACATGGGATAAGGGGCCCAGGAAAGGGTCAGACTGAGCTCCTGACTGAGCCCAAATGCAAAAGAAAGGCACACAGACGGTGGAAGCAGAGACAGGCTATCCGGGAGGAATATAGAAACTTTGCTTGAATTCACAGGAGTGAAGCTATGAAGGCCAAAGCTCAACTAGGTTAGAACACATAAGAGGTCACGTTGGTCAGCAAGAGGGAATTCTGTAAGCACACTGTCAGCAAAAAGGAATCAAAGGAAAACACAGCCATGCTGTGTAGTGGGACAGGGAACCTAGTGACAAAGACATAGAGTAGGCTGAAGTATCCAATGCTTTCCTTTCTGGCCTTAAATTGCAACAGTAAGATCTCCGATTTCCCTGATCCCACTGCCTAGTCTGTGGGAGTATGTCAGGAGGCAGCAAGGGGAGAGCTGTTCACCCTCCCCTTGTTGGATAAGACTTGGGCAAAACTGGCACAGGTAGTGATCTTTACCATTGCGGCATGGTCCCACTGCCCCTGAGCAGGAACACTAATAGCAACAGGTCCCATCCCATGACCACCAGGCAAAGGCAAGCTAACAACTCAGATCCCAGGTCAACTCAGGAAATCCAAATAATTACTCATGACCACCACAAAACAGGACTGAACAGGTCCTACAGTTGCAACATAGCTCAGGAAGGGACTCATAGTCTGGGCCTGCACTTAAGAGATCTCTCCTGGTCCCATGATCAGTGGCTCAGTGGGCGGAGGTCCCAGTGAAAGGGATCAAGGCAATTGCAGCCTATTAGTGCACTGAGGGCCTCGACAGGAAAAAAGATGCTCGCAGTTGAGGACTGGAGTACTGGAGCCAGTTGGACAGATAAAAGTCCCCAGAACCAGACAGGATGCACCTGAAAGTCATGAGGTTGTTACTGTGTGGCCCCTCTCTCTCATCTTCGAAAGGTCAATGTGACTGGGGGAGATTCCTGATGTTTAGAAAAATCACATCATGGCTGTCTTCATCCCAGGGAAATGCAGGCCGAAGAGCTTTGTCTTAGGGCCAGGGAAGGTTATGGAGCCACATGAAAGTCATGGACGATTAGGAACATAGATTGTTCAAAGGCAAATCATGTCCGACTAACGTGGCCTCACTTGATGAGATGCCTGGTTCTGGGATAAGAGAAGGGCAAGGCAGCAAACCTTGGGTCTCAAAAACATTTTTAAGACACAGTGTTTCCTTTGCACCACGTACACCAGTTGAAAGACTTCATCTATGCTTTGTCTAGGCCTGCTTCTACAGATCATCCCAGACAATTTTAGTAGATATATACACTAATAAACTGGATTAGATGAGGCATCAGGTAACTGTATCTGTATGTCCCCTTTAAGGTATTGAGAGGTTTTATTTATTGTTTAATGTAGTAAACTACTTCTTGCCTTTACCTGAGCAGCAGAGCAGAGAGGGAGGCATTGTTGGCTGGGGCTAAGTGGAAAGCTTGTGGGAAGAGTCAGTGCTGGGACCTTGGGTTTCATACAGTGTGTGTGACATTGAGATGGTCTTCTTCTAGTCCAATACAGCTAGGCTCAAGAAGAATATAGTCTCTCTTTCAACAAAATGTAAGAATCAACCTTAAATATTTTTTATATTATTTTTATATTATATTATCTGTTAAAGATAATGGGTTGTCACAGGAGTGCAGTTTAGTGGGACTCTCTTTGGAGTAACAGAGGCAATAGTTCCTTCAGGGTCCACTGCTGAGCAAAGGCGTCTCTCATGGGAATGAGCCCAACTGGGACCCTCGGCAATACAGAATTCCTCTTTGCTGTGCACAGCTTTGCACTTAAGTCCTGATGCTTTTCCCAGATCTATTTCTAAATCTTACCAGTACACCTCAGACCCATAACTGAGTGACACAAACAATGCATTGGATCAGTTAACTTGTTCTTCTAGTGCCAGTACGGTTCCACATTAGGCTTGAAGCAGCTTTAGTGAAGACACTTGTTAAAAGAGGAGGAAAGTAAAGTAAACTTTGTAAAGTGTGTATGTGGGCATGGAAATTGGATGGACTCTTTGCTAAAGGAATTAAATAAAACACAATCAATTATGTTAATGTTTAGGCACTATTTTCCTTTTACATGTACTAACATTTAAATCCTTAGGTGTGATTTTTTTTTCCAAGTCACATTGTTTTTCAAAATTTAAAGATTATCACTTCTTATGTAATCCTTCAATGTTCTCTAAAACACAGAAAACAGGTTCGTCTGTATAATACTTCTTTTACATTCAGATGATATTTTTATTACATTTGGGTCATAAATGTGAAAGACAAACTATATCAATGTAACAAATTATTTAAATAATGAAAGGGGAAATTACAATGGATTGAAAATAAAGTCATACTTAGGTTTTTAAATGAGGATCTTATCAAAGAAAACTGTTTCCTGTGTGCAGTACTTGGCAGAAAAAAAAAATGATCAGGCTATATCTAAAAGTGAACAGACATACGCACACACACTCTGTTCCTTGCAAAGTTCAAATGTGACTCAAGTGTGACTCAAGTGTTCAAGTGTGACCTGAGTGTTCAAGTGTGACTCGAGGCTCAGAGCTGTGACTGGATGTCTGATTCCTAGACAGACTCTTGTGACTACTCATGTGAGCAGTTTTAGCATCAAAATATTCTTCTTCTCGTATCCTTCTGAGAACTGTGCGTGTCCTTGATATTATGGGACCATGGCAAAAGGGCAATCTCTTTGGTTTCTGCTGTGATCTGGGGACAGCCTCTGTGCTGGCACCAGTGGCAACAAAAACTAGAGGTCTCTGTAGCCTAATTGACCCTGGTCGGATACCACTACTCCTGGGGATACCTGCTAGTAAGCATGATCCATCGGTGCCCCTCACCAATGCCAGAACACACCTTACACATAGGCTTTTCTCTCGCCACTGTCCAGAGCGATCATCTGCTTAGACTTGGAGAGTGTTCAAGACTAGTATGGTTTAAAAGAGGCCCTTTGGGGTTTTTTTAATGAGTCGTGGAAAAAATGAAATTGTGATGATGGAAGAGCCACTGGAGTCATACTTGTTGCACTGTACTGTTCTTTCGTCTACAACTGTATGCAAATTCTTCAGTGGGTTTTACTGAGATCTGATGTAGGCTGTTGTTCTCTGATGTTTAGGGAAATTCCCAAATTAAAATCATTCCAGTACCAGTTTCATAATTCCATGAAAAGTTTCATCAAATGCCAGTCATGTCACTCCCTGAAACCATCGTTGTAATTGCAGGATATGTGCTTACAGTATAAAGAGGAAATGGTTTGTTGAAATACATACTTTTAATATATAGTCAAGTTATTGTAATGCATAATTTGTATTCATGTACAATATACTGTTGTTACACTATATGCTTTATATATTATTATGCATATAATTAATAAATCTATTATTTTACATATATATAAAATGTATGCCCTCATCTGTCGGCCTGACCCTCTTTCAGGGGAGGTGTGTTGTCTTCAGGAGCCTGGATCAGAGACTTTACTGAGAAGCTGCCAAGCCTAGTCAAACCCACTGATTATTATCCACTATTAGTGTTCCAAGTGGGAGCTGGTAATATAGCTGGCAGCAGTCTGGGAAGCATTAAGAGGGACTACAGAGTCCTGGGAGAGAAAGAGGGCTCTGGAGCTCCAGTCATTTTTTCATCAATCCTCCAAATCAAAGGACAGACGAATCTGGCGGGTCAACAAATGATTAGAGCAATGGTGCCGCAGTCAGGGATTTGGTTACTCAGACCACGGCACTTGCTTTGCCAAGCCTGGTTTACTGGGTGCTGATGGGGTCCATCTGACAAAGAAGGGAGAAAGTATCTTTGGTCGGGGACTTAACAGACTAGTGAAGGGGGTTGTAAAATAGATTTGTCAGGGGAAGGCACCTATCCATCCCAATCCTGCCAGCTGGATGCCAAGACCTGTAATGGATGCCAGGAACAGTGCAAAGGCATTCCAGATATTCCAACCAGCCAGTCGGCTCTATCCAGGGCCCAGATCAGATGCCTATACATGGGGAACAAACAAGAGGAACTACAGACGTGCGCACAACTGCGCAGGCATGATGTCATTGGAGACATCATGGAGACAAGTTGGCATGGCTCCTTGTGACTGGAGCATTGGAATGGAAGGTTTCAGGCTTTTTTAGGAAAGACAGGCTATGGAGATAGGGAGGAGGTGTAGCCGTCTATGTCAATGACCAGCTGAAGAGTACAGAACTCTGCCTGGGGAAGGATAAGGAGACAGCCAAGAGCCTGGAGGTCAAGATTAAGGGGAGGGCAGGAATGGGGGATGTTAGAGTGGGGGTCTGCTACAGGCCGCGTGATCAGGAGGATGGTGTGGATGAAGCCCTCAATAGGCAGATAGGAGCAGCCTCACACTCACAAGCCCTGGTCCACATGGGGGATTTAAACCACCCCAGTATCTGTGAGAGTGACAACACAGCTGGGCACAAGCAGTCCAGGAGGTTCCTTGAATGTGTCAGTGACAACTTCCTTACACAAGTGATTGAGGAGCCAATAAGAAGAGGTGCTATGCTGGACCTTGTTCTCACCAACAGGGAGAAGCTGGTGGGGAATGTCATGTGCTAAGGCAGCCTTGGCTGCAGTGACCACGAGATGGTGGAGTTCGAGATCCTCAGGGTAGTGAGGAGGGCACACAGCAAGCCCCGACTTCAGGAGAGCAAACTTTGGCCTCTTCAAGGACCTACTCTGTACAGTCCCATGGGATAGAGCCCTGGAGGGCAGAGGGGTGCAAGAATGCTGGCTGAATTTCAAGGATCACCTCCTTCAAGCTCAGGAGCAATGCATCCTAATGAGGAGGAAATGAGGTGAAAATGCCAGGAGGCCTCCACAGGTGGGAAAGGAGCTGCTGAGCCAACTCAGTGAAAAAAAGAAGCTTTCAGGAAGCAGAAACAAGAACAGATGGCCTGAGAGGAATATAAGGAAATTGGACAGGAAGCTAGGGACAAAATTAGGGAAGCCAAGGCCCAGTTAGAATTGAGTCTGGCCAGGGATATTAAGGATAACAGGAAGTGATTCTGTAGATATGTTGCAAGAAAAGGGAAGAATAGGGATAAAGTGGGCCCTCTCCAGAAGGAAATGGGAGACCTGGGTACCCTGGACAAAGAGAAGGCTGAGATTCTCAATAACTTCTATGGCTCAGTCTTCAATGGCAAGTGCTCTACCTACACCATCCAGGTCAGGAAAGGTAAATGCAGGGACTGGGAAAATGAAGACCCTAAGCCCACTGTAGGAGAGGATCTGGTCTGAGATCATCTAAGGAACCTGCATGTGCACAAGGCCTTGGGACCCGATGAGATTAATCCGCTGATCCTGAGGGAGCTGGAAGACAAAGCTGCTAAGGCATTATCCATCATTTTTGAAAAATTGTGTCAGTCAGGTGAAGTCCCTAATGACTGGAAAAAAGGAAAAATAACCCCATTTTTAAAAGCGGAAAGTGGAAGACCTGGGGAACTATAGACCAGTCAGTCTCGCCTTTGTGCCTGGCAAGATCATGGAGCAGATTTTCCTGGAAAAAAGCCTAAGGCACACAGAAAACAGAGGTGATTAGTAACAGTCAGCATGGCTTTACAAAGGAGAAATATGCCCGAAAAATTTGGTGACCTTCTATGACAGGGCTACAGCACTGATGGATAGGGGCAGAGCAATTGGCATGGTCTACTTGGACTTACGCAAAGCGTTTGACACTGTCCTGCAGGACATCCATGTCTCTAATTGGAGAAACACGGATCTGATGGATGGACAACTTGGTGGATAAAGAACTCGCTGGATGGCCACATGCAAAGAGAGTTGCAGTAAGAGCTCATTGTCCACATGGAGACCAGTGACGAGTAGTGTCCCTCAGGGGTCAGTACTGGGGCAGATACTGTTCAGCATCTCTGTCAGTGACATGGACAGTGGGACCCAGGGCACCCTCAGCAAGTTTGCTGACCGCGCCAAGCTGTCCAGGGCAGTCAACAGGCTTGAGAGATCAGCCGATGCAAACCTCATGAAGTTCAGCAAAACGAAGTGCAGGGTCCTATACCTGGGTTGTGGCATTCTCAGGCACACCTACAGGCTGGGCAGAGAAGTGATTGAGAGCAGCCCTGTGGAGAAGGACTTGGGGGTGATGGTTGATGGAAAACTCCACATGAGCCATCAGTGGGCACTCACAGCCCAGAAAGTGAACCATGTCCTGGGCTGCATCAAAAGGAGCATGGCCAGGAGGTCGAAGGCAGTGATTCTTCCCCTATACTCCACTGTGGTGAGACCCTACCTGGAGTATTGCACCCAGTTCTGGTGTCCCCAACCTAAAAAGGATATGGAACTGTTGGAGCAAGTCCAGAGGAGGGCCACCAGGTTGACAGGAGGACTGGAGAACCTCTCCTATGAAGACAAGCTGAGAAAGTTGGGGCTATTCAGCCTGGAGAAAAGAAGGTTGTGTAGAGACATCATAGCAGCCTCCCAGTGTCTGAGGGGGGCCTACAGGGAAGCTGGAAAGGGACTTTTCATGATAGGACAAGGAGTAATGGCTACAAATTGAAAGAGGGGAAATTTAGGTTAGATATTAGGAGGAAACTTTTTCCTGTGAGGGCAGTGGGACACTGGAACATGTTGCCCAGGGAGGTTGTAGATGCCTCAACCCTGGCAGTGTTCAAAGCCAGGTTGCATTAGGCCTTGAGCAAAATGGTCTAGTGGGAGGTGTCCCTGCCCATGACAGGCAGGGTTGGGACTAGATGACCTTTAAGGTCCCTTCCAATCCCTTAACATTCTATGATGCTATGATATAACGAGATCTCAGATCAGAAAATACCTGGAAAATGGAGTGTTTGCAGTGGTGGTGGCCATTCTGCTTCTCTGCTGGTGGTGTGTTCTCATAGCAGAAGAGCTTAGCCAGGGTAAGGGCATCAGAAAGAGATCCTGAAAAAGCTCTGTGCAGACAATGCAGACATAGCACACACAAGACAGAGATCAGACATCAGAAACCGCAGAGGAACAGGGTCGCAGCATCATGAATTTGCCACACAGAGAAATGTCTTCAGTACCAGCACACGTTGTCTCCCGTATCTGCACAATGCTTCACATCCCCACTGGGTACCATTTTTGTACTTATGCAGGCAGAGACTGCTCCTCTAACAAAGGCTGATCCATCAAAATCATGTTGCGGAAGGGCAATTGAAAAAATCACTAAACTAGAACACTTATTTCAATGTATCATGCCACTGTTCAAACTAGAGGAAAAAGCACTTTAAAACAAAGTTTTGTGATCAAATGTTTCAGACAATTAAAAAGGCATAAAGTCTAGGACAGTGAAAGTTCTCGACAAGAAATCCAATTTTGAGTAGGACAGTCTTAGAGACAGCTGGTTTGTCTTCCAAATCAGTAAAACTGGTCAGCAATTAGGTATATGACAAGATACTGAGCAGTTTTTAAAATCCTTATAAAATAAAAGATCCTAATAAACAAAATACCAGGCAGAAACTTTTTTTTCCAGGCTAACTTGTGGTTTCATTTCACTATTGCTTTCTTGAACTAATTGCAGAATCCATCATCACATAACTTGCTTTCAATTCCTTATATCAGCATGTTTTTCCTTGCCCAAAGTGAAACAGGATATCCATCTTTCAGAATTTCTGCCCTACTTTTTGCAATACCATTCTTTGGATGAGGAAAGAGCAAAATATTTAGCAAATCTCACTGTGGTTAAAGGAAATTTGCAATAGAATATTATTGCAAATAGAATAAAGCTTTTGTTGATCTACAAGATTGACTAATGTGGGACACTTCCTACTTCCCCTTACTTTGATGTCATCTGTTTAAGAGAAGAACAGCAGAAATAATAACTATATTTTACTGTTTATTTTTCTACTTTGCCATGACACTGACTTTCAATGAGAGGAGATTTAAAGAGCACATGAATCAGTTGGAGTGCCTTTAGGCGGACTACCTCATTGCCAACCATGGAAAGAGAAGGATCTGTCTTCACCCTGTTAATGGTGTATAGTGATTTTCTTTTTTTAATAAATTTCTGACAGTTAACTGTCTGTGCTCCATTGTCAATGGTAACAAAAATCAGCTAAAAATCATGACGAGAGATTGAAAAATCAACTGATTTTGCTAAATGGATTTTCTTCAATTATATTTAACATGCTATGCCGAGAACAGTATACATAACAATTTCTTAATAATTTGCTCTCCAAAATTTTAGTTTTACTTTGGAATGAAAGGAGTCATCAAAATAGAATTATAGGGCCTGTTTGTTCTAGGAAAATACATAATGATGAGAAGTAACCAGGGAAGTAAAGACTGACACTGCAAAGTGAAAGTTGAGCAGCTACGAGTTCTTGAGCTAGATTGCTTCTGCTTTTACAGTTTTGAGTTTCTCAGCTTTTCAGCTTCACCAGCTGCTTAAATTTTGGGCACCAGTTCTTGCAAACTGTGGTCTCAGAGTCATCCAAGAGATCCTCCAATAAACAGGGAGAATCTCGACCAACCTGCTCCACAGGGTTAAGGTAGGAAATGACAAAAAAAAGGATGTATTTGAATGGAAATATCAGCATTTCCATATTCATTAAAAAAGAAATTAAAACCAACATCGCTGCGTTTTTTAAAAAAGTGCTCTTAGATGTTTTTAAAGCCTTATCTTTACTTGAAAAGGGATTTTGATTCAAGTGAAATCATGTGTATGAGCCCTCTAAAAAGTATTTTTTAGAGATGCTATCAAGATTCATCCTCATCAAGACCATGTCTACTCTCCATGGTAAATATTATATAGCACTTAGATAAGTGGGTTGGAAGTATATCAGCAGGCCGGGGTGATGCTGGATCCTCCTGAGTTTATACATTGTGAGCCTTTACTTCCAGGAACATGAGCTGTTTTCTCCAGGAGATTCTCACTTCATGCATAGTCCAGGACGAGTGCTGTTGAGATGAGGGGACAGCTGCTCAGCACTCTCATTGTTTAACAACTGATGCCTCTCTCACCTATTACTGTCTGTGTCTTTCATGAAGTTTTCTACTCCTGGAATGGTGGAGAGGTGCTAACCGCAACAGAATTTGTACCACAGCCTTCTAAAACCTCAAAAATACTAATTTATCTGAGGAAAATTATTGCATTGATATCATTACCATGGGAAACTTTTCCTGAGGCTTTACATAGACTGGACAAAAAAATAGGAACATTTTTCATAAAATGTTTAATATGTTTCATTCACTAAAGTTGCCTCATTTGTGAAATAAAATGTTTTCAAGACAGCTTCATTTACACAAATAAATGGCAGAAGAATCAGGTCTTCCTCCCCTCTGATAATGTCTCTATTGCTTCAGATATCACAATTTCTTCATGAAGGTGCTGAACACCACCATGACTTTGGTTCTAAGTATCTGGAAAATGAAAACCACCACTGTTGTTTTAGCTTCTGAAGCCTGGTGATTATCAGTGGCCTACAGGGGCTCCTTAGACAAGACAGTGCCAGTGGTTCACCTTCTTTGCTACAGAAGGTAACAAAAGAACCATTACTAAATCCTTCCTTAGTGGTGATAACTTACAGGAAAAACCACCAAGGAAACAAAGTCTTTGAGGTGTTATAGGAATTAATGTGTCTCTGCAAGTTCTTCACAGTAAGTTCTTTCATTTATTTTTCATTTTGAACTAAACATGTCTCTCAGTATTAGGTTTGGGTTTAGACTGGGAGAGAGTAATTTTGAACACCTTCATTTTATGTCCTAAACCTTGTAGGGCAGCTGCTGTATCCTTAATATGTAGTGTATAATTGGTACCTGAATGATTATAAAATACTTCATGGAAGATGATGCTTTAAGATGCTCAAAGGACTAAGCCTAAACAAGAAGACACAGAAAAAAGAAAAAAAATAACTTTTTTTCAACACTGTTTCATTGTTTTTGAAAGGGTCAAGACCACTCTGCAGAAACAAATCAACCCTTGGGGACCTTTCTTCCAGTGAAGGTGGTTACAGTACAAGGAGACTTTCAATCAATGTTTCTTCAGACTTCATTCCAAGTCTGCTTCTTTTTACGTATAATTTCCAGAAGTGAAAAAAGCCCTGAGGAGAAATAAACCTAATTGTTTTTACATGGCCCCCCACAGTCACCTACTTGTGTCAAGTGAGAGTCATTCTGCTGACGCACCTCTCGTCAGCCAGCTCTACAATACAGTGGTGGCTCTACTGCCCTCATTTTGCTTTCACTCTCCACTTGGCAGAGGTACGTGTGTGGGATTTCATGGGGTAGTCTGCCAACTTTGTAATGAGAGATGTGTCCAACTACTATTGGCTGCTTTCAGTTTTTAAGGGCTAAAATAACATTATTTGAAGCTTCAGACAAATACCAGGAAGGAAAAAAAAATCTCTGCTGTTGATTTACTGGAACACACTATCATTGAGACTTGAACGGAGGGAATTTAAAGGAAAAAATTGCATGGATTGCGCAAGCTATAAATTTTACAATTTGATGAACAAGCCCAATAACACATGTCCTAATGTGAGAACGTAGGTAACAAGCGCCACAATTCCCATCCGTCACGTCCGTCTTAAACTGATCTTTGCGTAACTTCCCACACTGACTAGCTACTACACTTTTTCAAAAAGCAGTTGAATTTGCCCCTCCTTCTCTGTTGCTTCCAAAATAATTTCTTTAATACAGCTAGTCTAGAAAGATTCTTAGGGATTAAACTCAAGATCATTACAATATATCTAAACTGGCTATTAATATTATACAAATCCTAACAAGTCCACAAAACCTTTCTCAAAATATAAACTGCAGGTTGCATTTCTTATATACAGTGTCGTACCTCCTTAACACAATATATCAGCCAAAGTGTCTCATTCAAGAGTCCTCATAGGTTTTTTGCAGGTGCAGAAAGAAGAATAACAGGTCTCTTAAACAGTGAACTTAATGCTGAACTACAAAGCAAGAATTTGCACAAAGACTCAGTGCCAATCGTGTGCTTCTTGCTCATCTAAATTTGCAGCCAGAGAATTCCCAAGATGTTAAAGCAAATTTATAGAATAAAGACTCTTTCTGAAAACTTGTTAGGCAGGTTTTGTAGCAATATTGTGCTAGGTAAGAGAGTAAAAATAACTCATAAGTATTTTAAGGTAAGAAAAATGTTTCAAGCGTTTTGGTCAACCATGAGTTCTGCTATTTAAATAGAACTCCAGAAATTATTTTTATTCTTTGTACTTCCTAGGCAGTTATCACTCAGCAGCCAGGGAGGACTTCATGTAAGTTTGATAAACAGAATCTTTCCTGGCATAAGACCACTGATTAGCTGTTAGAAAGGTAGTAGGAGTTCATTTTGCTATTTTTAAAACTCTTCTCATTCAATCCAAAAGTTCCACGCCATTCCTAAGAAATGTAAAGTATTCTGAGAGACTGATATATTTCTTTTTTAAAAAAGTTTTCCTCCAAGTTGTTTTCCACTGCCAAAAAAATGAGTAATTTTTCAAACTAAGTAACTCATTTGGGGATAATTGTTTTTGCATTGTATCAGAGAGCATTTCATGTTCCTTGTACTCCAGATGGTCCTAAAATGCTATCTAGTTTAACTCTGGTACAGCTAAAAAACTCAGCACCTTGCAAATGCTTTAGCATTTCCCCAGACTGGGGCTGCACCCCCACGTCTTTCATCTACTGCTGCCTTCTACAGCCTTCTCCACTTGCACCAGACCCATTGCCGTCACCTTCTCCAGCTTCCCGTGCCCTTCTCTCAGAGCAGAGGCCTTGCAGAGTCCACAGGCAGAAGCTGTGGGAGTATCTCATGGCCATCCTCCAGAAAATTTGCCTGCTTTCTCAAGAGATATAGGACAAGCAATTCATTCTGGAGAAAATACACATTTGGTGGGGAAGCTGGAAATGAGCTGCTTGCAAGGACCATTTGCCCAGCTCAGTAGCAGTGGAATAAGTTAAACCTGGCAAGGCCATGCACAAAGACAGATGCTGGTCTTGTCAGCCTTTCTTCATGGCAATCTTCCATAAGCAGTTTAGTCTTCAGTACATTTCCTATCCCTTTATTTTATCCATGAAACTTAATACGAAATACAGTTAGTACTGAAGATCAACAGCAAATTCCAAGAAAGGGAATGTTGTCATGTGCTTCTCCATTCCCTGCCCAATGGAAAGACTACATACAGCATTGAAGATCTGTTTTAGCAGCATGTTTTTAAACCCTAAGATACGGGGCAAGGGTCAGACCTTAACACCAACAAGATAAGTTTTATATTTTAGATAGCTGTATCCTTGCTATACCCAAGCTTTTGAACTAGTCATGGCAATACTGAGTATAGGATAAGTACTCAATTAACTCCCCAGAGTCCTAGGAAAGCTTTGCACTTTCTGCTGCATCTCATGCTACCATGAATGTTCTGCCAGAAGATGCTCAAGAAAGCTACTTCACCATGCCATTATTTCAGTTATTACATTTACCGTAAAAATCACTGTTATGGGTTCCTGGTGGAATTCTTTTGCTACTGCCTTCAGTTTCCAGTAACTTCCATTCCTAGATCCTCAAAGGCAAAGAACTGGAAGGTTTTTACCCTTGCTAAGTAGAGGTTAAAGGAGGTCACTCTGGTCTTCTCCTGGCCTGCCCGCAGATCAGTGTGAACATATAGGTTCTCGGCCCTTTTGTTTCCCTGCAAAAAGTGCTGAACTCCCCTTCCAGAACACACAGCATACTTAGAGCTGACTAATACTGTATTCCATGTTGTAAATGTGCTTTGTTCTATCGGCATTATTTTTTCACAGTCAGACCAAGAGTGATACTTGTACTATTTTATCTCATAGTAATGGAATAGTTTGGCAATTCACCAACCTGTCGATGGGTTTTTTTTCCTTCTAAACAGAGGAGACATTTTCCAAAAGCTATGGAGTTTGGTGGGATTTTGCCAAGGAAATGAGTGAGTCAGGCTTCTAACAAATAGTACATGCAGATCTCCTCGAAGCACATTAAGCTGTTCCTGGGAAATATCTCTTTCTTCACAGATTGACACAGTCAGTATGGTCGGAGCAGAACAGCTGTTAGCACGTGAATCATGGCGAACAACAGGTAGCTCAACACACAACGTGATGTCACTGTTACATCAGTATTCAGAGCAATAAAAGAGAGAATAAAAATAGAGTAAAAAAGCTTTATTATTCAGCCTAATTACAAGTTAAAATCCAGAGTCCAGAGAAAGGCAACAAAGCTGGTGAAGGGTCTCGTGGGTAAGTCCTATGAGGAGCAGCTGACAGAGCTGGGGTTGTTTAGCCTGGAAAAGACAAGATTCAGGGGTTACCTTATCACTCTCTACAACTACCTGAAAGGAGGTTATAGCCAGATGGGGGTCAGCCCCTCCTCTCCTGGCAGCTAGGGATAGGACAAGAGGACACAGTCTCAAGCTGTGCCAGGGGATCTTTAGGTTAGACGTTAGGAAGAAGTTCTTCACATTTGATTAGACATTGTGATTAGACATTGTAATGTACTGCTCAGGGAGGTGGTGGAGTCACCATCCCTGGAGGTGTCAAAGAAAGACTGGATGTGGCACCACAGTCTTGTTGTCATGGAGGTGTTAAATCACAGGTTAGACTCGATGATCTCAGGAGGTTTTTTCCAACACTATTGATTCTGTGATTCACACACACATATTTGCCCAGCTGTCAGTACTGTGTGGTGGGGCACAGCCCAGGGAAATGTAGTAAGTCAGAGAGAAAGATCACAATATCCACTGGCCCAGTAAACCCTTGGTGAACAAAGAGAGACTTTTTGCTGCAATTTGATTCTGCCACACAAGAAAAAGAAGGTTGGAAAAAAGTGCATGAGGAAGACTAAGGTAACACCTCTGAGCATTATTGGGGAGCATTTTCTTGTCTCTGTAATTGAGACTTAGATATGATGAGGACACTGGGAATGCTTGGTAACCTTTCAAGGCCCTGTGCTGCCTTGGTGTATGACTTGCTTCACTAAAAATCTGGTGGAGCAATTTGTTTACTTCCTAACTGCTCACAGAAATAGCCACGTGTCTTCTTATGCCAACTAGCCAGCTATCTTAATGTCTGCTACAATGATTAGAAATACCTGAGTATAATTTGTTCTAGAGAAACTCCATAACACATTCAGAAATGGAAAGATTTGCTTGTTGGGGAGCAGTCCAGTGACCCAGTAACATAATGCTTCTGCTACACCACTGTTTCCAGCAAATTATTCAAAGGTATCATTTCCAGTAGAGTGGAGTACGAAAGTCTTTCCTAACAGGGTGACTCCAAAATAATTTAGGATGCTATTGAAAACATGGTTTCTGAGGGGCAGGATTCACTGAATGAGAACCAGAACTGAAGTCCAGATTGCCAGAGTTGTGTTCTTTGATACAATTAATCTAATACAAAATCTTGATTCCTGTGGGTCGGTTACCACTTAAGATTACTATCTTAAGGACGCTGAGACATAGCCCCCATCACTACTGAAAAACAAACAAAGCAGTCAAACATGGAGACATGTCAAGAGTACACAACTTTCAGACCATTGCAGAAAAAAGTCATCCTATTTCAGAGGGGATACTGGTATATGTAGGGTTTTTTAAATTTCAGTTATATTAACCTAAATATTATAAAAGCCTTAGTGACCAGCTCCTTTCCTCCAGCATACTGCTGGGAAGCTGCAGTGCTTAGAGGCTGTGATCTCACTGATTCCAAGGAAATCCAGGAAAAGCATCAACAGCCAAAGAGATGGCAGTGAGCCAGGCCAGTTTCACTCAGAAATTTCTCCTGCTGGCATACACAGAGCTGCCAAAACCCTCAGTGAATTTCACCAACAACTGGAGGAGTTTTGCACCACTTCCCAGTGCTGGGGCACCTTCCCTTCTCTTCCTAGAATGTGCTTTATTGAATTAATTTTTCAATTAACCCTTATAGTTGACCAAAAGGAAGTTTGTGAGAATTATCCATAAGAACAGGAATGTTAACTTTTCAGCAGCAAAGATCAGCAATGTAACACAAGGTCAACCAGTGCTAAAAATAGGAACTCCTGGATGTAGAAGGAAATTATGAAAGATGATAGCTTCGGTGAAAAGATGAAGAAATTGAAAAACTTTTCTAGTGAAAGGCCTAAAGCCCCAAAACCAGTCAGAAAAGTTGTGGTTACATAGTGTGGTACGTGGTAAGGAAATAAGAGGCAAGCTGGAAGAAGTGATACTGGGATAAAGCAGTCAGCCACAGTCAGAAGAAACAGCCATGTTCCATGTTCTTCCAAACAAACCCATAACACTTGTAGGGTCTTGTCCAGTTTTGCCTGGTGTCTGTAACTCTATGACATTGCAGCAAAAATAAATATTATTAAAAACAAAATAAAAGAAAGGTTAGACTTAAAGTGACAGACTTCTGAATACACAACTGTAGAGAGGAACGTGATGGTGCTTGAGAGTAAATATTTTTCAGCTGTAACTCCTGTAACTTTTTTCAGACAGTGCCATCTGCACTTCTAGCCTGCAAGACCTGGAAGTTTGTTAAAACCTCATTAGTCTGAGATACAGTCTATGTTACCAGAGAAAATTCAGAAAGAACAGTATCTTTTAAAAGCTGTAGTGAACAAGTGTGGCTTGTAGCAAGCCCTGAAGCTGGAAGATTGGAGCATAGCGTTTAGTGCTATGACAAAATACCTATCACAGTCCTCATGAATACATGTTTAAACTACAAACATCTCTTCATCAACTATAACAGAGTTCTGGTGATGCGGAGAAAAACCTTCTATGTAATTGCAATGTGCTCTGCTGTTTTTCTTATTAGAGTTGTCTGGGCTCTCTCTTAGCCTATGATACCAGAGCAAAATCTGCATATTTGCATTGAGCAGATTAAGAATCAAGGTTATGGTTATTCCTTTAAGAAGCCCTGGTCATTGAAACACCATCTCTAGAAAACAGGCAGCAAATTACCCTTGGGTTCAGGTTCATTGCATTTTACGATTAACCTCCAGGCCTAAGGTTTTCTTACCTCTGCATCCAATGTTAGACATAGGAATTTAAATTGTCACATGGTTTGAATTATCAGAAAAGACACATGCATGAAAAATGCCAGTGAAATACTTTTGATCATGTATATAATTGGTAATGTGGGCATTTGAATTAGCATTTGGCCTCAAGGATTTTCGTGTGGCTTTGACACAATTCACTGTGTGTCTTTAGACGAAACAGCTTCTACTTTCAATTCCCTGCCTCTACAATGAAGAGACCAGCTGTAGCTAACTTCTATGGACTGCCAGTTTGATTAATTATTGTAATATCTCTACAGCTAGCTGAGTCAGCTGGGCATTGCTATTTCTTCACACATGGGAAGTTCGTCATGGTCTCCTTCACAGAAAAAGGAAGTGGGAGAAGACTCTGTACAATCCTGGAAAGCTTTGTCCAACAGCTCTTGCCCCTTCTGTGTTCTCTTGGCATTTTCCCTTTAGTGGGCTTGCTGTTATACTCTCTAGCCACGGCTCTCAAGAGGCACTGTACACCTTTGGGTCAGTGAGTCATCTTCAAACTGTGAAAAATCAGATCATAGAGCTTAGAAAGTTGGGAAGGGATATAAGGGGATAACGTTACCTTTTTTCTCTTCACTAGCTTCCCAGGAAATACAGTAAGCATCTCCAGCATTTCAGCTGTAAGCCTTTTTGGCTTCTCTGTTTCATTCTCAGCAGGTACCTCTAGTTTCTGGTCGAGGGACAGCCTTTCCTGTTCACTTTTTACTCAAAACATCTGCAAAGAACTGAGATTGAAACTGTGTCATTAATGTTCAGGGAGACTGAGAAAGGCTTCCTGAAATCTAACAGGATGTGAAAGCAGCAGCAGTACTTTCAGCAGAGCTACACAAGCCTCTGCAGCAGCAGCACATTTTGCTGCAACTCTACAGGCTGCCCGGGGGACTTCTGTTAACTCAACAGACCTCTTCCAGTGACATCTTACGCTAGTTCATTGCTTTGAAGTTGTTAGTTTTGAAGTTATTGGTGGTCAATCACAAGTGGTTCCTCAGGGCTCAGTGCTGGCACCAGGCCAGTTTAACATATTTATCAATGACCTGGATGAGGAGATCAAGTGCACCCTCAGTACGTTTGCAGATGACACTAAGTTGGGTGGGAGTGTGGATCTGCTGGAGGGTAGGAAGTCTCTGCAGAGGCATCTGGACAGGCTGGATTGATGGGCCAAGGCAAATCCTATGAGGTTCAACAGGATGAAGTGCTTAGTCCTGCAGCTGGGTCACAACAACCCTGCATAGCCCTACAGGCAGACAAAGCTGCCCATCAGAAAAGTACCTTGGGGTGCTGGTCAACAGCCCGCTGAACATGGGCCAGCAGAGTGCCCAGGTGGCCAAGTAGATCAATGGCATCTGGGATTGTATCAGAAACAGTGTGGCCAACCTGACCAGGGCAGTGATCATCCCTCTGTACCTGGCACCGATGAGGACACACCTTGAATCCTGTGCTCAGTTTTGGGCCCCTCACTACAAGAAAGGCAGCTGCTGGAGTGTGTCCAGAGAAGAGCAACAGAGCTGGTGAAGAGATTGGACTGCATGTCCTATGAGGAGCAGCTGAGGGAGCTGCAGCTGTTTACCTGGAGAAAAGGAGGCTCAGTGGGGACCGTATCGCTTTCTACAACTGCCTGAAAGCCAGGTAGGTGTTGGTCTCTTCCCCCAAGTAACAAGTGATAGGACAAGAGGAAATGGCCTCAGGTTGCACCAGCAGAGGTTTAAACTGGATGTTAGGAAATATTTCTTCACCAAAAGTGTTGTGAGGCATTGGAACAAGCTGCTCAGAGAAGTGGTTGAGTCACCATCCCTGGAGGTATTTAAAAGACATGTGGATGTGGCACCCAGGACGTGATTTAGTGGTGGACTTAGCAGTGCTGGGTTAGCCCTTGATGATCTTTTCCAGCCTAAATGATTCTACAGTTCTCTGATGCTCCAATATCCAATGTTTGTCAAGGGTGGTCTAATGTCGAAAAAATCCAATCTGTTTCTTCTTCTGTTAATATTTAGGATATTTGGAAATTTTAGAATTGCCAAATTTCCTTTACATTTCCCCCACCTTCCTGGCCAGCTAGCCTTACTGCAGACCTCAGATACAGTAGATTCAGCTCACATCCAGATATCCATTCATCCTAACCTTCTGTTTGTAGCAGTGTCGTGACAGCTGTTCCTTGTGACCAGCTGAAGAGAGCAGGGGGATATAACAAAGAGATATTGTAACGCTGGCTTTGTAGAAAGGAAATTAAAGATTATGTTTCAAGTACAGCTAAATTTTGACAGCTCTTCAATGTACAAATGGATGCTTATTTGTCCCTAGGATTTCCCACTTGTACTGCTCTGCATTTTTTATACTTTTAATCAAGCCCTGGCCACAAGTCTCTAACTGAAAGTAACTTTGCCTTTCCCCTCCTGTGTCAGAAATGACAACACCTTTGACAAACACAGGCTGCAACGTTTAGCCAAGTTGTGGTTCCTTCTTGTGCCTGAGGCATGCTGATGTCCTATAGCATTATCTATGTTATCTTATTACAGGTAAGCTCTCAGATTTCACTGGACAGGCTTTTAAAAAAGTCTTATCCAAAAAATGCAAAAACCTCACACTTTGCTCTCTGAAGCACATGATAAATTGAAAAATAAATCACTGGCCCATATTGGCACCTGATTTATTAAAAGCAGGATTTGAACACCATGGTTTACTTTTGAACCCAACCTGCTTCAGCACACACTGTTGCTACTGCTGAAAATAGGTGCCTCTAGCTCTGTGACTTTGGAGGTCACTGTGCTCCTCAGCGGCCCAAGTGAGGTCAGCCCAGAGATGTCAAGTCCAAAAGGTTTCCAAACACTTGAGTGAGAAAACACAGCTCAGGACACGGATTCGTCCTGGCTTGGTTGGGGCTGGGCTGCAGGCTCCAAAAAGCTTATCCACTGATGCCAAGAATGATTTAACGTGTGCCAGTGTGTGGAAACCGGCTGTGCAAGCTGTTGCAACATTCAGTAAGAGCAGCAAAGGCAGCAGGAGTACTACAAGCACTGTGCTACCACAGCAGTTTGTGCCAAAGAAAATCCCCACAAAGAGAATTTACAGACATCCTCAGCAGAGGTTGCTTAATAAGGTGGATAGTAAGTGGGATAACTGGAGGTTCCCTAAGGCAGCTGTAGTTATTTCCATGCTCCACAGATAAGGCTGAGTGTGAGCACTAGCCAGGAAAAAGGGGGAAGTGATATAAAATAGAGGAAGATCCACTATTTCCATGACCCAGGCACTTTCCCTAGGGCAGAAGAGAGCAGAAATCAGAAGCAGGTTTGCTCTTAGAGAAGGGATTAATCACAAGGCAAAAATGCTTTGTCATACATACTGTGACTCAGCAGAAAACGTTACTTCCGTGGAAGCAGCTGGAGGACACAGTGAGAACACAGCTCTGAGTCAGGAAAATCTGGGCTTTGGGCTGCTGTCTTCACCTTCCTTCCTGCCTTCATTTAACAATCTGAGCATCCAGGAATAAGGCGATTGCTTATAAAGAGCTACCTCATGTTGTGTTGTGTAGCAGGGATGGATTTAGATTGCACAGCAGAAATGGAAGTAGAGATGACATTATTCCTCTTTTTGTGAAGTGCTTTTTGGCACTGATCTTTCTATGGCAGCTCCTGTGGCATGGTCCTAAACCCACAGATGAGCCCTCCAACATGTACAGTAGTTTAAATTCATGGTAACGCAGACCTGGATCACCAGCTTTTCAGCAGGAAAAAAAAAATATGAGGAAGAAAATCTCCTGTCACCACAGCCCCATACTCTGTGGTATTTTTAGGGGAAGATCCCTACAAAAAGGTGATATACCTTCTAAAAAATCATGTCTTAGCTTTTCTGAGAACTAGAGCAATGCCACTGGAGCGACGGAGTGTGTTTCCAAGATGATTACCTAATTTGACCTTTCACCTAATAGAGTCAAAAAAAAGATAGGAATAAGACTCATCCTCAAGAAAGATATTGTGAGGATAGGATGCTATCCAAATGTTCTCTCCTGTGTGATTCACTTGTGTGGTGCTGTGGAGAAATGAATGATACCTAAGTACCATTTCATGCTGTCTGTCACACAAATGGTCCAGAAACAGGTCTCTGAGATGACTAGGCTATGTAATGACACCTACCTTGAACATCACTGTGTGTCACCTTTCCCTTTTCTCCTATTTAATTATATTTAGGTTTTATTTATGCTGTTTATTTTACTTAGGTTCCCTTTCCTATTTATCTGCTGCCTATTGTCTGTATCTTGGGTTACAAAACCAGGTTGGAGTAGGAGCGTGGAGGTTCTGGTGAATTATATAAATTCCCAGAGAGTTATAGACTGTCACTGATATGAGATTTACTTCCAGATGGGTTCTCTAGACTGTCATGTAACACCAAACACTGAAAACAAAAACATTCTGCAGGTCCATCTGCAGGGTTTAGGGAAAATTAACATTTCCTAAAAGGTGAGCAGGACAGGCTAAAAGTCTGAAAAACCCCTTTAACTCATATTACAGAATCACAGAATCAATAGGGTTGGAAAAGACCTCTGAGATCATCAAGTCCAACCCATGACCCAATACCATCGTGTCAACCAGACCATGGCACTAAGTGCCACATCCAGTATCTTCTTAAACACCTCCAGGGGCAGTGACTCCCCCATTTCCCTTCCAATGTCTGATCACTCTGTAAAGAATTTTTTTCTAATGTCTAACCCAAACCTCCCCTGGCACATCTTAAGACTCTGCACTCTTGTCCTACTGCTGGTTGCCTGGAAGCAGAGACCAACCCCCACCTCTCTCCAACCTCCTTTCAGGTAGCTGTGTAGAGCAATAAGGTGTCCCCGGACATGGCTGGACATCGCTGCTGATGGGAAGGAGAGAATAAACCTTGTTATTTTCTGCTTCACTTGTGTGAGCGCAAACTTTCATGTTTTGCTTTAGTAAACTGCCTTAACTCAACCTATGAGTCTTACTGTCTTACTGTCTCTCCCCTGTCCAGCTGGGGAATGATAGAGCTGCTTGGCGGGCACCGGGCATCCAGCCAAGGTCAACCCACTATAGTCAGTCATGGTGAACAATCGCTTTCCTTGTTGCTGTTTTATCTTTTAAGCCTTGTTGCTCAGCATTCTGACATTTCCTCAAACTAAAATGGACAATGCTGGTGGGTTTTTCTCCCAAAATTTCTGCTGACAAACAGTGGCGCAATGTTAGAACACCCTGTTGGTGTTGGGCCACTGACTGATGATGAGACAAGAAATTGGCTGCAGGAAGCATCAGCAGTCCTTACAGATGAAATTACAGGAGTGAGTTAAACTCAACTTCGCAACCGTTAGGCGTGCATGCATAGTCACAGATGTAGCTAAGTCAGACTTCTGGCTCAGTCCCTGGTTTCTGATCTGCCTGAGCAAAACAGTTTCCAACCCAGACTGCGAGAGGTCATACAAGGACCACCATGACTTCACTGGAGTCTCTCCTGGGTACAGCTGTGCACGCAAGCTCAAAGCTGCATGTACCTTCTGGTCTCATGAGTCTGCTCTGAAAAGTAGCCCTTTCTTCAGCACTAATTAAAACAGAGGTTATAGCTTACCATATGTTAAGGAAGGATCTATGCCAAAACTAAAAGATGGCAATAATCCTTGCAGTCCCACATTGCTTATTCCCATCCCTGTTCATCTTCTTCCCCCCTCTTTTGCCTCCTCAGCAGCACAGACATGAACCAGATCTGGAAACTGTTTCATCTGAAATCCATACATCACCATGTGTTTCTGTTTGTTGATGGCTTTTTGTTAGGATGAACACACATCAGAATTTAGTCTAAGAAAAAACTCAATAGTCTATTCACCAGTCTGCTGACTCACATGCATTGCCATTCCTTTGCTTTTGTTCAAAGGTGCAACACTGCTCCCCAAAACTTCAAAATAAACTGCAAGAAAATACCAGGTAAACAAAAAACCCTTGAACAACTCTTCACTGACTTTTGTTTGATAGGTAGTTTGAAATTCATGTCCCTGTGTAGTTCCTATCTGTCACCCAAGGCTGGTGTATGTTGTATATCATCACAGGCTCACTGATGCAAGTGACTCCTCATAAACCCTGGAAAACATGCCAGGTTGGAAGAAAAGACTGACAAACCATTTCAGAGGCTTCTGGAGGATGACATGGAGCTGAGGTTATACCAGTTGTCCCAAATAGCTCTAGTCTCTTATTTCACAATTTGATGTGAGGGTCAAATCTTTGCGGTCTTTCCTAAGTATGACAGCAGCATCCAAAGAACGAGTCTGGCCCAGTGGGAGGAGGACACTGGCAAAAGGGCACAGCAGCAAAGCAGCAAGTCAAAATGCTCACGTGTAAAAAGGACACACCATGGTGAGTTTAGGCTCCCAGTCTGCTCCTGGTCTTGCCCAGAGGGCAGATCACCCACACTCACCCACTTCCTCATCTGTGAGGGTTGTGAGGTTGTGCCAAGGTGAGTGCTCTAAGGAGGCCAGGGCTCTTACTGCCAGGACCACCACATCAGCCTGGGCATCAGTGTGGAGAAGAGCAAAGGAAACACCTTGGCTTCCAAAATCCAATCAAGAGCAGTTGTAACAACCACTGTTACAGCCCCATTGTTACAGTTGTTACAGCCCCATTGCTGTAATTTATGCTTTTGAAAAATCACTTCCCACTAGATCACTAATTCCCAAACACACTAGGAATGTTACTGAATGAAGAATCCCAGACTCTCTTACACAGCTGAAGACTCTGAATGCAGCCAAGAAAAATTATAGTTTTCTTGAGATATTTTCAATTCTTGAGTGTTACGTGACTCTCATTTATCCTTACTGCGCATGAGTTCCATCAATGGCAGAAAGATAAAAGAAATATTTGAGATTTTACAGAGAGAAACTCAGCTATACTACACTGAAGCCAGCAAAGGTGTTTCCTCAGTCGAAGTGGGGCCTGAGGTCTTTACATTTGCTTGACAGGATGTTTAACTTTGCTGTGACAGAAATTTTCTCTGCATATTTTATTATGAAATGAAATAGAAGTTCTAATTGTGTTGTATTTTCCTCCTTAGACAATTTATCTTCAGGAAAAATGACTACAGGCACACTGAGGGCAAGCATTTGTTTAAGTTTTACTCACTCTAGAGCCTCATGAGCTCCCAATACTTTATTAAGAGTTCCAATATGTGTGGTACCATTACTAAAGCCATAATATTTCAGAGGCCTTAAGGTGGACTGGACTTTCACTAATAATAACACTACTGATAATTATAATAAAGAAGCAACTGTCAAGGCTTGTGTTCATGGAGAAGAGTTTGAGTAACAGCCTCGCAGGCTCAAACCCAGTAAAGCAAACATAGGAAGAAAAAAACATTTATTATATAATTAGCCTCTTGCTTCCCTGGGATGTTTGTTTAATGCATGGTATGAAAGTGGCAATACTGCTATTGTATCCTCCTGATAAGATTCATGCTGTGAAACCACTTGCGGTACAGAACAGAAGTGGACAAATGTGATTGGCTAATTGAGTTCCCTTCTTTCAGAGGCTGGAAAATAGAGTAGAAAGGTGATGAGTTTGCCTGAGGAGGCTCAAGTGGAGAAGGGAGAAAAGAGGTGAGGATCCTTTCATTCTTCCCATCTCTAGGTAGAATATTCCCCAACAGCCCCTTCGGTAGCACCGTGCACCCCGGCACCCGGGCTGGTGCAGCAGCCTGCACTTCCACTGCCATTTTGTCCAAAGGGATGGGGAGGGTATTTTCTGTCCATCTTGGAGCAATAGTAATGAGAGCATTTCCTTATCTAACTTGCACAGCAGCACCAGTGTGTTGTATACATCTTCAAATCCAAAGGAGAAGGCAATGAAAATGTTTGTCAAAGTAAGTAAGATTCATTCAATGCAGGGACTGAAGAGGGTCTTTTTTGCAGAGTGAGGGTCACAGGGATGTGTTTTCACAACTCTAAGAAAGCACAGAAAATAGTTTCTGTAAACTTGCCTGAAATGACAGTGAAAACGGAGGAAAGATAAAGCACTTTAAAATGGGAATACTTTACCTTCTTCACTTGCCAAGATCTTCTTTTCTAAACTTACGCAGGCAGCCAGGTCAAAATGAAAATAGGGTTTGACTGAATTGTTTGGGGGAATTTTATTTTTTTTTTTTTAATTTCATTTATAAAATAGGCATTAACATATTTATACATATATTTTATATGTATATATAAAGAATAATAAGCAAAACTTGTTCTCTAAAACATGCATGTAAAAAACAAGTTTGTTTCAGTTCTTTCTTTTTTTAGAACTGAGGCCTAAATTGTGTTTTCTTTTCTCAGAAGACTAGAAAGCAATTCACATTCCAGAAGCAGTTACAAGTTACGGGTTACCCTGCTTGTTTTTCTAGAAAATACGAAAAATACATTTTTAAATGGCAGAAATAATTTACCAGCACAAACCATTTAATTACCAGACAAGAGCCATAGGCTAGTAACACTATTGTGAAGTCTGTAAAAAGGACACCATGAAAAATGAAGCATTACGTGGCTCATTTAGCTTACAGCTGTTCTGCATTCTTATTGAGTGGTATTCTGTGTCAAAGAATGACAGTTTTAATTTCCTCTGCTGGTTGCTCTGTTTAGATCACTTTGACGCAGATTATCGCTTTTACAAGAACATAACCCAGCTGGAGGGCAAACATCTCTCCTAATAATTTTTCTTTCTTTTTTATTCTGTTGTTCCTTCACTGTGTGCAGCAGCAGTGCAAAGCCAAGTTGGATTTATAATAGCTAATTTGTTATTTCTAGACACTCAGGTATAAAATTTGGTCCCTAAATTACAGGGCTGTAATTCCAGCTTAGTCTAGAGAAAAAGATTTCATGAGGTAATAAATGAAACAGTGACTGGATTAAGAAGTATCAAGAAAACATTTAAAGCATGGATTCAGTTTCAGCGGATCTTAGGCATTTATTTCACCTTCTATGCGCATTTAATTGTTGTCTTGAACAAAGACTAAATGAAGCAGAATCTTCCCTGACCTTCCCTGATCCTATGGAGTCTGTGCTTACTGGAGCCTATGCTTATAACCCAGGTAATTACATTGAAGTGACTGATGCTTCTACTACAACACCTGTCAACTAGAAATCAGGACAGCAAAATCTGACCGAGGAGTTCTAACACCCATTCAAACTTCCACACCAGGCAGTGCATCCTCAACTGACCTCCTTTCCCAAGGGTGTTTTGGTAAGGACCCTATTCGCTATGTGGTATCTCAGGTCAGACTGCCCTGTGCAGCCAAGTTTCAAACTCTACACCATTTTCCGCCTTCTTGTGCAGGGAGACTGCCCTGCATCCATCATCACGGACAGTCCTTCCCCTGACAGGAAAAGAAAGGATCAACCTTCCATGGACTGCTGGTGTTTTTCCAACAATGCTAATAAAGACTGACTTCTCCAATGTAAGCATGAGACAACACAATGAAGGATGCATCTGGCACTTAGGGTGATGTAACCATGTCTCTGCTGGGGTGAATCCACCATGCATCCCACATGAGGCTGGTGATGCTGCCAGTGACTGACTCTTCATATAGTTCATGAACAAAACCTCCCTGTGTCCCTGTGGCCTACTTCCAAACCAATCCCCAGGCACTCCCTGTCCTTTGTTGCCTCCACACACACCAAGTTCAAACCAAACACTTCCCTCTCTCTCCCTCTCCGTAGAGGACTGTGCACCAGTCGCAACACTTACTTCTTGAGGTGGTGGCACTGGTTTTTGCAAGGTAGTGGTTGTCAGGTCCAGCGCTGGATTCAAGCCCCTGCAGAGGAGTCCTTGGCACCTTGGAGATAATACAGCTTTCCTTTCACTGTTTTTTGGGTGTGCTGCAGCAGCACTGCCTTCAAGCTACATTGCATCCTCCACTAAGACAGAAAAGCTGCAGACAGACAGCTCAGGAGTGGAGGGCAGCCAGTCCACCCAGAAAAGGTGGATTAGATAAAGGAAGGTCTTTGGGATCAAAAACAGGAGATAGACACGGAAACTGCAGGAGATAGATGCAGAAACCACTTGCAATTGAGTGCTCCTAAAGCTGAAAGGAGACATTGGAAGGGATAGTAGTAAGGACGCATTCAAGAGGTGACCCTCAAAGACCAGAGGGTTCATAAGAGGATGCAGAGCAAATTTTTAGCCTCAGAGTATCAATCCTACTAACTATAGCTGTGGTGAGAAAGACAATGTGTCCTGACAGGAAACAAGTGTGATATAAAGACGTTATCAGAGGTAAATGTCTGCAGCTGATTGGGGTTATTGCTTGTGAGACATTTACTGTTTTGACCACAGAGGAAAAGAAAAACTTGAGCGTTTAAGAGAAGTGGAAGAAAGCATTTGAGAATTCCTCTTCTGTACAAGCACAGACATGTTTCAGTTTTTGCTTGGCCTCTCCTGAATACCGTTGAACTGCCAAGCTATCACGCTTGTCTGTTGTGACATCCTTGAGCGTCACTCAATGCAACCAAAAGTGCGTGATGGCTTCCCCAGAATGACGTGTCTTCCTCCAGTATATGCGTAACTGCACTGGGTCTTTGAGTCACTGGGAGACACCCGCCATCCACTGTCGTCTGCCTCTGGGCAATGAACACAGGGCATTTCCAAACAATTCGAAGTTTTGTTTTTCCTGGGGAGGTTCTTGTTTCATTTCTCGTAACTGTGTCCCTGCCCATGGCTGTGCTGGGAGAGCAGGGCAGCTGCCACCTTGGCAAGAAACCCGCCTCACACGCACGTTCCACGTGCAGAGCTCACAACGCAGGCTGAGAGCAGCGACACTGGTGTGTGTGCTGCAGGGGATCTGCATCACGCTGAGCCACCCATGTGGTAAGGACGGTTCCCTGAGAGGCATCAGATTGCAGGGTACCAGCAGGCAGAAAGCCGTGCCCTGGCTCTCAGTGAAATGCTGAAACAGAGCAAAATCAGAGAAAAGCTGCATGTTTTGTGTGTATAGCTGTCCTGCACCTCACAGATGCCAAGACTTCCTTGCCGATACACAGAGAATTGCATGAAGGCTTATACTTATATTTCGGATACAGAGCTTAGGGCAAGCTGAGCCTTAATACCTCTTTACCCTTAGAAAGAACAGGTGTATCTCAATCCAAAAATTATCAAAAGCATGTGAAATTTTTCCTTTCAGATACAAACAAATGCAGTGAATAAGATATCATTTCACATGAAAATATCTTTTAAATTACTCAGATTTCCCCTTGCATGTTTATTTTTTGCCTGCTTGCTACTTCCATGTAAAAAAAAGAAAAAAAAAGCCATTAAAAAATAAATCTTCCTGGGCATCCAATTTTAATATTTCTATTTAGCTCAGAAAAGCATCAGCCTAGTCCTTGCACAGGAATTTCTGTGTTAATAATATTTCTAATGGACTAAGAGCCAAATCACCTGAATTTATTTCACTAGAATGACACTGGTAGAAAACTGGGTCACAAACAAGAAACGAATCTTTCCTACTTGTCTCAGGGATGGATGTGCTTGAAGAAACAATTGCCTCCTTCTCCTAGAGATGATCCTACAAAACTCACATAGGCTATCTGGAGAAGAAGAGGAGTTAGGGAGAGAGACATGAGTCAAAATACTGTAGCTGACTTTGCCCAGGCCTAATGCTCCGTCTTTTGCAAGAACTATAATTCCATGATGCAAAAATAAAAGTCAGGTCAGTTTTGTTTCACCAATTCATTTCACTTTCCAAATGATTTAGGAGAGGCTGTGCCATTGGACCTTCTAAAGAAATTCGATTTTGTAGTCTCTTGAGCAAATCTGGGCTTCCCCTGACCATCTCTTTCTCCTTCTTCACTTCTCTTTTGATTCTTTCCTTTTTCCCCCTTCAATCCTTTTCTATCTCCTAATTCTGCCTCTTATCACCTTTTTTGGTTCATTACTCAGCCATTCTCAGCTATCCTGCAAAATAACCTGAATCTTGTGAAAACTATATTGAGGTCAAGAGTGATAAAGACAAGCAATAAATAATTTGCCAAATTCTTCTGTATCAAAAAGTGCTCATTGCTGCTGCTAAGCTGTGAGACCCAAAAGAGATGGCAAGACATGTTCTGACTTGTCTGTCCTGTAAGGTTCACAGCCTGGAAAGAACACCCTGGTCCTCAGGTCTCTTTCCTGCCTAGCACCTACATGTACAAAACAATCCTGTTGCAAAGGTCTGCCTTAACAGCATTTTGGGGTTTGAGGACTTTTCCTTTCTTTCCTTTTGCTTCTCACTCTTGTGCTGTGAAAGGTGTCTGGGAACTTCTTCGTTCTAATGGAGCATGGGATCATTCAGGCGGTAGGCACCTCTGGAGGTCATCTAGGCAACTCCCTTACTTAAATTCAAAGGGGGAGCAAGTTGAGCATAGTCTCATCAGGTCAAGTTTTGCACAGCTCCAAGGATGGAGATTTGGCAGCCTCTGGGCACCTATGCCAGTGCTTGACCAATCCCACTGCAAAACATTTTTCTGGTTAGAAAATTTGTTCCCTGGTTAGGAAACACCTTCTCATCTGAAGAGCACATTTCTATTTACAGGCAGGTTAGTCCATCTGCTCTTTGGCATCCTCTAGTATTCATATTGCTAATAAGAAGCACTCTTGGTCCCCTCTAAGGCTTTGTTTCACTAGACTTAAATGCAGCATTCACTTTCTGCTTTCCCTCCATCCCTCTGACCACTCTGGGCACCCTTCAGTCTCATTTCATGTTTGTTTAATGTAACATTTTGCATGTGCAAAATTTAAATGAAATCTCATTAATCTCTTTGAATCAGGGCAGTAAGCTTCACTCTTTTCTGCTGGATATTCCTCACCTGACCACTCTAAGATCACACTAGCAGCACACCTGCCATATACAACAGGGTCCTTCCCTTCCATAGCTATCTCTATCCAGCATACTTGCTGCCATCACAGCACCCAGCTCACGAATTCCTTCCTCACCATGTACTTATTAGCACTCAGCAGTACTCTCTCCCTTTCAGGCAGCTCTATGCATACCTAATCCCTGTTTCTCACAGCTCCGTAATCACTGCATCCCACAAGACTCCATGAAAAGGCTTAACTGAAATTCCCAGGAAGGAAACAGCTTCTCAAAGAGTCTATTGGTCTGACACAATCCAACTCTGTAAACTCATGTTTCACTTTATCCTGTTCCCCTCCCAACCTCTATTTGCCTTTAATTCAAATTTTTTCTGAGCTTTGTATACTATGGCAGCCAACCACATAAGACTCCTCTCCCCACCTTTTTAACTAAGGCGTCCGGGTTTGCTTTTCTTCATATGTGTGTTATTGCCCTTACTTGAGAAGTTTGAAACTAAGAACACTTCCCACCAGAGCTGCGCTTTCATATAACAGTCCCTCCAAAATTCAGAGGCACATTTTGCCTCACAATAATGCAGGAGTTTTCTGGACAAAAAAATGAGAGATTCACTGCACTTTGAACAGCATAAGGGCCAGAAAAATTATGAAATGCTTGAGATCCAAAATTACTTATAATTATCCCAAAAGCATGCAACAAGACACAAATAGAGCAATAGTTAGCAGTCTTTTCAAAGCTGTGGAGGCAGGAATTTCTTCAACTATATCTCTGTTGTCAGAGCTAATCTGCTAGGTTGTGGGGATCCAAAATGCTGCCATAGCTCTGCAGTTTTGTTTCTGGAGTTATTAGCTGGAAAAACAGTGATGAGGAGAGCTGAAATCATGAATCAGGAGTTAGCTACCAATAGGAGAGATTTCAATTTCCTTCTAATCCCTTTCTTTGCTGAGACATGTCTGGTTATCCCAGTTGTATTATCCTTTTCAATTACAATTCCCAGCAAGACAGTTACCAGCACTGCTTTGACAGTATCTGTAGCTAAAACAGTTTTGCAATGTGGGAAATATCAACAAGATGCACTTTGTTGACCTCCTTTCAATTTTCTTGAACACTTCTTGAAGAGGCAAAAATCTCTTGGTACAAGAAGTGTCTTATAAGGAAATGTTTTATCCCGAACTCTCTACGAAATCTAAATGTAGAAACAGATTTTAAAACAAGTTTTAATGTGATATTCCACATTTAAACAGTTTCACTTTCTAAGTTCAAATACAGTTGTAAATGAAATGCCTGATTCTCTGCTCAAAATATACTATAAATGTCCTGCCTGTTGAGTGGAAATTCTGCAAGTTCATCCTAGAAACTTCAACTGCACCCAACTCTTTAATTTGCTCAGTCCCCTACAAAACCTTTATTAAAAAAAACCAAAATATCACACAAGAAAAATCTTCCAACAATAATAACCTCAACCTTCTATTGCAGCTCAATGGTAACAACACTAAGCTTAAAAATTAAATTTTGTTGGCACTGCTATTTGTTGAGGGAAAAAAAGGTATCTGCATCACATGAATTATCAAAATTTAAATTTATCAGTACTATACACTAACTGTAATGAATCAAATGCAGAAGACTGGAAAGTTAGAAGTCCGCACAGAGAAATGGCACAAACCATGCATATGTGATTTGTTATTTGTAATGGGAATAAACTGCATTATTTATGTAAAACTGACTATTTACTATGCCTAAACATGATGCTTTGTACGAGTATATTGCATGGGGTTTCTCTCCTGGTGTTCTCTTGCTCGGTCTGTGAAGCTTTCACTTATTTTCAGGAAACATTTAACATATTCCTGCCATGTTGCATAAAATTCTGCCCGAGAGGAAGGTAACTACATCTGCCAGCTTCATGTGTGATGAGAAATGCATGCTCAAGCTAAAGGCTTCAGATAGCATACCTTTAAAAAGCTTTGTCTCTGGAGAGCCCTGGTCCAGCTGACACCCTCATGTGTCCCACTGCTGTGTGGGCCCAGCATCACCACCGGTGCCAATAGGACTACTCAGAAATATGAGGCTAAGTACCTGTTTGGTGTTCGTCCACATCTAAGATAACACTGTGAAAGGAGCTGGGGAAATCAATATTGGAACAGAGACACTTACACAATCAGGAACAATTCCAGGCGACGTGAAGTGCTTGAGGCCATCGTCTGGCTCCTTTCAGAGCCAAGGGTAAAACTTACATTAGAGACCACCCCTCTGCCAGAGTTTCTCCACTACAGAGTGGAGTGTGATCGTAGTTGCTGTCTGTCTCACAGCAGGGAGAGAAGCTGATTCCCCCTCGCTCTGAGTCTGTGAAATACCATGTTGAGTTTTCTGCAGCTTTGCTATGGATCAGCTCAAGGAAGCTTGAATCCAAGGAATGGGAATGTTCTCTCCTCCCGGTGGGTGAACCAATTCTGGTAACCCCTTGTTTCTGTTAGTGTCATATACTGTGTATAGCTGACACACAGTAGAGCTGACCATCCACAGTGTAGTACAACTCTGTCTCTAGTATAGATATGGGACACAGCTGAAGAAATCATGCTCCTTTTTTACATATCGCATCCACAAAAGGAACATCCTAGGCAAAAGCTGATTTGGGGGAAAACACATCTGGTGAAACAGAACCTAAGGGCAGGAGAGCAGATCAAGGATACAAAAACTATATGTATCACTAGGGAATTAATAGCAAACTTCAGACGTATCAAGAGACATAGCACTGTGGGGTTACAGATTCCTACAGATCAGGAGGAGCTATTCAGGAAAAGGCCCTTACTGAACAAATTAGAAGTGTTGCAACCTTTTTTGCAAATTAAAAAAAATAATCTTCACACCTTAAAAAGGGTTACTCCAAGCTATGTCAAGATTACTAGCACTTAAGGGACTAACTCAAAGGAAGAAGTGGCAGAACAGGCAGAGTGACTTTGTCCCCTGGCAAAAAGAAGTATCCTTCTTGAATAGAAAGCAAAGGACTTCAAGCAGATTTCATCTAATATTTGCAGCTAGAAATTCCTCCTTTTCTGATATGATCTAACTTGTTTTCCTCCTTGTGGTATTTCCAAAAATTAGATCTATTTTTTACTATGCTAGCCTTGGTTCTGACAGTACTGCTTTTAAAAAAAAGTTTTCTCAAAGCTTGACAGGAAGGAGCTGAGGCTCAGAAAAGAGTGAACAAATAGCACATATATAATTGTACGTTATATAGTAGGAGGGATAGTAGAAGCCATTTCCCAGTTTTTTGGTCTTTCCTTTCACATATAAAACAGTGCCTGTTTCATAATGAATTCAACAGAAATGTTGCCATGGAGTTCACCCTCTTACAAGTAATTTTACCATGCCTTTGAGAAAGTTTTAAAACGGCTTTTATCTGTGTGACACCAATCTTAACCTTCTGAGAAGTAAATATTTTCATTACCCCTGTGACCAGTTCTCTGCAATGATTTACAAATATTTTCTCAATAGGGACACAATAAGGAAGATATCAAACACCAAACAAAGAGTAATGGAATTCTAGAGAAGTTAAAGGAGCCTTCCATGCATATTTTTGTCATCATCAGAGGCCAGGAAAGTCAGCTTCGTTTTACTGACTGTTTGCAGGCTTTTTATTCTGCAAAGGTTCTCAGTAAACCCAAGAGCACTGGGAGCTCTGGTTAAACCAAATGTTCACATATCAACACTCCTTTCAAAAGCTCTGCTTTCCTGAGGTTAGGAGCCACGAACATTGCAGTCTAAAGGGTCTTGCAACCCCATCACATTGTTTAGCAGAAAAAACTGTCAGCTGTGGACTTACCTATTCAGATGGCAAAGCATGCAGTGACTACAGTCTATGACTGCAAAACTTTTCAGCATGACTCTCTTTGGCTCTTTCATCAGACAAGAGAAGTCCTGTCAAAATCAGTGGAGTTACAACAGTCTAAAACATGTGCAATGGCTTTCCATGGGCAAGGAGGTAGAGCTGACCAAAAAGACCACTTAGGGAATAATAATAACAACAATAACAATAACCATAATAATAATAACCATAATAATAATAATAAATATGTCCAAAACATTGTCTGGAATTGAAAGCATGTGGGGAGACAAAAGTCCTCATGAATTCAAATTGAATTTAGCTACTAGCTTCTTCCATGATGACCACATCAATGTGTTAAAACTTTCTCTTTTTTTAAATCTGTTTTCAAGAGTATGCACTGCTCTGGAGGTGTGGAATCTGAATGTTCAGATGAGGTATAACATTTTTCATGCTCAACACAAAACCACCATGATTTTTATTATTTGTTACTGATACTGTCCCAGGACTCAGGCATTGCAGTTTGCTCCTTCATACTGATACAAGTGTTTGGGCAGACAGACCATCACTCAGATCACAGAACAGATCCTAATGAAAACTATTAAATTCCTTTGGTGGAATTTTCCAGCTAGATCCCCTCCCCAGTCTATATAATGGCTCCAACACCAGCAGTGACACACATGGGACACAGTGAGATAAAGTGACTCATGGCACAAGTCAGACTACAGACTGGTAGTGACACTCTTTTTGGTAGCATCTTTCCCACATTTGTACCCATTTGGTAGCATGTTCCCACTTCCCAGGAGTTAGCAGGGCTCATTGAAAGAGCTTTAAACTAGATTTGAATAATAAATAAGCCTGGGGGCAGCACATCAATGTTTCCATATCAACTTGTAACAGTTGTAGAACCACATGCTAAATGTTATGCAGAAAGCAGCAGATTTTACTAAATAGCCATTTGGGACCTAGGTTAAATGGGAGATTTAGCATGCAGCTGGCAACAGCATAGCAGTCTCCATGAAAGTGTCTTCTATATGACTTCGAAAAAAAATTGTAGAGAATCCCATTTTAGAAAGTAATCATTTTACAAAATGTATAAAATATGCAATTTCGCACCAGAAAAATTGCATAGACTATTGCAAACACATAATGAAAATACTGCAAAATGAAACACAAAAGTTTAGTTTACCCTTTCTTAAAAATGCCTGTAATTCTGACCAAGGCCTTTGCTCTCTGTTCATGTCTACCAATGGTTACTGTATTCACAGTAACTTTGTTGCCTTCATATAGACACGTTTTGGAAGTCTAGGCACTTTCAAAGTGTTGACAAGTCCAGACCAGAAGTATCAGAAAAAAGTAGACCAGAGAAATCCCAAAATTTGACCACTTGTAAGTAACAATGGCAATCCAAGTAAGAGCAGCAGGGAGTGACAGTTGATGATGCTGAGCTAAAGTACAAAAGGACATACCCAACAAGTTCCTTCCCCACACCAAAACTGCCATTGTCACATGTAGCTTCAGGCATAGGGAAGGGCTGGGGGTTAGTTTCGTATCAAAGCAGTTGAACTTGACTGCTTCTGGTTTTTATTTTTAACTTCTGGTTTCACATGTACTTTTAACATTGGCAGGGGAAACGGAGTACATTCTGCATTTTGAATGAGCAATACCAGGGGACTTTACAGAGAGAGGCACCTGACCAGAGCAGGCAGAGCTGTGGTGTTCCCCTGCCAGGCATGGGCAGAGCCCCTGCCAAGGAAGGGGTGTGCGAGAAGTGGTGTGTTGCATGAGAAGCTCTTGCACCAGCCCGTAAGAAACTCCAGGGAGAGGAGCTTTTCCCTCTTAGGAAGCAGGTATCTCTGCCAGGCAGCCAGGATCCTTTGCCAGGGAGGGTCTGACACCCAATCCTCCTGGGTTACACCATACAGACCAGCTCCTCCTTCCAAAAGGCAGTCCATGGAGAAAGCGAGGCCTTTACCCATGCCCAGGCTTACTCAACAGCTCTGAGGTCAGAGTGCTCCTTGGGAATCACTTTCTATTTCTGCCTAAGGTCCGAATTTCTTGTACTACATATTTGAGCAAACTTCCCCTGGAATCCCAGTCAACCCACCATGGTGGCACACAGTCTCCTTTTTGTGACAAAAAAGGTTCACTTTAAGAGGAGGGATAGAAAATCATCTTAGCCGTAATTCTTAGGAGTTGGGGGACTTTCCTGTAAAGGAGTAAATCTGGGTTCATAATCCCTTTAAATAGGGAAGGGATATGATTCAACATCTCCCACATCCTGGTTAAGCAATCTAAACAAAAAGCAACAGACCACCTAATTGGCCATCTGAAGGAAAAACCTAGTTGGACCTAGACCACTCAAATTCTCTGGTGGTGGGATAAAAACCTTTACAGCCACCCTGGCCCCCAGGATACCTTTGCTTCAATTACATCAGTGTGGGAAGAGGGAGTAATATAGATCCAGCACAACCTACTAATGCTATTATAGTGCACTGGTATGTAATTAGAAAGAGCTCCTGCTATAGTAAGTAGGTTCCTGTTCACAAATTCAGTTTAGAACATGCTAGAACTCACCCAGAAAGAAAGACCCCAAACCCCCAATGCACAAGGCAGTGAGTAGTGATATTCAGGTTTCTCAACAAGATTGTGAAGCCAAATATATGTCCAAAGCAGCAAACTTCACAGCAGCTCCACTGTACCCTTGAGCTAGAAAACTTTTATAAAACCACACAACACTTACTGCAAAAGCATAGTGCGTTTTGGTTTTCCTGTTACTCATCTGCTTAGACAAAATTCCAACATATATAAAGTACTATTGAAAAGTTGTCTCCCAAAAGAAATGCACTGGAGCCTTGCATCTGATTCTGACAAGGGAGTTACTTTTATCAGTGGCCCTGTTAAGCAGTACTACCATGTTATGGATTATGTAAAAGATAGTCCTCCAGCTGGACAGTCTACATGTCTCATTGTACTCAGACAGGATATAAATTACAAATACCCACACTCAGCATTATTTCCCTATTCTAATCTCTGAGGTAGAAATAAAACTGCCCGAAGCATGAGAAACACTGTCTCTTGCGTCATTATGCATACACTGACAAAAATAACTGCTGATACCACCCAACTTCTGTTCTCAATGCAGAGAGAAACTGCTGCTATCGAGGAAAAAACATAAAAATTGCATTAAGTGACTTGGGTTATGTGTAGGTAATTTACAATGTCACAGAAAGGCAATCACCAGGAAAAGAAATGAGGATGCATGGCTACATGTCAAACCAAGCCAAGCAAGACAAGGCTGGTAATGAGATTATGGGCACAAAAACATTGGTCATGAACAAGGGTAAACACGTTTAGATCTACAGATATCTCATTGAGCAACATGCGAACTTTTACATAAGAGTTGAATAGATCCTCTGTTTACTGAGCTGAACTAGGCTTCGTATGCTTTCATGAGTGTGATTACAGACAAACATTGACACCCCTTCAGATTCCTTTTGCATTGAGCAAGCTCCTTGGAGGGAGACCTTGCCTTTTGAACGCTTTGTAAAACACAATCTATGTCTAATGCACTATGTTAAAAATGGCAAACAATAACAATAAATACACCATTCAGTACCTCCCATACACTCAGGCTCCTCACTGTGTTCTCTTTTCAACTTCTTCATCTTCCCCTGTGACTTCCCCTCACTTTTCTGCTTCGTCATACAATTTCTTTGAATTTTCACCTTTTATGCTTAGAAAGAGAGCTCAAAGGGAACAAAGAGGTTCCTTGAACACAAGTGGAATTTATAGTCAATTTATTTTTAAAAGGGGAAAGAGATTTTCTTTAGAAGTACAGCCCTACAAAATTCAAAACACAATACTCATCAAATGGGATCCTCGTCAAAACAGCATGTTGCTATAGTGGGTAATGCTCACAAATAAGCCAGATAACAGCATGCAGGTGCTGTGAAAGTGTGCTTGTGTAAGACCAAAGGCCATTGGGGTATTTCTAACTCGTCCAGTTCTCTGATCTGGTGCCTGATGTAGCCCTATGAAGAGGTACCCACCACACCACATACACTGCACTGTGATAGAGACAAAGCAACAGCTACTTTTGTTCCATAAGAAAAGTTTATGGAATTGCTTCCTGATGCCATTTATTGGTGCAGCCACAACAGCAAAGTGCTCCTAGTGCAAAACTAGTTTCACTGTCAAGTGTCACAATGTTCCCAATCCAGCATTAAAATGCCTGAAATCATTTTGACTTGAAGATGTGTCTACTTAAAATGACTTGTAGCATTCAGATATTCCCCAAGAAGAGTTACCTTTAGGACCTCTTTAGGACCTGCCTGCCTACCTGCCTGGAAGTTGACTAGAGTAGACCATGGCATGATTTCTCTTCTTGAGATTAAGCAGATAACGCTGAAAACAAGAATGTAATTTAAGGGTAAGCAAACATTTTTCCTTTAGACCTCTGATTTAGCTCAAGGCAAGGAAATCCATGGTATTTGCATATGATGCACTCAAGGGAAAAAAATTAAGTCTTATTACACATCCTAGTCTTATTTAAAAATGATGCATGTTTTCCTTAAGGAAAGAAAAATGAGCAATCCCCAGAGTTTTTCACCAAAAAAAACCCCAAAGAGCTCTGCAGTTCCCTGGCAAACAACCAACAGAACTTGCAAAGCCACAAAAGCGACAGGCTGTTAGTCAAGTGCTCCAGCGGTCTTTGGTGACATGCAGCTTGTCAGAGCAATATTTGCTTATGAGAAACATGAGCACAGGGTATTACTGACCTGTTCAACCTGTTCACTTCAAATACAACACAGGGCAGGTTGGTTTAACACTACAAAGAACTCTTACATTCTTTACAAGATCTGTAGGAACTCAAGTTCCCTCATTTTAAGTTTTGAGGAATTCAACCAAAAATATGTCAGGGGAAGTGGACATCAGCTTTCCAACCTCATTCAAGACATTTGGAAGTTATTTGCTCAGTCACTGTCATGATCCCTCCTGAACAGTCTCCTGACAATTGGCATTTTCTTCCACACAAAATCTAACACTTCCATAGAAGAACACCATATTTCCATTTGTATTTCTTCTCTTAATATCAACACTGCTATTTTAAGTCATAATCCCCCAAAAAGCATCGGTGGTTTGTCTTACTACTGTAGCATAGTGGAGATTATTAGAATGAGAAAGACAGTCAAACCAAACACACAAATCAAAGTGGAACATACTGTAACCCTAATAATTCTACTTTACTAAACTACCCTATTTTTCAATCTAGGAATGACATTTATGTAGCCATTTGGTTGACTTACAGCATTCAGCAAGCAAGGTCTCCTGCTGCTGTGTTTTACCTTGCCCCATAGTAGGGCTCCTTGCAGACATGTGCCTGACAGCCAACAGAAGAGGGGAGACAAGCTTTAACCATGACAGCTCTGCAGTTTGTTGAATTCTTTAGTGGTAGTACCATTTCCATGCTGTTGACAACCACCTCCCCTGAAAACAGCCTCATCTCTATAAATCTCCCAGGATATCAGGAGCAAAAGGGGCATGGGCTTGCTCCCGGGCAGAGCAATTCTAGAAAAAACAGAACCTGCTCCAGAACAGGTCAATGAGTTGCACACTGATCCTAGAAAACAACAGATTGACACATGGGATGATTCTGGATTGGTTCCCTGGCTATAAACTCACACTTGACTGCCATCAGGAGCAATTTTTTTGTATGGACAGTCTGAGAGATTTTTTACAACATGCAGAACTGGAACCTTTGCTCCTACAGAAATGTACAGTAGTAATTCTCATTTCTCAGACAGAAGAAAAAGTTGGATTAACACTGAGAATTTTTGAAATCACACCTTAAGAAGGTTTTACATGTCAAAATGCAGGCACCTGGTTGATACTATAAATGCCAAGGAAAAAAATAACCTGCACAGTGAAATGAAGTGCAATAGAAATAAAAGGATGCAAGAACAGTAATCAGCAGCATTACAGAGATGCTATGCAGAGATGCTATGCAGATGCTATGCAAGGAAAGAAATTCCTTGGTATCTAGAAACTATGCCTTAGATCTAGTCTCAGCAATACTACTCATGGCAGATCTCTCCTGACCTGTATCTAACTCATGAGCAAGTGCTGTTTGTTTAGGGCTTAATACATTTTGAACAACGTGACTACTGATAAATCAGTGTAACTCAGTGTAGTACACTGTGGATTAATTGACCTCCTTTAAGCCCTCCACAAACTTTAACCATTATTATACATAGGTCAGCGCAAAGTATTTCTATTATGTACAGTACCAATTAAATAAGTGATTTTCCATAAGAAACTGTCCCCAGCAATAGAAGAAGTATTTTAATGCTGTTGTGTAAATTCCAGTTCCTTCTTCCCTTGAATGCTATGCTTTGTCCTAGATTATCAAATGGAGTTTCTAAGGCATTAATGAGCAACTTCCACTGGAGCATGTAAGTATACTTTGTACTTCTGAAAAGTCACATGGACATTCATATAAAAAAGTAAACAAAACCCCAAAATGAGAAAATAATAACTGAAGGCTTAGAGGCTTTTATATGAGGAACAACAGTTGAAACTTGCTTTTATTTCGCTCTTAAAATGTAACTACACACATCATCAAGACTGTATAACAGTGATCAGCACAAAAAGGTTCTCTGAAAACTGTTAAGGAACAGATACTTTCATGATACAATAAGAAAATGACAACTCATAAAATCAGGTTACAAAATTAAAATTTACATAGCTACAGACAAGACTCAATTACAGAATGCCTGCTGAAAAAAATTTATTAAGGAAACACAGCCTTCTACCAAGTTTTGGTCATTTTAAGAGCAGTATTTTCACTTAGGTTAGGTAAAGGAAAAGTTTGACTGTCTGCAGGGAACAGCCTATGAGTCGCCTGGCAGTGGAAGGAAATCCCTCTCTGAGGCATGTACATCCATATGCTATCACAAATGGAAAAAGAGGTAGGCAGGAGTTCCTTCCCTGCTGTACCTGCCTCTGATGGTCATCGGAAGGCAAACATCAGCCACTGAGCTCATCTGGTCCGGCTGTTTTAATTCTTTTGTACAATTGCAACAGGATCTTTTAACTGATACTAGTCAAATGTACTGTTAGTGGTATGCCTTCTTCTATGCCTAACTCCACAGACCTGGTAAGGGAGAGGTAACATTACAGCAGATACTGTTCTGGCAATATCCCTTCTGCTGTGCTCAGGGACCTGGGCAGAGACGGATTGCTGCTGTTGAAAACTGCTCTCTCACATTTATGTTCCAGCTCTAATATTTCTCCACTGGACAAAATTACTGCAGTTCCCTTTCTGTTAGTGGCAAAACGAGACTTTAAATAAAAAACAGTAGTACCTTGCTTCTTTCCTGAGGCTTTCTATCCAAGCTGTTTTTAGAAAATGAATTAAAAGTATCTGAGTTTTTTTAAAGGGAGAATCCAAATGAAGTCACCCAAGTTCAGTCACTGTATTGTCTATCACCTCTCTTATGCCCCATGTTCTGTTCTCCTCACTCTGCACCCACTTCCCAAAGTAGAATCAGGTCTCACTATGTTTTCATTATGTGAGAAAACAGAACTGATTTCGTATTTAAAAAAAAAAAAAAAAAGTCAGTTTGGCCAAAATCAGTTCAAGACATTCCAAAAGTTCAATGTCAGCGTGCCTTGCCCAGTTTGACTCAGTCTGCATTCTACAAGATTTATCTAAACAGGCACACTTGCCCTGGGTGAAGAGTCCCTTTGAAAGGTTAAAATTCCTGCAGCACTGACCAGGTAGGCAGAAAAAGATAAGGCAGCAGATAACAGGGAACTTCGTGGCATTTCCTGCAGCCAACCTCCTGCTGGAGCTGTAAGAGCTGGTTTTGGTCCACTTAAAGCATATGAATGTGATGTATTTAATCTACCCATATGTAGTTCACAGGGGAAGAAGCAATTTACAACTTGTACATACCCTGCACCTAAAGAGGGGCATTTAGTTTCACACACATATATATATATTATAAAAATAGCCGAAATACAGAATAAATATACATCATACAAAATTCATAAAACCTTAAACCATGCATTTTAAACAAATATTATTAAAACATTAAAATAAAAATTTAAAAATATTGAAATACTTGAAAGTATACAGCATACATAGTGTATGCATGTAAATAGCTAGGTGAGTATGTATGATTTCCAAGCCTTTCTGTGCGGCTGGTGCTGGCAGGCTCAGAGGCAGTTGGACCGGGGGGGCTCCAGCTCTGGCCCCGGCCGAGACCCCGCGGGGTCAGGTGAGCCGGCGGTGTGTGCGGGGGGCAGCCCGGCCCTCAAGGAATTACGGAGCAGGATTACTTCATGTTCCCACCGGCCCCGTTTCACAATCCCGCTCTCCAACAGTGTCAAGCCGGCACGCTCCTTCAAGCACACACCCCCCCTCCTCCGTGTTCTCATGCCGGATTTTCCCAGGCCATGAATAATCTCGAAGCCCCCTCGATAAATACACGTTCAGGGATGCCCGGAGCTCATTCGACC